>OZ007592.1:304895702-305495702 GCA_963931845.1 Maratus michaelseni
TGTAAAAACTATTAAAAACACCAAATAAAATAAATTAAGACAGACATGAGCACACTTAAAAAATAAAATTTATAAAAAATATACTTAAAAACATTTAAAATACAAATTAGTAAACGTTTCGCCAAGCGACACGTAAGGCACCATCAGTACAAAAACAATCTATTGCATAACAAACGACTGAACAAATCAAGGACAGTTAAAGTTAGTTATTTTAAAAACAGACAATATTCATTAGGGACAGAACGAGCTTCATTCAAAGTCTGCGATCGCAATTGAGTGAACCCTCAAGGAGTAATCTACCATGATAGCTGTTACAACCCGATTTCAAATTACTGGCGTTCGCAATAATCGGGATGTGATTCGTTTGAAGTGAATGCTGGACAATTTTTGAATTCAAATTACTATTTTTTTATTTCAAGCTAATTATTAATCAGTAACGATAAAAAATATTTTAGTTTTCCATCTTAAATAATACGTCCATTATCTATCTACTTTCATTAGACATTGATATTCATGCTTCTAGTATTATTACGAACATTTGAAAATTACATGTTTTATTTATGACGTCATATGTCCAAGCCGAGGAGGATCCTTTTCATAGTTCCATGGTCCAAGCGAAATCTATTTTTAATAATATAATTCTTGTTCATTTTTCCTTCTAATTATACCGCAATTTTTGACAGAAAAGGATTTTTTTAATGTAACCGATATTCATACTTCATGTATAATAACAAATACTCCATATTTTTGTTTCAAATATCACGGAAATTCATCTTCTTTTGAATTCTTTTAATTTTCATTTTTTACGTGAAAATCGTTCAATTGAAAATTAATTGTTGAGGAAAAATTATTTTTCCGTGTTTTTATTTATTGGCAACGACCAAAGCCCTAGCAACAATAAAGTAAAATGGTTAAATTTTATGGAAAAATGTCCATTTATTCTCTATGAAAATAATGAAATTTTTAATTATTAAAGAAAATATTTGAATAAAATAAATAAAACCTAGCCTATGTTCATTTGAGGGTTATAATTAACCTATATGCAAAGATACAGGATCATTAAAATCTCCATTTTGACGCTGGCTTCAGCCTAACATTTGCACACAATCAGATTTATAATATTATTAGGATAGGATGTTACACTCAGTAATATAAACAGTTACTGTAACTTGAAAAAGTGTTCGCATATAAGTTTTTTGAGAAGTTGCAAACAGTAAAATAAATGGAAGATAAAATAAACTTGCATAGAGAAGGAACTACACTGCTCAAAACAATTAGGAAAGCACATGGGTTTAACGAAATAACACAAATACTTACACCAATAAATACCTTAAATTAAAACATCCATAATTTAAAGCATAGCAGAAAACAGAAAAATAAAACTTCATATGCAAATCAAAGTTCATGACGTCAAAAACCAGAAAAAGGAGATAAATGCAGAAATCGGGATTTCGCAGAAATGTCTGTTTCACTGTCTCAATTGAGAAATTCAATTGCTCAGCTTTTGTTTTGAGAAAAGGCGATTTGAAAATGTCACAACAACGTGATTTACCGAAATCCATGGCTTGGCGTATTAGAGAAAGACTTGAATCCGTGCAAACACAACGAAGTGTAGTGGACGTTGTCGGAGTTGCAAGAAATGTCCTTGCAAGGCTGTGGAATTGATTCCAAGAAACAGGAAATGTTAGATGTCGACCAGGGCAAGATCTAGCATGTGCACCACTGACTCGGTTGACCCATGTAGCCTATTAACAGCTCGTAGATACAGAAAGGGGGATGTTATTCAGCTGCAAAGATTGCAGTTCTTGACAACATGACAAAGGGTGTACAGCCAAACAGTGCGAAATATGATTCAATAGGGTGGTCGCTATGCACGTAGGTCAATAGTCTGTATTATGTTGACCTCAAGCCACCGTGCGGCCCGAAGAAGGTGGGTCTACTGAACATCAAGATTGAAGGCAACGGACTGGAGTCAAATGCTGTTTACAAACGAGTCCCTATTCAGTCTGGAGTGTGACACTGACGTGTTTTGGAATGGAGGAAAAGGGGCACTCGAAATAACCCCACATTCGTTTGTGAAAGATCACATATTACAGACTTGGTGGATTGATGGTATGGGCTAGAATCAGTTTAGGTTGACGTACGGTTCTGAATATGATTTGGAATGGCACTTTGACGGCCCAAAGGTATGCAGACGAGATATTGAGACCTGATGTCGTACCTTACGCTTCACCCATAGTGATTCCTTTGTTTTCATGCATGATAATGTCAGACCGGATACTGCTCGTCTGGTGGAGAACATGGTTGAAGTTGAAACAATACAGCGTATGGAAAGGCCAGCATGCTTTCCTGACCTGAATCTGATCGAGCATGTTTGGGATACACTCGAAAGACGAATTTCAGCGAGATGAAGGCTTTCTTTTATTGTCCGGCACATGTAGATTGCAATTCTTGAAGAGTGGAAGAGTATTCCTCAAAGTCTTATCGATACCCTCATCGCATCCATGGAAAACAGTTGTGCAACAGTCTTATCTGTTCGAGGAGACCACATGCCGTATTAAACAACTTGCATCATTACTGAACAATACTTTTTTTGTCATTTACATGTAACCAAATAATTGCTCTAAACGCTCTTTCCATGTTCTTTTCATCCTTTCAAAGAATTAAAGCTCCCATACACTTTTTTGAGTCTTTTTTTCTGTATTGCGCATTGATATACGTGTACTTTCCATTTTATACCCATGCATGCCTGTCTCGCATGGTTCTCTTCTCTTCTTTACGTGCTCCCCTAATTTTTTTAGCAGTGTGGAAATGTAAATTTAAGACAACGCAATGACCGCTTCTTCCGCTTTCTGGCATATTTAGCCATTTCTATTTTAGCCACTCTTCGTCAGTGGGATTCTCAAATTCTGTCACAAATGATATATAAGGTTTCACCGCACTGTTAAAAAAAATACAGGCAGAGGCTGGCAGCAGAGATTCCAGTCATACCCCGTACAATAAAAAAAACCCAGCCCATCATTTTGTGCAGCCCGTAATTTTACGGGGTAAAGTAATACAGCATTATAATGCGCAGGATATAATGCACTTTAAAACACAAAAACACTTTATTTACTCTTCCGTAGCACGTAGAACGTTAGATAATAATCACAGAATTGTTTTTTGGCGGGTTAAATATATGTTACGGTCGCGGTTAAGTGACAATGTTTTTCGAAACAGGACTAAACTGAAGGGTTACAACCTAGCGGAGGAAAATGTATGGGGTCGTTCCGCATGTTTGCTAACAGATGGGCTAGAACTGTAAGAATATGTGGATTGCCCTTAATTTTCTAAGTATCTAAGGGATAAGGCCGATTATTTAGTGAATCAGACCGTTTTTCATCAAATAAGGCTGTTGCCCGTGAAAATTGAAGGGAAAAGCTCATAAATTTACAGTGTTTTCTGAGACTGCGGTCTAAGGTTTCTCTTACCTTACTTTAATATATTCTTAAATAAAACATACAAATGCATATAGTTTATAAATAATTTCAGTACATACAATATACATTACAAAATATTTAATGGTGCCAGAAGGTTTTAGATCTCTTCTAGTTGTCCATAATAGCATTTAGATTTTTGGCGTCTTCTTATTAAATATCAATTCTGTTAAAATTGAGCTTTCTCGTTATAAATCAAGACGCATTGTCTCTGCGTTGCCTGAACTAGGAATCGAAGACGTATCTTTTTAAATTTTAATTTACGATTTTTTTTGTTTGTTTTCTATAAAAATTCTAATTATTACTTTTTGCGTTGTTTGAGAAATGTAATATTTGTCTTATATAATGACAGGGATTTTAGTGTAGCATAGCATATATTCTCTTATGATGTTAAAATTAAATTTTGAATTGTTATATCAATAATATATTAAATTTTTTTCTGCTCCGCTTTTGCTAAATATGATGTAGTATTTTATTCAAATTTAATTTACAAAAATAGTTTTAATAGCTTTTAAATTAACTTCACTATAGTGCACACATTAAATTAACTTTGCGGTTCACAGATAATATTAAGATAATTCAAGTAGTTTAAATTGGTTGCTTGTCACGGAATTTAAAACTCTCAAAAGGTTTTTTATGGATGTTTAAAACAAAGTTTTCAAATAAATTAAAGACCTGATGAGTAAATCGAACTTACATCATTCCTTCTCAGTATGACTTTGCCGTTGTCTCATTTACTAATAGTTGGGTTACTAGACTTTCAAACTTCCAGTTAAATCGCATTAAAAAATGGAGAAAAGTTATTGATTCTATAGTTAAAAACCAAATCCAGTAGAGGAAAGTAAGGGAAAATCAGATACCTTATTATAAGTTGCTTTTAAAATTCACAATTTCAGACAGAATAACAAAAATTACGATGCATGCAACATTGCTCAGCAATATCATAATGGATATATAATTAGTTTATCAATTTTTTATAACTGAACTCTTTCTATGAAATAAATTTTTCCTGTCTTACTTTACCGCATGGTACAGTAAATCTCGAAAATAATAATAAAATTATATTTTATTACGATTAGCAACAAAAAATGTATTTTATAAGTTTAACTAGTCGGTATAAAGTTTTATCCCCACTTAGGATATCGGGCTTTATCCCATAATTGCGTATATTGAGAAGCAAGCGAAAAATGCACGATATAAATGTCAGTAAAAATTTTATGATGGCAAATTATTTATCATTAAATATGTTACATGTAATAACATAAAGAGTTTTTGTAACTTGAAATGTGTTCGTATATAAGTATTTTGAAAACTAGCAAAGAATAAAATAAACAAAACGTAGAATGAAATTTCAAACGGTTGAAACTAAAATTGTCATTTTTAAGATTGCCGAATGACCACTTCTGCTTTCCTACTTCTAAGTATTTCAGCCACTATCCGTTAGACGGATGGTCAAACCCTGAGATATCAGGTTTCACCATTATGTACGGTCTTACCTTACTTTTGTTTTCTCCTGTTTTAAAGAAAACATACAAAATCAATTTAATTTATTAAATAAAGTTTATAATCAACTTCAGTTCATGTAATATAAATTATAAAAGATTTGATTGTGCTAGAGAATGCTAGATCTGTGCTAGTTGTTTATAATAGAATTTAGTATATTTTCTTCTTCTTCTTTTTTTTTTTTTTTTTTTTTTTTTTTTTTTTTTTTTTTTGGTAGTATTATTATGCAATAATAATTCTATTAAAGGATGTTATGTATCAATACTTTTTGTCTCTGCATTGCTTGAGGTAGGAATCGAAGACGTACCTTTTAAATTTTAATTTACGAAACCATTTATTATTTTTTCTTCAAAAAGTCATTTTTTTTTATTGTTTGCGAAATGTGATATTTGTTTTATTTAAAGACAGAAACTTGCGATTAAATAAGGTGAAGATTGTATTTGTAAATAGTAGAATTTAAAACTTTAAATATTTCGAAACTTGTTTTTTGCACCTATATCAGATACATAGAAAGTAACAGCAACACCGATTCAATTTGCCACTTTTTTATAATTTTCAACAATTACACGTAGATTTGGTATCTGCATAAAGTCTAATTACTACATTCGGGGCTTTTTCATAAACATTCACATCATTTGACTGGTAATTTTTTCCTGTAAGTAACAAACAACACAGTAATTCAACAATAAATGCCGAATATGTCTTCAGGCATTAATAACCGATGTGAAAGGAAAAAGTTGTATAATTAAAATGCATAGAATTTCAGGAAATTTTTCTCGAAACAAATTAATAAATTTCAAATAAATTTTTATTTAATTCCGTAAATTCGAAATAAAATATTTATACTAGCTACTGCTAGTATACTGCTCTCTTAATAAAAGCTTAATTTTAAAAATACTTTGTTTCCTTAACATAAACAAATACAAAGCATTCTACACTTACTGGTGTAAAATAGCAGCTTAAATCTAGTTACTCACTGAGTAGGTGACTCCACGTAGTAGGAAACATATACAACTGTTAGTGTCATTGAAAGTCCTTGGAAAGATTGGCAAGATCTTACGTTGAAAAGTTCCTTTGTCCATAACGCCTTCGAAAGATCTTACGGTACTTACGTATTAACACCACCACAGCTACAACAAGGCAACAAGGAATCCAAAAGATAACTGCGTGCGCGTGCGAACAGCAAGATTGCAACGGGAGAACGTTGCCATTGGAATATCAAAATAAATAAATAAATAAAATATAAGAATTTAAGGACACAATTGTTATTTTTATTAATGAAGTTTACTAAACTTCATTTACTAAACTTCGTTTACTAAACTCGACTACTTTGTTTTTAAATAAAGTGTTTTGATTTTAAATAAAGTGTTTTATTTTATGATTTGTCGTAAAAATTTTATGTGTAGATTGGCGGCACTTAAAAACCGCCAAATCTGTAGCTGCGGTGGCGTTAATACGTAAGTACCGATCTTACCATGAGGATCAAGAAAAAGCATATGAAATATCAGTCTGAATATGAACGTTCACGAGATCTCCGCCAATGTCTTCCATGACGTCATACGTAAAGGAGACAAAAATTAAATCTGAGTTCATAAAAATTTCAATTATTTGAAAGTTCTCGTCATGAGGATTAAGCAAAGTATAAGAACTACCCAATCGAAACCTATCGTTCAAGAGAGATCACATTTCTAATGTGATGGATAAAACGTGCATCAGTTGCCGAACATAGTCATCTATTGTTTGCGCTTGTTGTGTGAAACATATTTTTAAAGCGTTTATTTGGATAACGTTTAACATGATTCAATAATTATCAGATTCAATAACTAATGAGCTTGAGCTCATTACTCAGTTAATCATGGTAATGCTTCTTCGAGTAAAACGAGATTCTAGTTTCTGCTGCAATCTTCTTCCTTTCTTGTACGATACTGCATGACAGCACGGAAGCAATGAGCACAAAATTCTGAATACTAGGCCTATGTGCTGAGAAACATAAGGTACCTATTAAAGACGGATGTTTTTTTGGTTTGTAAGGTCTCTTGATTTTTATCATTATTATTTTCTAAAAGCATACTTCACCTTATTTAATTGCAGATAAAGAAGGAGAAGAATACCTTAAAAAAATACTTGTATTCAATTTCAAGGGACAAAAATCCGTCTACGACAGCTGCCATCTTTGTGTCAGCGCGTAGGCATATTATTCAGGGTGCTGAGAAATTTACAAATATCGCGTGAATAGTAGGATTTGGTCCTGTAGTTTCTATGATCCTTGTGCAAGAATTTTGAATCGATACCACTTTTAAACCAAATCCCGGATTTTGAGACCTCTACCATAATTAAATGGAATTAAAATACATACATACGCTGCATCTTTCTTGAGGCCAGTTACACAAGATTATTTTGTTCACCCTTATATGAAGCAAGACATGTTTCTTCAGATTATTAAATTGTCGGACTTTAAAGGGTTATTTTCCTCTTTTAACGAACTCGATCTCTTTTTTTAACACTTTCCAACCTAGTTGAAAAGTGTTTATGACTTCGGTTTATCTGCCATCTGTCCGTCTCTAACTCGCGTAAATATACTCAGATTGCCCGGAAATTTTTCAATGTTATTGTCGTTTACTATAGCATGTTCCCTATTTAAACTGAAGTGTGTAGCACTTATAATTATTTTACAGGGACAGTCAAAAGTATTCCGTTACATTACAGGCAATGGGAAATAATCGTTTTCAAGTGCATTAAACAATGCCCATTTAAATTAATGTCCAATAATGCTTAAAGTGATAAAAAAACATAACGCAGAATATTTAAAATACCTTTTTAATGTAGATTACATATGTTTCATGCACAACTATCGGTGACTTCTTCAGATCTTAATAATAAATACATAATTCTCGCATATCTGAAAATAGTAAAACATCTACCACGAGATCGCATGTCAAAAGTTAGTAGGTGCTTAATTTGGTCAAAACTGGGAAACGTGAAAAAAATTATTATTTATTTTTATTTTTATTGCTTTTCCATTTATCGATCATCGCGTGCCAAATTTTAGCAAATTCAAAGGAAACGGTTTCGTTACAAATGCAATCTTTTCGCAAATATATTTCTATAGATTCACGGATAATGGATGAGAAATAAGCTCTTGATTGAAAAATTATTTTACTATTATTGAAATCTATCTGCAACTGCTCCTTACTATATTGTCTAGCTAAAGCGGTGGTTCTTCTGTCATGTTTGATATCTGCCATGTGTTCTTTTATTCTTGTTTTAAATTTTCTGTTCGCCATTCTTATATAGTACTGTATTGTTCCATCTGCCTTGGTGAATGGGATTTCATAAACACCGGAAAGTTGGTTAGGTTCTAGTGGGTCTGTTTTTCTACATACTATGTTTTTTTAATTTTGTGGAAGGTTTTGCAATAAGAAAGATATTAAATTTTCTAAGTTTATATTTTAATCTTTCAAAAAATCCTTGAAAATATTGTAAAGTTGATATTTTTGAGTTTCGTTCATTAAATGTTTACAAAAATTTTACACGTTACAAAGCTAATGTGATAATTATTAACCTTTCAGTGCAAGAATCTAAAACAAGAATGGGGAGTTTAAATTGATCGAATCATGACGTACTGGATATCATCAGTTTAAACATTCTCATAATCTACGAATCTCAATCAAATGAGAACTCTTTAGTATGATTAAAAAATATTTATCAAAATCGTAAAATCAATACAGCAACTCCTTAATGTTATGATTTTATATTTCAGGAATACATATAAAAAATAGGCACTTTTTACGTTTGAATCAAATTGAGATAGCAAAATATAAGACGGCCAGACGGCAGACGGCCAGACAAACCGAAGTCATAAACACTTTTCAACTAGGTTGGAAAGTGTTAAAAAAACGATACATACCTTTGTTGATTTTTATATTTTTGTACGATTTAAATATCACAGCTTTTAAACGTATTTAAAATTGTCTAAACATTTATTAATATTATTCTTATACTTTTTACTGGTTTATGTTTATATATTTGACAATTATCTTGTCCATATTTAAAACAAGAATTCTGGGTTTTTAAATCAAACTCGTACTCTATTTCATTTCTACTGGACATTTCATCTTCGCCATTTATATAGAAAATGCTGTGGGAAACGATACTAAATATTATTGAATGCATTGTAATTCAATCTTTTTTTTTTTCGATATACTTCTTTTTCCACTACATGCACATTTCTTTGACAGCCATTTCGTTCACGCTTGAGCATCTTTTCTATTCGAAGACAGTTATAGTCGTATCGTATTCCATTTCTTGCCGGCAATTACTTACGTAAACAAAAGAAGACAGACCTCTGATATTTGCTTTTCATGCTTGGAATTCAAATAATGTCGCTTTTCTGAGACATTGTGTTACATGCTATTTTTGCATTAAATAATATTTTTGTTTTCCAACATAATTATATTAAGTTAATAATTTATAAATTAGTATTTCGATGCATTTTATAAATAAAATGTGTTCCATATGTAAGTACAATTACTTACATGTTTAATTGCATTTTAAATTATGTATTGTTAAATTATGCATTAGAAAATGAGCTTAAACATGTAAACATATGTTGCAAACAATTACTATATATTTATGATACAATAGAAGATTTAAATGCAAAATATTTAATTAAATAGACAAATTATGCATAAAATTACATTATTTTGCACTATAAAATAATAAATGCAATCTAGTGTGTAATTATTTTCAGGTAATTTGTTGAATTATTCTTCATGTACAATGATATATGTGTTTAATATTTATTATTTATATATTCAACGCATTTCATTTGTTATTTAATTTAATAAAGATTTTCCAAAGGAGACTTAAGAATACATGAGAATGCGTATGAACACAAAAAGGGTTTATGAAAATTTCATTGCCATATTTAGAATAGATGAAAAAAATTAATTACTATGAAAAATATTATTAATCAAAAGGTGTATTCTCTTTTGATGTTTATTTATTTATTTACTTACTTATTTATTTATTTATTTCAGGAAAGAAACTGTCTGAAAACGATGCAGTGAAGTAAGTGAATTTAGAATACCTTCTATAAAATATTTTAGGAAAACTTCTTGACGATTCCAATTCGTTGCATAATTTAAAACCACTTTTCAGAACATGTTGTTCGCAATATGATGCATATTTGATACGCCAAAACGAACAACTTGTACAAGATGGGCATTCATAATTGCAATAAAGTTTTTACTTTTCCCGCATTAAATTTCTTTAGTCTCTTTATTTTAATAAATGAGGCATTTCAAAACAGTTAACAGTTAACTTTTCTAGGGCTTTCTTTTTTTTTTAATTATTAAAGCATACGCTTATGTTTTCTGCACTGTTCGTTTTTATCTCTTCACAATGTCTAAGGTAGATCTAGATGAATTTAAACTCTAAAATATTACAGTTCAAACTTCATATATTATATTCATAATTCCAAGTATAGATATTTAATTACAGATGTTACATTCATACATCTAGATACGAAAGTGTAGGAAGAATAGAAAGAAGAGTGTGCTCTTTACGAAATGTTACAGATAAAAATTATTGTATGGCGATTAAACAACGTAGCGGTTAAAACTTTTATGATACATAGCAGCACAATTTAGGGCAGTACTTTTGTGAAGTCATTCAATTGAATATTATTTTATTAAATTGAGCCACCTAAACTCACTGGATATATTTTTTGAACAATACACACATATAAAAAATATTTAATAATTATACGATTCTAAATTAGCATTAATTTTTTATATCATACTATAACAATTACTTTTTCAAAACTTTTATAAATTGTGAAAGTAGGGGTTCAATTCCACAAACTATACTACGGATATATATTTTATTCCTTTATAATAGTAAGAAATTGTCTTTATTTACATTCATTGACTTCACGTAAGATAAATAAATCTTTATGGGGTTACATACAGAAAACATAAGCATAAAAAAAGGGTTTCTCACATTTTTTTTCATTAAGCGTTTTTTTTAAATTTATTTTTATGTTTTAACACTATACTTAAAGATAATTTTCATGTGTTTTACTAATATACAGGGTGTTCCAAAATTCGACCGAAAATTAAGAGGGGTGATAGAAGGCATCAAGAAGATGAAAGCTTCTCATAGTACATTGGGTCGAAAAACACATTTAGTGGGAGAAAATAGCAAAAATATTTATGAAGGGTGTAACGTCGAGTGGAAAAAAGGACAATAATAAATAAAAACATTTTATTTGACTTAAAGCATGATTACAATGCATCACGTATCAACGTGAGAAAGGTGACGACGAGACTTTTTATAGAAATATGTTTTAACGAGTCCAGCTATCCTTTGTCTGTCGCAATAACCTTCGTGGCCGCAACCTCGACCAATTTTTACAAAAGTGTGTCGACATCCCCTTTTTGAAGTTGAACTGCAATGCATTGTAATCATGCTTGACGTCATATAAATGTTTTGTCTACTTATTATTTTCCTCTTTGTTCCATTCTACGTCACAGACTTCGTAACTATTTTTGCGATTTTCTCCCACTGAACGTTGTTTACGATCCCATGTTCTATTGTAAGTTTTCATCCTTTTGATGCATTCTATCATTCCTCTTAATTTGTCGGATAAAATTTTGGAACACCCTGCATATATATATATATATATATATATATATTTGAAGTAATTGCTACTCTCCTGATGGGTCTTTTTTTTATAGTAACTTGCGATGATCATTGTAAATTACATTTGGTTTGTATGAAATTAAAATAATTAACAGTTTTTAATTAAAAAAGGGTTATTCTAGTGACTGGATGAAGAAATTTATAAAAAAAAAAACTTTTTTTTTCAAAATGGCAGCTGTGTAAACAGAAAATTCAATTTTTGTCTTAAAAGTAGCGACTTTTTTTATGATAAAGTAAAAGAAAAAGAAAATCCTTCATTCATGCACTGTATAATTTTATAAGAAAAAAACTGGCACAATTAGAAGCGAATCGATTCATTAGTTTAGAGGTTATCTATTTGAAAAAAAGAACTTTTCAGAAAAACAAATTTAACTTGTTGGGGCTGTAATTACACTACGATACTTTTTCTATTTTTTCTCATCGCCTATCTTAACATCATAAAGTGATCCCTCTGCAGTTATACAGACACTAAAACTACTATTTGGGGAAAATCGATTTTTCGGCTTTTATGACTAGGTTTAAACGCTTAAGTACATTAATTCAAATATATGTATAGAATTCAATCGAGTTCAACAACCATTAAAAACTTAATCTTTGTCTGCTATAAAAGTTTTTGGCATTAAATCATCTACATACATTTCAATTTTGTTTACAACCAATGTATAATTCGGTTGAAATTTACATTAGAATGTGTTTCTCAGGCAAATCAGTTACACATACCTTTTTCTTATGTGTAGTAACACATCCATTTCGTTTATTGCTTTTGGGACATACATAGTAATTGATTTCTGTAAAAACTCAGAATATTTTAGTGGCTAAGAATTAGTGAAATTCAGCTTGTTACATCTTCATTACCAGTATTAAGAGACTTCTTTAACCATGATGCTGCAGATTCAAACACTCAGAACATATTCATAAAATGTATTTGATGAGCTTTACCAACTACAAGATTTAAAATACACTTGAAGCATTCTATAACTGGAATCGTATTTGTAGAACTGTTGAGACGAGATCTGTCTGCTCTGATGGCTGCAGATATTATGTACAGTCGGCTGAATGAAGAAAATATTTAATCACCCATTATAATCGACCAATTGTTGCAAAAACATGTAAAAATAACCATTCGATTGGGATTTATGCTAACTTTCAATTTATTAGAAAGAAAAAAAAACTTAGGGTGACTCTTCATAGAGAAATATAGCATCAACTTTTGAAACTTGCAATGCGAACACATAATTTTCACAGTATATATGGATTTTTCGTAAAATTTTATTATACTGTATCAAACGCGAAATCATTCAATTATGTATACTGCTAGAAATCCGCTGTAAGCTGCCCAAGCATTTGACGGTTTTTAAAGATAACGGTTACTTAAACATATTATGAAGTTTACCTGACCATATTAATAACCATACTATGATTTAAATAGAGGTAAATTACAGTTATGTAACCGTTTTCTGTTAAAACGGTCGAACGACTGGCCCGTTTGCTGTTGCAAAATTTTAACAGTGTAAGTGTAGGAATTATGCAAGTTTAAAATTTGGTACGTCTAATGTTAAATTCATTTTTAATCGTTTCAAAATAGATTGTAATGCAGATATTTTTTTATACATAGGTCAAAAACCCATTTCGCGCAATGCGGTGTGGTTTTGGAATTATATATTAAAAATGTCTAGATTTTTTTTTTTTTTTTTTTTTTTTTTTTAAATAAATGATACTTTGCAATTCATTTTGTTTGTTTTCGAATACGAATTTCAAAATATCAATTATTTATTTTCACCTAAAATTTTCTAACGAAACTGAATTCTATAATCTTATCATTTCGCAAAGCAGTTTTTGAGTTATACTTAAAAAAACTTTCTACATTACAATCTGTTTTGCAACGATTAAGAATGAAATTTAAATTAGGAGTTCCAAACTTTAAATCTGCATAATTAACGACAAAAATACTTCCCGCTTTTTATAGATTGGAAATAATTTCCGAAGAATTCAAATATGATGATAAAAATTGATATATGATAAAAATTAGTTTTTGGCATTGAGATTTTTAAAGTTTGACACAATCTCAGTTTAAAAGCGGCTCTCATGTTTTTTTTTTTTCTCTGTTTCTTTTTTTTTTTTTTTTTTTTTAAACATAAATTCAAAAAATACATTAGAATGTCTATTTTCTTTTTTCTCTGTAACATTAAAATGTATGAAGAGTTCTCTTTTATTTTCATTTTCTCTTTAATTTTACTATATTTCATTTTTGGCTTCTTGAGTAGAATACAACGCTTTTTTCTATTGTGATAAAGACAGGTAATCATTTTAACTCTTTCCAAGATACTCGACAAGTGGTTTTAAATTCAGTTTGTCTGTCTGCCTGTCTGTCTGCCGTCTGTCCGTACTTTTACTTGCGAAAATATATTAGGATTGCAATACAATTGATACATGATATTGTGGTTTACTATGATATGTTTGGTATTGGAAATAAAGTGTGTAACATTTATAATTCTTTTAGAAAAATTCTCAAAATTTCAGTTTCATTACGGTCTTTGGAAAAAATCGTATGTGGTGTGTTTTAATGAGGTTACACTATTACAAACATATTAAGATTGGTATACATCACTGAGGTGCACTACGATATGCGTACTATAGAATATGGTGTGCACAGCATTCATCATTCATTTAATGTCTCGAGTACAGTTCTGTTTGGGGTGAGAAATTACCGAATGGGAAATTTCAACTGTGCTATGCGTTTCCTAACTGAACTAAATTTTACTATACTATGTAGTTTATATACAGATCATATACAGGGTTGCACAAAAAATTCGGATATTATTCAGACTATTTATGGTAATTGCTGAAATTGAGTTATCAAATGTGTTATGTGGTAGTTTCCAAAATGTTTACACAGTTATCATGTTTCACCTTATTAAACTGTGTAGCTTTATTACACTTTTATGGATGTATCGGTAAGTGTTTCATAATCTATGCTTCACGCATGATTTTTCGTTCCTGTTCGGCTATGTAATCAATTCCGATACTTTAAAAACATGAATTCATAATCGAATGGCTTACGTGTAAACTAGATAACTGCGAATTTTTGTTTTAATCTGATTTTCTTATGTATAATTATTTATATGCATCTAATAGCCTTTCAAAAGTACAACGTTTATTTTTTACTCAATTGAGGCTGTCATACTCAAAGTGAAACGCGTTTTTTTAATCAAAAGTCTGTTAAAGTAAAATAAACTGAAAAAAATATTTGACACATATTTAATCGAAAGTGCAATCATAACAAATTAGCTGTTTTAGAGTTAACAATCTCGATGTTTCAGTCGTACATTTACATTATCATTCATCCTTCCCTCCGGGGTTTCACAAGGCTGTCGGAACAAAACTACGACGAATACAAAGGGAAAAAAACTTGCATTTAATATATAAATAATTCAAGTTTTCTATAACCGCAGTCGCCAGTAGATGAAAATACGAATTATGCGGGAATGGTCCCCACGCTCATCGTTCGACTTTATTTGTTAGGCTATATCAAAGTCGTGTGTTTGTGCCCCCTTTGTCGCGTGATTTAGCAGAACTGCTCAGACAGATCACACGCACTGTCAATACCGTGTATCGTGCCTCGTGCTATGTTAGGGAGAGTATGGCAAGTAGTGGATTATCAATTTGATGTTTGCTGTGTGACCAACGTTTCACACATTGAACATCTATAAGGTCTGTAATAAAACTTGAATTATTTATGTATTTATTGCAAGGTTCTTTTCTGCTGTATTCCTCGTAACTTGTGAAATCCCAGAATGAATTATGGATCACGCTGTATTTTTAAATATGTGAATCTTGAATATCTCTAAATTCGCAAGTTGTTAGACACCTTGATTAACACCTTGCAGTTACTTCTCATTTTTTTTTTGGAAAGATAACGAAACATTTTTAATATATGTATAAGATAAAAGTTCTTTCATTTTTATACAGAAAAATTAAAAACAGGTAATATATTCATAAACAGAAACACTCATTAATAAATCATATGGATTACATAAAATGCTGTGTAAGTATATAAAGTACATGTGAAATTAGAATATAAAAAAGAAGAATCTTTTATTCAAATATGTAATGGAAAATCCAAATTTTCAACACATAAAATATTACATTGTGTGATGTGAGCGTGTCTTTTTTTGCCTTTTGAATGGCTTCCCATTTATGGCATATGTCAAAAGTCAAGTATTTTTTTTCTCCATTTTCAACGGTTTTTACTTCTTTATGTCGGACAAAAAATGCATGGAATGAAATTTCCATAAATAACTTCCAAAAGGTTTTATGCATTTGTAAGATTATGTATCTGCCATAGTACTGTACTTTTAAAAATAATATATGGGACTTTTCATAAATATCTTCATCTGAAATATTTATGAAGTATGCTTAAAAGAAATTGAATTCATTAGAAACAATAAAAGTTAAAAGTATCTGCAGAACACACTACAAAAATCAAATCAGAGTTAAACGAGACATGCCTGATTTAAAAATGGTAGCATGGTTTGTTTATCTCGAACAATAATGTTCATTTTCTTCGATAAGACGTTGTGCATTTATTTAATACTTGTATGGCATTCGTAAGAATTTTTCTCCTTTATATCATTATAGGTACATTTTGTATATTAGTCCCATTTGTTACAATAACATGAAAGGAAAATAATGCGGCAAGCATATATTATGTAACACTATCCAACACTTCCAAAATACTGTTACAAATCTTTACCTATTAATACGTTTCCATACAAATCTTTACCGTTTAATAACGTGAAATATGATGTCTAAGTAAACAAATTGGAAAACATTTAACACAATTAAAAATCCAATTTTCGGAAATACCAAAAATATTCTGAAAAATATCCGAATGCTTTTGTGCAGCCCTGTATATGATTTATACATTTGTATATATATACTACATAGAATGAATTTTAGTTCAGTTAGGAAATGCATAGCACACTTGAAAACTCCCCTTCTGGATAATCGGAAATGTACTAGAGATATGTTGTGCTCGGAATTTTTTATATCATCTATAGAATTTATACAAACCAAGTAATCGGCGAAAAATTAGTTGAATTTAAAAACTAGTTCGCAACTGAAAACGCACTTCCAGCAATTATTGTTAACATACAGTACATTAACCAAATTATTTTGTGTGTCTCTGTAAATGATTGATGAATGCTATACACACAACATCCTATAGTAAGCCTCTTGTAATGCACCTAAGCGATATATATCAATTTCAATACGTTTGAAATAGCGAAATATTGTTAAAATAAATCTCAAACGATTTTTTCCATAGACAGTAATGTAACGGAATTTTTTGATTATCCCTTTAAAGGAACTGTAAGTACTATCCACACCCTATTCTATAGTAAGTCTTTTGTAGAAAACTTCAGTGACAAATATCAATTTCAATATGTGTGAAATAGTGTAACATAATTAAAATAAACCACAAATGGTTGTTCCCCATAGACCACGAAGTAACGAATGTTTTTAGAGTGTCCCTGTAAAAGAACTTTAGGTGCTACACACTTCATTTTCAATACGGAACATAACATAGTAAATTTCAATAACATATATCAATTATTGCATTCCAAACCGAGCAAATTTACCCGAGTTAGCGCACAGAAAGACAGACAGCAGGCATACAGACTAACCGGATTTATTAGAACTTTTCAACAATGTTGGGAAGTATTGAAAAGGGATAATATAACTTTGTTCGTGATATTTTTTTTTTCTTATATATATATTAACATAATATATATATTAATTTTCTGCTAATAACATTTCATTTCCTACATCGTATTTAAACTTCATGCACTGGACTTAAATGAAATAAAAGAATGAATCAATTTTATAAGAAAATGGTTAGATCGGGATGTTTTCGTGCTAATACAATTTAATCCTTTTTTTCTAATTTCAAGAAAAGTGTAATGTTAAATAATAATAATTAAAAAAAATAAAGCCGACCTTAAGGAATTGTTTATTACCTACGCAATCACGAATTATTTTCCACATTTCAGACCTGTACAATTAAGGTTACACAGACTAGAAGCCGAAATATCTATTTGAAGTCAACTCTAAACCTGACGCACTTCAACTCAAAATTGTAATGCAGTAATCCATATTTTAATGAAGTTATCAAAAATTACCCTCTAATTATATTTCTAATATAAATTTCATCTTTTATGTTTAAAAATAAATAAGCAAGAGTAGCATTTTTTTTTTATAATAAAGTGAATTACGAAATGCGACCCGTAAGAGATAAAACCTAGTCCAAACCCAAAACATTTAGAATGAACCCAATCCGAAACAAAATATATAATTGCAAACTCGCCTGTCCCAAGCTGTGGGTCGGGATTTTTCGGAAAAATTTGCTTTACTCCAATTGATGCAGGATTGAAATCAAGATTAATTTTAAATCTCTTTGTAGTCAATATCTCTTAATTTGACGCATAGTATACGCCCCAACACCCCCCCCCCAATATATATATATATGCAAGATACTACGATTATTTTTCAAATGTAATGTTGTACTGTGTACTTTAACACCATATTTAAATGTATTAATGATTGGTAAAGTTTTATGAAAGTTACAGCTTGTAAAGTGAAAATAATATGAAAACAGACAGACAGACAAACATATAATTTTTAGGTCCTTATGATATTAAAACATGACTGTCTGCTAATGAAGTTACTCTGCTGTTCCAACAAAAGTAAAACTATTAGAATTGATTCAGCCGCTCAATAGCTATCTGTAGACATACATAGAAACAAAAGAATACTGCAAACTATAATTGTATCATCTTTTTCTTTGAATATAGGTTAAAAAACATTTAATTCTTATACCGAATTTTTTAAAATGGAAAATAGCGTTTTGATTTATATATAGGAGGGAAACAGTGATAAATATAAACAGGGTGTGCGTGATAAATTGGATGAAATTTATTTAAGGACCAATTTTAATCTCCCGTAAATACACACGACAGCTCCAAAAAGACTTTTGAATCTTGAATACTGAATAATCTACTGTATTGCTGCACTGTAAAAATAGAAAATGTTTATTTGTCTAGAAAGAAGATTTACAAAAATCTACTTCTTTGGAGTTACGACGATTGCGAAAAGCATTCCTTTATTTTCATGAACCTAAACAACCAATAGATATTCGAGATGTAAAGACGCATTTCTGAATCTTTTTTTCTGCTCATAATTTTCGAAAACATTTTCGATTAGTTTTTATATTGCATTAAGCAGTTTCCTCAGTCTGTGTTCAATGCGAAATATCGATTTTTTCAGATGTTATCAATAGTCAAGTAAACATTTTCAAGTTCGATAAACATGTTCAACAGACAAAAGTGCTGAATTAAAAGCGTCAAAAAAACAATATTTTTTTTTAATTCTTGCATGTATAAATTCTGTTTACTTTGAATTAACCCCCCCCCCCCCCGGAAAAAAAAGAAAAAGATATTTCGTTTTTAAAAAACCGATTAACACACTGTAGAAACCACTCGGAATCGTTTCAGAAAATTATGGCCATAAAATGAAATTTTTGTTTGAGAAATGTTTTTCAGACCTTTTTTAAATATCGGAAATAAATTCCTTTCTGAGGTTTCATCAGCTAAGGAAGCGCTTTTCGTAATTGTAGATATCTCGGAAAAGGTTATTTTTATATTTTCGTAAACTTTCTTGCTATATCATATATTTTTATAGTGTATGGAGTGCATGGAGTGCATGGCTGTTTTTGAATCGTCATTGGTGATTTCCTGGATTTTTTGCACGATAACTCGACTAGTGAGACTCTTCACTAGTTTATGTTTTTTTTCCTCACTACTAGTGTAGCGACATATACTTCCGCATTGTATGTCTGCTTCACGTTATAAACTGTACGTAAACGGTCCAAAATATTTGTTTTGGGTTATATTAATTCAAAAGTAAATATTTTTAGCTTCGTAACAGAATTTATACATGAAAGAATACAAAGAATATAGTTGTTTTGACGCTGTTAATTCAGCACTTTTGTTTGTTGAACATGAAAATATTTACTTGACTATTGATATAATCCGATAAAACGATATTTCGCATTGAACATAGGTTGAGAAAACTGCTTACTGCTCTGTAAAAAGTAATCGGAAACGTTTTCGAAAATTATGGGAAGAGAAAATCTTGAGAAATGCTTCTTTGAATGCAGAATATCTATTGGTTGCTTAGGTTTATGAAATAAAGGAATGCTTTTCGAAATCGTGCGTATTTCCGAAGAGATATTGAAGTCAACAATTTATTTAGCAATTCTCTCTGCACCACGTTCAGAAATTATGATTGCTGTAAATTTATATCTCATCAAAAAGTCACCTGTAAAAAATGCAGCCAAGTCTCGTAACTCATTTACCGTAAAAAGTACTGAGATCGTATAAAGCCAAGTTTAACTATCTTATTAACTCTGAAATTTTCATTCATAAATCACTCCTAGTCTCTACATCTTTAGTTAATTATTATTTTGAGACTTGTCAATTACGTAGCACGAGAATGTGATGTATATAGTTAGTCTTAATCAAATAATACTATAATATATTAAAGTGTAATAACTTCCCTGTGCGTATATAATTTGCCTTAATTAAATTATCTCATCCCATTCCATAACATAGTAAGGTGTAATAACTTCCCTGTGCTGCGTAATTGCCAAGTCACAAAATAATAATTAACTAAAGATGTAGAGACTAGGAGTGATTTATGAATGAAAATTTCAGAGTTAATAAGATAGTTAAACTTGGCTTTATACGATCTCAGTACTTTTTACGGTAAATGAGTTACGAGACTTGGCTGCATTTTTTACAGGTGACTTTTTGATGAGATTTCACTTCTTTTTGTAAGTAATCCTCCTTTTCTTGATTTTGGGTTCTTTTTGGAGATCATCCACTGATTTTCGCTAAGCCCACACTCTGTGCCTATTATTTACAGGTATAAAAAATTTGAAGCTTTAGTTTCGTTTGCAAAGTACTGTAGATAAAAAGAGATTTCAGGTTCCTAAGCAAGCACTAAGTTATGGGAGGGGGAGTGTCAAAAGTACTCTCAATTGCTTCCAGGATAGGTGCTATCCATCTGAGATATTACTCGCAGCCCTAGATACTTGATATTT
This sequence comes from Maratus michaelseni, assembly GCA_963931845.1. Classification (NCBI taxonomy): domain Eukaryota; kingdom Metazoa; phylum Arthropoda; class Arachnida; order Araneae; family Salticidae; genus Maratus; species Maratus michaelseni. The sequence goes on from OZ007592.1 coordinate 304,916,547, forward strand.
AACATAAAATAACTTTTTAGTATAAAAAGAAAGCCAAAATTTAAATTTCCGGAAATTTCCAATAAATCAAACTATATTCCTTTTTTCGATGGTTTTTTTTTTCGTTTTTTTTTAGTCTTTTTTATATTATTTACGGATTTTTTAATTTTTTTCTTACTTTGTTTACTAAACCCTGCCTTTCTGCCAAATGTCAAGCTTCTAGGATTACAAAATCAAATTATTTTCAAATTTTCGACTTTTTATAAATTTATTGATTTTTCGATTTTAATTCTAAGTTACCTGATTGCATGCCAATATAGTATTTATTTGATCCGTCTTCTTAGGATCATTTAGGTTCAATTTAGAGATAAATTAGGTGAATCTTAGAGTCACCATGATTTTATTTAGAAAGGACTATCAAGCCATAACCAGCCAGTAATGTCGGGAGGGTAGGGGGAGCTGTGAAAATTTTTGTGGGGCTAACATCATTTAACAATCCATATTTCATATGTGAAGTTAATAGAGTACAATCTGTGAAAGAAAACAAACCTGTCTATAAAGAAATCGCCTATATCATAGCCAGTCTATAACGGAACTTTTCTATAACGAAATTCGTAAACGAAAGAAAAGAAAACCATAATCCGGGGGAAATAACATAAAACAATTAGGGGCGTTGTACTAGCTAATAAGACAATTATCTTAAAACTAATGTTTCTAGCAGTACAAAATCAAATTGTTTTCGAATTTTCGATTTCTTAAAGATATTTCTATTTTATTTTCGAATTTAACGAATATTTTAATTGTTCCTTTTATTGAATAGTAAATACTACCTTTACACCAAGATTTAAGTTTCTAAGACTACAAGATAAAATTATTTTCAATTTTTGATTTTTTTCGAATTTTTTTTTATAATTTTCTGGATTTTTTAATTTCTTCTTATTTTGTATCCTTATTACAAATTTCAAGTTTCTAGCGCTACAAAATCGAATTACTTTGAAATTTCAGATCTTTTTCGAGTTTATTCTTTTTACAAATTTATTGTGTTTTAATTTTTCCTTTTTCAGTATCCTAAACAATAAGTTTACGCGGAATTTTACGTTCTAAAGCTACAAAATCGAATTTTTTTCAATTTTTCGAATTTTTGAATTATTCTTTTCGAATTTTACAGATTTTTTATTTATTTCTTTTTTTGTATCCTAAATACTACCTTTATTCCAAATTTTAAATTTCTAGCTTTACAAAATCGAATTATTTTCAAATTTTCGTTTTTTTTTTCGATTTTTTTATTTTATTTTCAATTTTTGTTGTGTTTTTAATTTTTTCTTTTTCTGAATTCTAAACACTACCTTTACACCAAATTTTCAGTTTCTAAGACTACGAGATCATATTATTTTCAATTTCTCTCTTTTTCTTTCTTTCTTTCTATTTTTTTTTTTTTTTTGAAATTTTCGATATTTTTTTGAAATTATCCATATTTTTTAATGTTCCCTTATTTAGTATCTTCAATATTACCTTTATTCCAAATTTCAAGTTTCTAGCGCTATGAAATCGAATTATTTTCAAAATTTCCTTATTTTTCGATTTCTGTCGATTTTTTTTATTTTATTTTCGAATTTTATTGCGTTTTTATTTTAACTTATTCTGAAACCTAAACACTATCTTTACCGCGAATTTTAAGTTTCTAAGGCCAAAAAATCAAATTATTTTAATTTTTTTCAATTTTTTTCGAAATTTTCGTACTTTTTGATTTTTTTTTCGAATTTTCTGGATTTTTTAATTTTTCCTTATTCTGCATCCTAAATACTACCTTTGATCCGAATTCCAAGTTTCTAGCGCAACAAAATTGGATTATTTGAAATTTTTCGATTTTTTTCGATTTTTCGATTTTATTTTCAATTTTTTTAACACTTTCCAACCTAGTTGAAAAGTGTTTATGACTTCGGTTTGTCTGGCCGTCTGCCGTCTGTCCGTGCTCTAACTCCCGTAAATATGCTCGGATTGCTCTGCAATTTTTATATGTTATAGTCGTTATCTATAGCATGTTCTCTATTTCAACGGAAGTGTGTAGCACTTACAGTTTTTTTACATGGACACTCAAAAGAATTCCATTACATTGCGGTCTATGGGAAAAAATCATTTGCGGTTTATTTAAATAATGTTTCACTATTTTAAACGCATTGAAATTTATATATATCACTAAGGTGCATTAGAAGAAGCTTAATATGGAATAAGGTGTGCATAGCACTTATAGTTACTTTACAGGGACAGTCAAAAGAATTCCGTTACATTACGTCTATGGAGAAAAATCGTCTGCGGTTTATTTAAATAATGTTTCCCTATTTTAAACGCATTGGAATTTATATAAGGTGCATTACAAGAGGCTTACTACAGAATATTGTGTGTATAGCAGTCATCGTTCATTTACAGGGACACACAAAAGAATTCTCTACTGTATGTTAACAATAATTCCTGGAAGTGCGTTTTAAGTTACTGAACGCGATTTTAATTTTAACTCGCTTTTTCTCTATTACGTGGTATGTATAAATTCTATAGATCCTATAGAGGGAAGCACAAAAGTTCGCGAACACATTTCCGTATTATTTAACTCCTGACGGAGAATTTTAAACTGTGCTACGCGTTTCCTAAGTGAAATAAATTTTAGCATCCTATGTAGTATATATACAAATCTATAGATACTATACAGGGCGGAATAAAAGTATTCGGATTACTTAGATGTTATCTTTTAGCTTATTAAACGGTATGATTTGTAAAATTATTTTGAAAGCGTTGGAAAGTGTTACATAATCTATGCTTGACGCATGATTTTTTGTTCTTTTTTTGTGTGTCTTTGATGTTTTCTTTTTCTGAATTCTAAATACTACCTTCACATCAAATTTTAAGTTTTTAAGACTACAAGATCGTGTTATTTTCAATTTTCAATTTTGTTCGATTTTTTTGAATTTTCGAATGTTTTTTTTTTAATTTTTCGGATTTTATAATTTTTCCTCTTTTTGTAGCCGAAACACTAGCTTTATTCCAAATTTTAACTTTCTGTGGCTGCGGGATCTACCCAATCTTTTTGATGACTCGAGAATGAGTGAGTGTGTGAGTGACAAAAAATCGAAACTTTGAGTTCATAGATCGTCTGCACTAATTTATGGGTATTTTTTTAATTATCCATATTTTTGAATTTTTCCTTATTTAGTATCTTAAATATTACCTTTATTCCAAATTTCAAGTTTCTAGCGCTATGAAATCGAATTATTTTCAAATTTTCCTTATTTTTCGATTTTTTGATTTTATTTTCAAATTTTATTGCGTTTTTTATTTTAACTTATTCTGAATCCTAAACACTATCTTTACTGCGAATTTTAAGTTTCTAAGGCTAAAAAATCAAATTATTTTAATTTTTTCAATTTTTTTTCGAATTTTTGAAATTGTTTTTTTTTTCGAATTTTCCGGAATTTTTAATTTTTCCTTATTTTGCATCCTAAATACTACCTTTATTCCGAATTCGAAGTTTCTAGCGCAACAAAATCGGATTATTTGAAAATTTTCGATTTTTCGATTTTTTCAACTTTGCTTTCGATTTTTTTGGTGTTTTTGATGTTTTCTTTTTCTGGATACTAAACACTACCTTCACACCGAATCTTAAGTTTCTAAGACTACAAGATCGTATTATTTTAAATTTTCAATTTTGATGGAATTTGTTGAATTTTCGAATGTTTTTGTTTCGAATTTTCCGGATTTTATAATTTTTCCTTTCTTTGTATTCTAAACACTTCCTTTTTTCCAACTGTCAAGTTTCTAGGGCTACGGGATTTACCTAATCTTTTTGATGACACGTGAACGAGTGAGTGAGTGAGTGACAAAAAATCGAATGTTTGTGTTCATATATCGTCTGAACTAGAAAAGACAGAAAGTTGTAATTTTAAATCTTGGTCCTGTGTGCCAAATACTCTAGAAAAACGAAGTTTCAAATTTTTGGGATACTCCAGCGTGGAGATATGGGGGGGGTCAAAAGTGCCCTGAGTTGCTTCCAGAAAAGTATGCTTACGGCTGTCCTCTCTCGACTTGGCGGAGGCACTGCCGTGCCTCCAGATTACTTCCACGTCATACTTGTTATAAGTATATAATGCTTATACATGAAAATAAATTTTAAATCATAACCTGAAAAATAGTTTTTCAGTGTTAATATATATCGCATGTAAGTTTTCGAGTCCTAAATTTCATTACTATTCTATGATTTACTGCGCATATATCAATTTTAATTCGTCATTTTCAAATTTGATGAAAAATGTGCAGCATTCTTATTTTTTTAAAAATCTGAATATTATGTATTAATGTTTTTATTTTTATTTTTTATACTTTATATCAGTGTGTATTTATGTTTAGTAAACATCTAAATGTGCTACATCACACACACACACACAAAAAAAATACGATAGGCAAAAAGCATTAAAAAAACATGTTTTCATTTACAAATCATTAAATAAATAAAAATAAAATAAATATTAGAAAACTAATATATTAACGTAAAGAAATACACTAAAATTAAGAAAATATTCCTCGTTAAGATAAAAAAGAATATGTTCTTTAATAATTTTTATCTTAATTTAAATTCACTCTCACTTTTCGTATTTTTAGTTCCGTTTATTTAACTTGATGAATGTTAGAAGTATGTTTCTAGATTATAAACATTAATTAAAATGCTTTTCTTTTATCCTGTTGTTTTAAAAATTAAAACGCTAAAACATATAATTCAATAGCGTATGTTATTTTAAATAGGGCTCCAATGGTAAATAGATTTGTAATATAGCTAAAGCAAAGTAATTAGATTACTTTGACTCGATTTATATATAACTAGTCGGATGTGTCAATCCCAAAACTTTCTTCTATCTCACACAGGCATCGCATACACTAAAAAGAATCAGCATCAATTTAGATCAAGGTCTAACTAAATCTAAAGCTTTATTAAATTCCGTGCATTAGTTCTTGATATATGAGTATTGCTAAAATCGTGTAAATTATGCAAAATGCAGCATAGCAGCGGCACCTGTTGGTAGATTTAGACCAAACCCTAATGAAGAACAACTTATGTCAACGTCTAACAGAATCTGAAGTTTGATGAAAATCCATTCATTAGTTCTGGAGATATAGTTATCGTGGAAATATTGAAAAAAAAATAGCACAGCAGCGCCATCTGTTGGGAAATTTATACAGAAACGTAAGCAGAATCTATTTACGTCAAGGTCTAACTAAACCTGAAGTTTTATGAAAATCAGTGCATTAGTTCTTGAGATAGAGCTATTGCGGAAATCTCGAGAAATGCAGCGCTACTTGTTGGACGATTTTCACCAAAAATTAATCAGCACCAATTTATATCAGGGACTAACTGAATATAAAGTTTCATTAAATTTCGTGCATTAGTTCTTGAGATAGAGCGCCCACAAAATTTTTGTCACATACACACAGACTCACAGACAGACATTTTCTAAAAACGGTCAAATCGTGTTCAGGACCTTCTAAAACGTATAAATTCATCGAATACCGGAAGTCGAAATTTTTCATGAATCCAATACTTTCTTCTTGTAAAGATAGAAGAAAGTATAAAAAAATAGCTTTTTATATATAAAAATTAGCTTTGAGATTTGTTTATCATTGGTACTCCTTAAATGTGATCATAGTATTTAAAATAAATGATTCCCAATTGTATTTAAATTAAAAGAAGATTCTTCAATATTCTTAGTAAAAAGGAAAATATTTTGGACAAGAAAAATTATTCATTACAGTTTTAAACTTTTCATAGGATAAAACTATTGGTTAATTTTTATTCGAGCCATCAATCACGTCTACTTTTTTTTTAAGAAAAAGAGAGGGATTTTTTTAAACAATGCATTGTTCTCGATATAATGTGTTTTTAATACTTTGAAGACACATCTAGATGATCTGTATAACAGTTCAACCTCAAAGAATATTTATATTGGAGAAGACTCTAATGAAAAACAAATTTTAGTAAATTTTATGCTTCATTTCAGGTTGTTCTTTTCAATTTTCCAATTTTCTTTCTTGAAGCGAGTAGTTATTATTTTATTTATTTTCTGTTTATGTTCAAAACGACATGTAGAACAAAAAAAAAAAAAAAAAAAAAAGATAAATCTAAACATACTCAAACAAAACCTAAAAACAAGAAACTATGTATTGTGTTTGAAAATGTACAAAAATGTATTGTATTTATTTTTTGCAATTTAACCTCTTACTTGAAACATAACAAATTATGTGTATACTTCATTAATTGGTGGCAAGTAGAAATATAAAAGCAGGAAAAAAATATTTAACAAACTTTCTATATGTTTTGTATTTATTGAAGCCATTATCATTAATTGCTAAAGACCCACCAGTGGCTGAGAGGTTCTGCTCTCAAAGCTGGTAAACGGGTGGTGCTGGGTTCAAACCCCTGTCGCGCTCGTCGGCCTAACCGTTTGGAGATTTCCGTGGTTTTCTTCAAACCTTGCCGTAAATACGGGTTAGGATCCCTTATAAAGACCCCCACGGAGGGCACTCCCCCTAGGGCCTATATCCCTCGAGTAGATAATTGGACGTCATAAATCAACCATTAATTGCTAAGATGTTTTACACAAAAATCATGAAAAACAGTATAAAAGTTTCAATAAACAGTCTAAATGTTTCCGAAAACCCGAATGACAAATCTTTGAGAAAGGCTTCTGTGAAGTCAAAATACGTGAATAGTTTATTAAAACCTTTTTATTGTTTTTATGTTTTTTATATAACACTTTTTAGCAATTAATGAATAATTTTATCTCTGGATATTTCGATTTGTTATATAAGGTATGTTTAATATAAAGTAAAACAGACTTCAAGGTATTATTTTTTTTTATATTTATGTTTTTATGGCAATCCTTTATTGTTATCCACATTTATGACCGCTATTATCCCCATCCTGTACGGGTCAGGGTATACCGATCCGAAACCGATACACTTCAATCTCATATTTTAATCATTATTCCACATCTTGGTGTAATTATGGAAAAAATACTCTGTATACAGTGTGATTAAATAAAATGTATACACAATATTAATGCCAATAATTGACTTATTCTGCATTTCCTTTAAGGCTTAACGCACTTGAAATATTGCCTAAATCTTGACTAAGCTTTGAGTGACGGAATGTTATCCTACAATGTTACTTGAACATTTCGAAAATTCGAAAATTACTTGAACTGTTACTTGAACTCGAAAACTTTGCTGAAGTGCAAAGACAATTTCAGAGATAACTTGAAAACAAATCCCACTAAGCGATATATAATCTCTACACTTAAAAAAAATATATATTACGTGGAAAAACGGAAAACGTACTGGCAGTAAAGTAGTCATCTACTCCCAGTTTTTTCACAAATCTTCAATTTTGGTATTTCCCCACTTTCAAGAAGGAGGTTTTCCGTCATTCTAGACGAAAAATTCCTGTTTTTTTTTAATACATATGATTAACAGAATTATTATATAGAATATTACAAAATATTCTATATAATAATTAGATAAGTTTGTGTTACACGGGCACCATCAATCGCCAAAATCTCGTCATTATTTTTTCGCCAAATAATTTTTTCTCTAAATTTTCTAACGAAAAGAATACAAAAATAAATCAACCACTTTCTGCAGCAATGTTTAACTTTACCAATTTCATTAAAACCCCAATCTCTAATCTATATATTAAGGCTACGTGCCATTAAACAAAACAAATTACTGGAAGCATGAAATTTGTTGTGCAGCAGTCTCTAAAACGTAGGAAATTCGTTAAAACCACAACCATTAACTAATGCATGAGCACTGCTGTTCATTAAACGAAAAAAAAATCACTAGATGCATGAAATTCAATTTGTAGCCGTCTCTAAAATGCTTGAAATTCGTTAAAACCCCAGTCTAATCCACATATAAGTGCTACACGCCGATTTAAAAAAAAACCTGTAAGTATGAAGTTCGTTATGCAGCAGTCTATGAAATTCGTTAAAACCCTAATGTCTAATTTATGTATGAGTGCTACGTGCCCATTAAATAAAAAAAACATCATTGGATGCATTAAATTCCTTTTACAGCAGTCTCTAAAATTCACAAAATTCGTTAAAACTGAGATCACTATGATATATCTTATTCCACTCCAGTATCCGCCACAGAGACGTAAAAGTGTTATAGTTTTATGTATCCAATATTTCAAAACTATATTATAATATCGTAAAAGCTTATTTAAAAGTACATAAAATATATTAACAGAAAAATTTGAATAAAACATAACATAAACTAGAAAGATAATAATGAAAGTGAATTTCATAATGAAAGTGTAAAACAGTAACTCACATTATTGAAGATCTAAAAATATTTTGTTAAAAACCTAATCTTTAAAAACCTAATCAAAAACCTAAAATTGAAACCACGTACCTTGGCGAATGTACTTTTTAGCCCGACAAGAAAGAACTTTACATAACACTCGAATACTATAACTAAATTACAACTTCATTTCGTGTCAATTTTTACAAAAAATCTTAATATGCAAAATACCTTTCTCTTGAAAAAATTGCAGCTTCTTGCTCTGTTTTGGTAACTCCACCATTTTCATAATTATAAAACGAAGCCATATTCCAATGCCACAACAACATTTCAATCATGCCGTGCGAAATAAATGCCGAGAAGCCAGTATGAAATACATGACTGGAAATGGTTACAATGCAAATAAGTTCAAACGGTACAACACTTGGCGACTTTTCACTTGGGCCAAGCTGACAGAATAAAACCAATAATTATATACGCTGATGTACATTTATACGAGGAGGTGTTTGTATTGCATTTTATCACACCCATTATCTATCGCCTAGCTTTCCTCAGGATTTGAACCTCGGTGCTTTAATTAGATGATGAATGCTGTGTCCCCTACACTACCTAGACACAACGAACGATTTGCTAACCTCAAACTTACAGACCAAACATATACAGGAGTTATAGGCCAAAACATCAATTACGAAAATATAAATCGATATTTTCCATTTTCTCTCAACTGTCATTTGTCTCTTATCAGATTCATTTCGTCGTTCTTGGTTGGAATTTGTTTTAATATTCAACAAGTACAAAGGAAATTTTCAGTTTATTCTAGCAAAGTGTACGATTTCCACTCAAACAAAAAGTTTCCATAAGAAGACAGAATTTTGACATAAAATTAGCCATATATATGCGAAATTTGTTTTGCTGTGTAGAATAAGAGGTAAGTTTGAGGCTGGTGGAACTGTTCAAAATGTGCACAAGTGGTCATCAACAAACACCTCAAATGAACACAAGTTTTTTTATCTGTCCGGTAAGTGAAATCGAATGTCCATCGAAGTTTAAAGCGCCTATAATGGAAAACTTACACTACAAGATTAATTCAAGCTCTCAATGAAGATAACACTGGATAAAATGGGTTCTCAAAATTGAGTTAAAAGTACTCAATTTTAAATACATCATATACTCAAAATGGCTCCGATCCAAATGTACTCAATTTGAGAAACACATGTATTCTTTTTTTATTCTATGGATGAATGCAAATATAAACAGATTGAAAATTCCATTCTTCTAATTTTATTTTCCCGAAGTAATCCATCTCACTCAGCACGCTGAACGTACCGACCGCGCATGAACATACGAAGCACTCATAACAACAATGCAATATAATATTACTCATTGTAATGGAGACGCATATTATAGTTCATTCCAAGGAATTAAAATTTAATATTATTATTCCCTGATTTCCTGGGTATATTGGATTGTTTCTCTATTGATGAACATATTTTTGCCAGGAATGAAATTAACCATTACAAAGTACAAAATTATTGTTTCGTTTGGATTTGATAGCATGTGATGTTTCAAAATTGAGAAGACATAGGTTCATTTTTTATCCAAACATACTCAATTCGATATGAGTACATTGATTTACTCATCTATGAGTACTTCACCTTTTCCGTGCATACAGACTGTTATAATCCATAACAATACTATCAGTTAAATTCTGCATATATTTTTGGAAACAGCCCATACATTTCAAACATCAATTTTATCTTTTACGTAGAAACATAAACATTAATATACATTTTTACATTCATATATGTTGATATTTTTTTATATTAAAGAATGTTGTAGACCTCCTCTTCAAAAAAATAGTTACCGTACCTGATCCTCATCAATGAATTTCCAACCCGAAGGCAACCCAAACTGGAAACAATTTCAGTCAACACGATCCGTAACAAAAAGATTAAAAATAAATAAATAAAAATATTGCCGATACAACTCAAACCCCCGCGTCGGTCAGATCGGAATAGAGTAAATCCGTGTTACCCGATTTCATGCAAGACTATATAATCCATACTCATTTAAAATATTATTGCTGTCAATACGGCTTATTTTACGCACAGTAGACAATTATATGTTAATTTTTTTAGTTATCCCTCTAATAGAACGATACACGTTTAGACAACATCTTTAAAAACGTAAAGTATTGCTATATAGTCTAACATCATGCGAGAATTCAGTGTCGATTAGTCCACTATTGAGAAACATAAAGATGATAAAGTAAAAAAACAAAAAGTCAAGAAAACAAACAGACAAACAAACATATCATATTTAGGTCAAATTTATATTAAAACGGGACCATCTGCAGACGAAGGCCTTTTGAAAAGAAAAAATATTAAAAATCTAACAATTGATTCAAGAGTTATGCGTGGACATACTCAGCAAAGTAGTATGTTGTAGCCATCACAAATCATTCTTCTATATCAATCAAATCGTCTGCCACCAAAATTAAAGGACAATATATTCGTTCGTGAGATATAGCTATCTCGGAAATCATGAATAAGCGAGCATAGCAGAGCCATCTGTTGGGTAATTTACATCAAAACCGAATCAGCAACAACTTATGTCAACGTCTAACTGAATCTGAAGTTTGGTGAAAACAGGTGCATTAGCTCTTGAGTTAGAGCTATTGCAAAATTGTTGAAAAATACAGCATAGCAGCGTCACCTGTTGAGCGACTTACACCAAAAACTAATCAGCCCAAATTTATATCAAGGTGTAACTGAATCTGAAATTTGATAATATTCCGTGCAGTAGTTCTGGAGATAGAGAGCCCACAAAATTTTTGTCACATACTTCTACACAGAGAGACAGTTAGGCTCACAGACAGACATTTATTAAACACAGTAAAATCTTGTTCAGGATCTTTTAGAACATATAAATCCATGAAGAAATGTAAGTAGAAATTTTTCACGAATCCAATACTTTCTTCTTCAAAAGATAGCAGAAAGTAAATAAAAAACACAAATGAATTGTATAACCCCCTTCTTTTAAACTGTGATAAAAAATAAACTTTCTTCTTTCTTTACAAGAAAACTATTGGATTCGTGAAAATTTTCGACTTCCATTTTTCGACGCATTTATACGTTTTTGAAAGTCTTCAACACGATTTGACTGTTTTTAGAAAATGTCTCTCCGTGAGTTTTTCTGTGTGTCTGTCTGTTTATGTGTCTGCATGTGACACAAATGTTGTGGGCACTTTATATCAAGAAGTAAAGCATGTAATTTAATCGAACTTCAGATTCTGTTATACTTTAACATAAATCTGTGTAGATTAGGTTTTGGTGTAACTCGCCTAATGAGTGGTGCTTCTATATTACATTTTCTTGATTTTCCCGATAGCTACATCTCAAGAACTAATGAGCGAAATTTAATAAAACTCCATATTCTGTTATACCTTGGCATAAACAGACGCTAATTTGTTTTCGGTGCACATCGAAAGAGAGGTGATGCTGCTATGCTGCATTTTTAATGGTTTCCACGAGAGCTATATCTCAAATATTGAGGGAATGACAGTGAATGACAGTGGAGGATTGTATATGTATTTATATGTCAAAAATTTGAAAAATGTAGATAACTACATTTTCACTGAACGCATATTAATTTCTGTTCAGTGCGATGGACAAATAAGTCATAGTTCTCTGAGGGAGTCTATAGAGGGTTAAACAAGTTGGATCACTTAATGCAACGGCAATACGACAAGTTTCACAAAACCCTTCCTTTCTCAAATTACTAAATATTGACTTACTCCACTTCATTCTCACCCCGTCAATTAATTAATGCACGCAATTTCACAAAACGTCTTATTTCTTAGACCTTGATGTAATGTAGATCGCTGTTAGATCTGGGTGTATACCGCCCAACTGGTGTCGCTTCTATGCCTTGATTTTACCGATTTCCGGGATAGCGATATCGTAAGAACGTATAAATTACCGTATAATTTTGGTTGAGGACGTATTGATTTATATAGCAGAAAATTTTGTGATGGCAACAGCATACTTGCTTAAGTAATATAAGAATGATTCAAACCTATCTCAATTTAATTTTTTAATCACCTATGATATTTCATGTTTCAAAATAAAATTGTAGTGCAAATTTGAATATAAGACCTAGATTTAAAATATTTCTTTTCGAATAGCATTTCATGAAATTAAAAAGGATCTTCAATATATATACCCAAAAGAAAAGTAATTTGTACAAGAAAAAAAAATTGTTCACAGCAATTTTAAAATTTGAAAATGGAATAAAACTATTGATTAATATTTACAGCATATCATCAATCACGTATTTTTTTTCATTTTTCTCTTTGTAATGTTTTGTTAATAGTTAAAAAAAAAAACCTTGAATTTACATATAGGGGAAGATCGGGTAGCCCCGGATACTTGGAATTGCACTTGGACACTTCATAAATTGCAAATAAAAAACAAATTAATGGGATTTCTGTTTTTAAGTTATACTTAAAATAAAATTACGAACTTCTTTAATGATTTTAATAACACGTGGCTAATAATATCGAAATATTTAACGAAATATACTGAAAATAGTTTGGCCTTATTTTTTTGGCGTCACAAGAAACGGCGGGTAGCCGCGGATATATTAATCAATTGTGCTCCAACCTTTTTTTGGCCTTACAAACATCACAATTATAATAAAAATCCGATGCATCTATATAAACAAAATCTTAATGTCTAATAAAGATAATTTAAAATATGATGTAATTAATCTAATTAATATTTCTTAATAACCTGCAATAAAGTTTGACGGGACAAAGGACAATTTATTGACGAAAACAAAACACTCACTCACGACTAATTTACTCGGCGCCCACGTCGCAATTAAACTGTATTTTTTCAACTCTGGAGGTCGTTCATTTTCAATAAATTTTTATTTACGCAACACTTTGAATTTTTTAGAAATTGAAATGTCCGCGGTTACCCGCCGTCCGTGCCTACCCGACTTTCTTCTAACTGCTCGTAGACAAAGTGGTTTCAAATTGAAGATGCAACTAATAAAGAAAAATGTAATTTCACCAAATGTTATGCTTCGTACTTATTATTTCTCAATTTCCTTTCTTAAAAGCAAAGCAAAGAAAAAAAAAAGAGCGCTGTTTATTTATTGTTTTTATTCATGTATGCGTATATGGCAAACATTCTGAATAATAATTTATAAAAATAAAAGTAATTAAAATGAACCTAAATTTAAAATCTAGAGAAATTTTAGTAATTTTTTTTAAATAAAAATAATATATATATTATTTTTTTATGATTATTTTTTTTCTTTCTTTTTTCTTTCACTTTGATGATTTAGTTGATTATGCATTTATTTAAGAATGATAATTTTTTTTAATTTCAGTATTTAATTTTAAATTAAGAAGATAACATTGTAATATCTTGCATTTGATGTCAAACAAGAAGAAAAGAATCTTATCTAAAAAATAATAATGCAAAAATTTTATTTGAGAAGAAAATTTGTTAAATTTTCTTTTAAAATAATCTTTTTTTTCCATTAAAAAAATATATATATTTGATCGGCATGGATTTTCAAAAATTCTCATTATTAATTTTTTTGCTTATATATCATTGTAGGTTTAATTATCGCAGTATTAGAAAATGAGTGAACTCTTCTTAAATCACTAAATAAATGTGCTACATATATTCGATCAGTGTCATTGAATGCATTATTTCCCCCAATACTTATAGTAAAGCATACCATTTTAAAAGAAATTGGGCGTTTTTTCACGTACAGTTACAAAATATATTAAAAATATTTAAGGTTTTGTTAATTTCTAGTGTGTTCTTTTTTTTTATCTTCTAATTTTTTTTATGTTTTCATCCGTGATAATTAAACAACAACACTTATCGACAAATGTCGTCATTTTTTTTATATATATCTTATGATTGTGCATCGTAAAAAAATATAATAGCTACATCAGCAATATGTGGAAAGTAAGAGGTTTTCTAAATCTCTAAAGACACGTGCGCTAAAGAAGATGGGTGAGAAATGCTGAATATCTGGTTTTATTCGGACATTTTGCCTCTAGTGCTTTTCTGTTTTTGCAGCGGTCAGTTTCCCGTCGACTTTAAAGAAAGAAGACGGAGTTTCTGACACGTCTTTAGGAAAATAAAAAAAATAGTTCTTTTCATAAGATTGTAGGATTTTTAAATAAAAAAAATATTTCTATATTAAGATAGTCTGAAACACAAAAATCTTCAAAATGTATCCCCTTTTTACACTTTAATTTAAAGAATACTCTAAATTAATAACATATAAATATCAAAATTAGATCAAAATATAAAACCGTTTTAATGTTATAATATGTTTTTTTCGTAAGGAGTACTTTAAACTTTGTATCAATCTATCTCAGAATACAATTTCTCAACATTCGTCATACTTAAATTGGCCTATCAAAATTTCTAAGAAAAGTAATGTTGTAGTCATCTTACATTTATTTGCAGTTATGGATTAAATTGTCATTAGTATTTTTAATATTGAGAATGGGATTTTTTTAATATTGAAAATGGGTGAATATGTCGATTAACTCATTGTATTGCTGGTATCGTTCTGAGTTTTCACGATATTTGACTGGTCTTTTTATATGCGTTACTCTATACAACTACCAAATCATGAAAAAATGTGATATAGTTTGCGCATGCGCAGCTAAAAAACTATTTCAAAAAAAATCCCCATATCTCATCAAATATTCAATATATCAATTTTGTAATTGCAGTATAAGGTAAAGCTAGAAGAGTCTGCGCACAATTCAAGAGAATAACAATAAAAAATCTAAATATTAATTTTTTCCTAAACTATCCATGAATCATTTTTACTTCATTTTTTTATGCATTTCCATTGCTATTTTGTTGTTATGTTGTAATTTAATAGAATCGTTGTAATAAAACCAAGAAACTTATTTTGCGCAATCTGTCCTTACAGGGTTGGTGTGATTGCGCACATGCGTAGGAGAGATTGTTACTAATAATAACTATAATTAAATTGCTAACAATAATAATTACACTAAAATGACATTGTTGTAAGGTTTTTGTGAACAACTATTATAGTATTAGGAGTGAATATTTCAACCTAATGATTAAAGAATCAGAAAAAGGAAATAATTTTAAAAATGATTAAAAAATTTTAATTAAAGGAAAAAAAATAGAAAAATCAAGTCCAGATAAGATTACTAAATAACATTAAGTTACTTGATAACACGTTTAACTTAAAATTAGTCCTTTTTAATTTTTCATTTTTTACGCAAATTTACCAATACGCTGCGTAATATCTCCTTGCATGGAAACTAATGGGAACAATGAGCCATCTCTCCTTAGTAGCAGATGGGCAAACTCTCCAAATTCGGTAGCAGAGATTGCTCGGCCTTTTATATAAACATGGCCGCTACTAAAACAAACCGTTGATGTTCACATTGTTTACCTAGATTAGTAGCTTATGAGAAATCGTTTAAGTTTAAATTATTATGTACTACTGACATTGTACAAAAATTCTGATGAATAGCTATGAAAATTCAAGCACTTACTTTGGGAAAACAAAACAAAATAGCAATCATTTATCTTAGACGCTCAAAACAATCAACGTGCACTTTCAAGTAGACACTCCACTACTGCTGTTGTTCAACTACCTGGAGTCGCTGCGCGCTCACTCTACTCCTTCCCCCCGAACTTCTATGTGCGCAATCTCTCCGACTGCGTCATCTCTCCTTACTCTCTTTACCTTATTATTTCTACTGTTCTTGAAGTCAAACATGTGCTTTACATCTTCGAATTTCAAGAACAATTTGTCAAACATCAGTAGATATTCGCAAACCGTATAAAAATCAAAAGCGTCCTGTCATATCCCCTGAATTTTTGACAGCAGTGTATGTATTTGTCGAAATTCCAGTTGAGGAGAAAAATATCTTTGTTTGTGTCTGTTTATTAGTCTCATTGGTTCTCCAAAGGCTGCCCACAAGGCTCGTGCTATGGTCCTTTCCTGTGGAAAGTGTTTATGCAGCAATTAATCGATATTCTCAGCAATAAAAATATAAGAGTCATAGCATATGTGGATGATTTAATGTTAATCATTGAGGCAAGAACTAGAGCCGAACTAGAAAGGAGAGGAAATGAAGCTCTTCAAGTAATTAGCGATTGGGCTCAAACTTCAGATCTGAAAATATCTTATCACAAGTGCCAATGTCTGAATCTCAGACGTCTAAAGTATTTAAAACGGCGTCCAATCTTCAAACTTGATTCACATAATCTTAAAACTGAAGATACTATGCCATATCTAGGAATACATTTAGACTCAACCCTATCATTTTTGCCACATCTTAGAATCAAACGGGATGAACTGTCAGCAACAATACAAAACTTGTTAAAATTCGCATCAACCACAAGTGGCATTTCCAAACAAATCATAAAAACTTGGTACACTTCCATTCTAGAAAAGAAAGTTTCATATGCAGTAGCTGCATGGTTTCCAAGATTGCAAAAGTCACATGGCTTTCGCTTGCTCTTATCTATTCAGCGTCGTTGTCTGCTACTAATTTCTGGAGCATATAAAAAATTTCCTACATCGGCTCTAAATGTCCTGACAGGAATTCCTCCACTACCTTTAAAACTGAAACAGATTGCAGACCAAGGAATGATACTGAGACTGGGAGTGCCATCACACCCACATCACTCTGATACATTTCAAAACAAAGCTTACAAAAATATATATAGATACCTCAAAAGAATATCTTAATATACTGGATACAGAAAATAAAATAGAGATAGATGTGCAAATATACACGGATGGCTCCAAAACTGAAATCGGCACGGGTTATGCCTACTGTGTATTTAAAGAAGAAGAAATAATATATACATATCAGCAAAGAATAAAGAACGAAAACTCAACGTATCAAGCGGAACAGCTGGCGATCTTGGACTCAATACAATGGTCAAAACAATCAAAATATCGCACAATAGTTATAAAATCAGATAGCCAATCTACAATATCAGCACTAAAAGATATATCTACAAAAAATATAATAATTAGCCAAATAATCCAATCTCTGCAAGGAGCAACACAAAAAATTTATGGACAATGGGTCAAAGGACATTCAGGCATAACAGGTAATGAATTAGCGGATCGGTTAGCAAAGGAAGCAACTGACCCAAATTCACTAATACCAGAAAAATTTATACCATATCCATCCTCATATCTTAAGAGAATATTAAAGCAAACGTTACATAACTCATGGCAACGTGATTGGGACTTATGTCCCCCTGGGCGATATACCTATGCATTGAAGCCAAAAGTTTCAGAAGACTATCTTCTAAGTCATAGATACCTATATATATTCGCTATCAATCATGGCCCTTTCCCGGCTTATTTAATTAAATTTAATAAAGTTTTGTCTTCAAGATGCACTTGTGGCGCAAGAGGGGATTCGCTACATTACGTTCTCACATGCCCATTGACAGCTACTCTACATTTAAGGAAAACAGACACCATCTCTCTGTCGAATTGGTTCAAATCAATCTCGGCGAATTCCTCATTGCTCCAAAAGATAATTAGCTGCATGTCCTTAATAGAAAAAAACCAACTGTTATTCCAAATGCCACCAGTACACATCATTGGTGATGATGATGATGAGGATGCTTTTCCTGATGATGACGAAGTTTATTGAAAAAATCCACTGTCTCCACTTTTAAAATATTTTATGCTAAAAATATGACAATTTCAAATAATTTTTAAACTCTTATTAATTGTGACTTTTTTGTTGAATATGACTTTGAGTATGACTTTTTGAGTATGACTTTTCTGCAAATTAAGCTGGGCTATTTTGTCAAATAGGTATTTTTTTAAAAATAAACTTGCCAAGCAGGGCTTGCAGGGGCTAAAGCCATATGGTAGGCCTCCCTGCTTGGTTGAATCTGAAAAATCTGTTTATTAGTCTGTCTGTCTATACATCTGATTCGGGATAACTGTCGCAAAAAGCCATTGATTAATTTGCTAGTTGGTAGGTACATCGGTGACGTACCCGGATTCAGCTGCATACTTGTTGGTTAAATTTGGTGCATTCGTTCGGAAAATATACAATCATTTACATCATGGTTTTCTATGATAATTCAAACAATTTTCAAATTTTACTATTCATTGAAAAGAAAGTTGCGCATTTAAATGTTAAATTACCCAATTGTGGTCTTAAATTATCCCGATTAATCTGAAAATTTGTAAACATATTTGCCAGATTTTTAAAATAAGGTGTATAACTTTTGATGGATTTTTTTACGTCTGTTCAAAAAATACAAAATAATCAATTTGCATATTTGAAACGATACATATTTCATATTTTCTTTTTTTGCTATTCTTGTATACCTTATGCTTGTTCTTTGAAAGTGGCGGACTTGTATCATTTACACTACCTAAACAGTACGTGAATAGATTTTATTCATGTCTGCAGTTTTTTAACTGGTCTCTCTGTCTAAAACTTACGTTTGAACTAATTTTTTATTACTTTGAAACTTATTTCTATTCTCTGAGTATTTAACATTCTTAACACTTTCAATATAGTTGATTTTTGTTTATGAATTCGATTTGTCTGTCTGTCTGTCCGTTCTCTAACTCTCATAAATATACTCGGATTGCTATAAAATTTTTGTATGTTACTGATGTTTATTGTAGAATGTTTTGTATTGAAAATGAAGTGTATAGTATTTACAGTTTGTTTACAGTGACACTGAAAAGAATTATGTTACATTATGGCATATGGAACGAATTGTTTTCGATGAATTTTATTGATATTGCGATATTTTAAACATATTGAAAAGTATATACAACACGCAGTTGGAGAAAAATATTTTTCTCACGACTAAAAAATAGGTAGCATTTATTGTTCGTTTACAGGGACGCACAAATACTTCATCCCAGATATTGTGTGTATTTTCCATAAACTAAATTTTAATTTTAGAGAGTTCAGTATAATAGATGAAATTTTATGTATGCTTTTTAAGTACTTATTTTTGAAACAACAGTTATTTTAAAATTTAGATGAACTTAAAAGTGTCCAACCACCCTACCCAGAAGAAAATTTCATAAACATTTAAACTTTACGACAAAACTATATAAATTAAAGTAATGAAAACCAAACGTTTAATATAATAGTTTTGAATTTCAACTGTAAGAATCAGAATAAATTAAATCAGAGGGAAACTAATATTAATAAAAAAAAAAGGATATTGCAATTTTGAGGATGTGAGAATGAAACAAAAGAAGTTCAGTTTCAATGTTACGATTACATTGATAATGTTAAAAGTCAGATTTGAAAATATAATTTGTATAAATTAAAAATGAAATCAATTTACATATTTTTTAGATATCACAGGAAAAACTTTGCAGAACGAAAATAATCGCTCAAAGTGCGTAAAAATTGTCGAAAGAACCATCCTCGACAACGCATATTTTATAGAAAAATGCATAAGAAATAGTATGTCGTCACATCCGGTGTAAGTAAAACAAGTTCTTCCGACTTTCTCGAAAGAGTAGGTTTATTCCCTTTTTTTAATTTCAAAGTAGATACAAATGAAACAATAGGATGTCACTTCTTCTATGTTCGCTGTTATGACGAAAAAGGTAATTTTCAATCAAATTTTCTATTTAGTTTACCTAATGTAATTGAATAAATATGAGGCAGTAATATAAAAAATATAAAAAAAAATGTTTAAATTATAGTTTTAAAATTGCACATAGGCTGTTATATACAGGGTGATTATAAAAAAACTATCCCGATATATGATCCCCTAACTGTCATACCGTTCACAGAAACTGAATGAAATTCTGGCCAAAAGTATTTTGAGGTATGCGCTCAAGAATCATGTGAAAAACAACTGTTAAATTCTAATAGTTAAGGTTACAGTGACAAAATTTCGAAAATTTCAAATGGCAACACCTACTTTTTTTTATTGGAATGTAATCTTCATAGTGAAAAACCATAAAAAGCGTTGGAACGGTACCTGTAGCAAGAAAATCGCCGGCGCTAGGTAGACTAAGAAGAAAAGTGAAAACAACTAATAAAGGACAGGAAGCAACAGAAAGTAAAACATTTTATTGTTCAGTGCTATCCACCATCTGCCGCATGTAAAGTGTCGTCGTGTGTGAAATGGAAAATGTATGAAACACAATAAAATGTTTTGTTTTCTGTTGCTTCTCTGTCCTTATTGGTTGTTTTCACTATACTTCTTAGTCTGTCTAGCGCAGGTAATTTTCGTGCTACAGGTACTGTTCCAACGCTTTTTATGGTTTTTCCCTATGAAGATCACATTCCAAAAAAAAAAAAAAGTAGGTGTTGCCATTTGAAATTTTAGAAATTTTGTCACTGTAACCGTAACTGTTAGAATTTAACTGTTGTTTTCACATGATTCTTGAGCGAATATCTCAAAATACTGTAGGCCAGAATTTCATTCAGTTTCTGTGAACGGTATGGCAGTTAGGGGCTCATGTATAGGGATAGTTTTTTTATAATCACCCTGTATTTTCTACGATTAAAGAAGGTTCGAAACCAAACCGTTCGATGAGTGCCATCTACAACCTTTCTGGGCTCCGGCAAACGGACTGGAAGAGTTCCATACTTGATTAACGGACTAAACCGAGATACTTGCAAGATCAATAGCTGTCCGATTTAGTAGCGTTGAAAAATAGATCCAAAATCAACCTGAGAGATCTATACTGAATCCATCATTTTTTTCTCTTACCGCTAAGACCCAGTGCACTAGCATCAATGGGCATTATCTGTAGATGTTATGTTACACATTAAAGGTATTCAGATATTCAGTAATAATATTTTCTATAACTCAATTGCTCTTTAAATATGACCGTAGTCTGCTTTTCATTTGGGGAAACCATAAAATATACAGGGTGTTTCTACGATCATGGGATAACCTTGGAGGGGTGGTACATAACACTGTAATACACAATCTTTTTATAAGAATCGGGGTCGGAAAATCCGTTTATATAGTCAAAAATACAGGGCTTCTCACACCAATCTGAAGTCACGTTTTTGTTCATAACTCTAACAGTAGTGAAGATATTTTAACAAAATTTCCAACAGACTAATATTTGTATGAATTGTAAGCATATTGAAAGGATGTGGTTAAAGTATCTTCACTTTATTAAAGTTATGAACGAAAACGCCACTTTGGATTGGAGTGAGAGGCCCTGTATATTTGAATATATAAATGGATTTCCGACCCTGCTTTCCTATACAAAAATTGTTTATTACAGTGTCTTGTACCACACCTCCGATTTCGCCTCATAATCGTAAAAACATCCTGTATATAAACGTAGTGATTGGAATAGGTCGATGTCTAAATATATATCAAACTAATAAGCTTTATTGAAAATATCTACATGAATTAATACATATTAGATCACGTGTTCGTAACATGAGAAGATGCTCAAAGTGACAATCCTACTTATCGTATCGAGGAATGTTTGATCACATTGTGGAATAAACGAGTGAAAAAATCCTTATTATAAGAGCGTCCACAAAATTTCGTAGACGCGTTTCTGTTCAATAAAATTTTGTCAAACATTTAACGTCGCACTTTGATATGTTTTAATGTGTGTAAAGTTTATTTATAGCATATACTCATGTATAAAAATATTTTATAATGTAGATACGACGTTATTTCTTTTTCAAATAAATGTTCTTTTTGGTGCACCGGATGTGGCGTAACACCGTTTTACTTTGTAATTTTCTGGAAACAAATTCGCAGAATACGTGTAGTTTTTAGTCATTTTTAATTACTCCGAATTTGGTTTTTTATTCCACATAGTTAATCCAGTATTTGAATACGAATAAGCATAGCAAATATGCATACACATTCGTGTATTTTAATTTTATCAGAATTTGCAGACATTTTTAACGGTTGATAAAAAAGTTTCCACATTTTCATCTACAAATGAACCAAACATGAATTGATCGAAAATCTCAAGAGGATTGCGTTGCGTGGAACAATTGTTTTATTTATTGAAGCATTTTCTAAGAAAATCAAACATACAAAGTAAAAGAGTGTGAAATTGAAGAAAAAAAATATGTCGTTTAATCTTTCTAAAACTGAAAAATAATAAAGAAAATAAACGATGCAAACAATAAAATAATATTTTTTAACACAAAAATGGTCTTCTCTTTTTCTTTTCAAAGGTTTTTTAATATTACTTTTCAAATAGGTCTTTTTGAAAACAAAATAAAATTTTTAGAATGTTAATACGTTTTAGAGCACAAATTGCATACTTGACAGCATTCATTAAATGGAAGAATTAAAAGAAAATACTATACACTCATGTAGTTCAATTTTATCAGAATTTTGAGACATTTTTAACAGTTGTAAATGTTTTTTTCTGAATTTTTGAAAAAAAACAATTGCAAATTAATCAAACATGAATTGGTTAAAAATCTCACGGGAAATAAATGATAACAATAAATGATACATTTGTTTCATTTATTGAAGCAAATTCTAAGTAACCGGAATCAACAAAGGAAAAGAAAGTGAAATTGAAATATATTGTCGTTTAATATTTTAAAACTGAAAAGACAAAAATATATACATAAAGAACAAAAATTGAATTAAAAAAATAGATAGTTTTGGAATTTTGATTTTCAAAATTTTATTATTAAAATATTTATTTTTGCACATGGAACAAGATTTTTAAAAAAATTCTCGGTTTAACCATCTGTGCTGGACGTACCCTGTATGTCGTGATGTTTTTATGAATTAGGTATTTAGCTTCCAATGTTTGTATCACTAATTTTCAGTAGTATTCTTCGCCCTAAATGGTGACAGAAAGTCGATGATTAAGTATGGCAAAGATAACTATAAAATATAGTGGTTCAAGAATTCGCACACGTGCAACTAAATAACAAAAATATATCGACGCATGGGCGCGTCTTTCCAAAGCAAGTGATTAAAGCAAAAAAAAAAAAAATGTCTGATAGCATCCATTAAATGGAATTTGTTAAATAATGTATATTTCAGATTCCCATTCATTTATTATAATTTAAATATTTTTAATTTCCGGAACAACAGACAACAAGTGTTTAATGAATACATAAATGAGATAAAGGATTTTGTAATATACATTTTTATACATACAATAAGTTCGGAAACTTCATATTTCACACAAAAAATAAATTAATAATAATTTACAGATAACGTTTACTTAATTTTAGATATGAGATTATTTTTGTGATTCAATATGAGATTATGTTTTTGTAAAATGAATGTAATGATTTGAATATACATGAAATTTTCTTTTTAAATATTTTTTTAATTGTACATTTATGAATAAATAAACTTTCATAAATAGGCATCATCTACAGTTTTTATGCAAAATATAGCTTTTTAAACACGTCACTATATAATAAATAAAACTAATAGAACTAATCTATGAGTAATCTATAAATAAGATTCATTCTGTGATTTAAATGGAATTTTCTGCAATCAGTTTTTACAATTTTGTGTATAACGTTCAGAACATGCATGGAGCGAAAATAAATAACTATCACTAGTTCCGACACCGTGAACACCTCTCGTCTTCAGTGCCAAATGCAACAACGAAAATCTTCCGCAAAGTTAAATAAAGACAAAAGGATTTTCGATCAGGTTACGAAAATTAAACAAGATGGTAACTAATGGATGAAAATATATGTATCGAACTGACCATTATGAAAAAGAACTAATGGAATAAAATGTGACTTAACAATTCCGACGGTGTGATAAGAGAGATCGGTAATATTTACAGCAACTCATTTTTTCTTTTTTTCTTTTTTTTTTATTACTGTGCAATTTTTCCTTCAAGGAAATCAAAATTAACTTTCTTTGCATTTCAATTTTGTAAGTAATTTCAGTTGCAGTAAAATAGAATTTTTGAATAATGTACGAGCAATTGTAACCATAATGAATAAAAAACTTGTGTGGAAAATTATACACAAAAAAACAACGTTTAAACACACACTATTCAAATGAAGCACCATGAAAACGAACAGACGTACGTTTCGTGAGCAACTTGGACATCATCAGTGTCATTAAAAATACATGGCATCCCCAAAAGACCTGAAACTGCGAGTCAAAAACCCAAATGATAGCAAACAATACACCGAAAGACATCATCTATGAGCAACCAATGAAATTAGGCCGGAAGTGATGAACCGTGACACAGCAAATCAACCCAGAAAGGTCAGATGTAAGGTACACTCGAAAAATCGTTGCCCAGGGAATTTCTAAATTTATGAGTATAAACTTCTTCAAAAAAGTATAAATCAGAAGAAATATTGCATTTCTTAAGGGGCCCCTTCACTGAAACTCCCCGATAGCGAAATCCCATGTTAACCTATGGAAAAACTTAGAAGCGCGATAACTCATGACCTAATATAATTATTGAAATACGGTTTTCACCATCAGAAAGTATACGTCAGATGCCGACTGTGTGCGTTTTTAAAAATGGTCTCCTTAAACTTTACGTATTTAAAAAATCCCTACAAAATTTGAAATTTCCACTTGATGAAATTTTATCATCTTCATAAAGATACTTAAAATTTAAGGAGACAATTTTTAAAAACACACACCTTCGGCATCTGACGTGTACTTCCTGATGCTGAAAACCGTATTTTAATAATTATATTAGGTAATGAATCATCGCGATTCTAAGTTTTCCCTTAGGTTAACATGGAATTTCGTGATTGGGGAGTTTCAGTGAAGCGGTCCCTTAATAATAATGGCCGAATAAAAGTTGAAATTGTGTTTCTCACAACAACAACGACAAGCAATAATACAAGCAAACAATTAGAACGTTGTTATCAACGTTCATCATTAAACATATATATTTCCTAACATAAAAACAATTATCTTACTTGGCTGTTAAACATTTTCTGGTCTGTTATGTAAACAGTTAACGAATTGATAGAGCAAAATCTTAATCATTATGAATCATATAACGTGGAAAATACTTCTCAAGTGATTTTACTTAAGAATGCCAGTTTTATGTGATTAATTTCTCCGATACTTTAGTCATTAACAATATTGCACAATATTACTTGCAAAACCCCCCATATATCTAGATTTTTGAAAGGGAAAATGTTTTGCACTAAAAAGCATTTTCAGTTTTCACAATTCGTATTGTGTCTAATATTTGAAAGTTGAATTAACATACGTTTAAACCTTCAAATCGGACATTTTTCTACTAAAGTGAAAACTTTTGATAGTTCATTGTTTCATATATAATCAGTTTAATAAAGGTACATAGTGCTCCTTGAACAAAAATAAAATGTCGAGGCATTATGGCTAGTAATTGAAATAATTAACGTTACTATTGGTGCATTAAAATATGCTTCCTACTCGCATAGTGATATCAAATGAAATACTTATAAAATGTAAACTTTTCTGCAACTGAGACATTTTGGATTAATGGCTTTAAATTACAAAAGGCTGGAAACTGCTTTGAGTTCACATACATTTATTTTAAAACTTGCTTTGTAAATTTATTTTGTTTTCCGTCCTGACTAAATAATACACGTATATTTTTATTAGACAAAACGCTTAGGATCCATTAAATATTACTCCAATTTTCATGAAAAATAAATTCATTCCCAGTTAAGTTAACTAAAAATAAATTGACAAACAAAGTTCACAATAAATTTTAGATGCCCAAGCAACTGTTTCTATAAAAGTTCTATGGAGATAAAAGTTTCTAAAAAATCCCTGTAGAAAAGAATTACTTTTAAAGCTTTCTTCAATAAAGTGAAACAAGAGTATTTTTCGAATAAATTGATAATATAAGATAACAAAAACTGCTAAAACTAAAAAGGATAATAAAATAAGATTTATTTATCAATAGTTTTACGTAATACTGAAAGCATTTTACAAATTTGAATTAAATATAATGTTCGGGTAATCCTTCTTGAACCAGTTCAAATTATTTTTTATTATAATATTAAAATTCAAGTGATTTACATAAATTACAAATATCATTTATATAATTTTTAGCAGTTTTCCTAGAAGCAATAATAACTTTAAACGGATTAGATATGTATCATAAGTAAGAAGAAGTTATGATATTTATTTTTTCTGTTTTCGCAAAAAAAAAAAGGAAAAAAAAAATCTTTTTTTTTTCACTGGTTTTATTTTGCTTTTTAATGAACTTACCGAGATTTTATGCCCCTTGATTTTATGTATCAGTTTGGATGAGATTTGTGCAGAATTATGGAAGTTATCTTGTGCATAAAAAAGTTATATATATATACATGTAGCATTAGACGAGGTTGAGATATTACGATGAATAATATTCGATGAAAAGATGGCAGTCCTTCAACGATATAGCAAGTCGATATTAGCGAGTATGGCGAAGTAGAAGGCAATGAAATGAGTCCACCAAAGTTTTCCAATAAATCCAGCTAATCTCCAGACAAATAATTTTATTAGAAGACGAACAACACAGAAACAGTTCCCAAAGGCCTAAAACTTATAGCCCTCGGGCTAACGTTGCTTCACTTCATTGAATTAAGATGTTACTGGGCCAGTTGAATATTCTACGGACATAAAAACACAAGACACATATTTGTTTAGACTTCCAAAAACGTCAAAAATCTAGTGCTCCGACCGATGCGACCTGGTTTTGTTACTTCAGCGGAGACATACAGTAATTTACATCACGAGCGTACAAACCAATGAGTGAGAGGCTACCTCCAGCCCAGCAAATGAGGTGCGAAGGAGGAGCTAAGACGGTAAAGAATTCCGAACCTGGTAGCGGATTAATTTTGGAGTAAAACTACCTCAGCGCGCGAAAAATTTAGCATAATAATAATAATAATAAAAAGAAAATGGCTTTTAAAAAACATTCGAAATGAGAACGCGTCTCAGAATTTTATAGATTGGGGAGCTGATAAAAGCTACGAATGATCTTAAATTTTAGATTAAGATTTGGAATAAAATAATTATTAATATACGGATATTTACTTTTAAAAGGACTTTAAATAGGAATAGATATTATTAAGAATTAAGGAAATACTGACTATGACAGAAGTTAGATTAATTTTAAAATATTGATGCGAATAAAATGGAAGGATACGAAGGAAATATATTTTTATATAACATACATATACATATATAGATAGATAAAGCTTTGAACTGGGAGCGGTTTTGGATTCTAGGAGTCATGATAGGCGTAGATCTACAAAATGTTTTCAGAAATTCCAACATAGAGGCGAACGTAGTATTTCTTGCGAAATCTACCTAATAAATTGTTGTGCTATATTAAATTTGTGTTGTCGCTCTCATTCAAGTTCACAAAATTACGTCAAAGAATGTTTTGCACAAAATATAAAGAACCACATTTTATTAATAATTGTTTGAAACGTGATTTTATGATGCAGCTTTAGTGGGATTTTGTGCTATAATTCAAGAAAGCTTGTCGTTTATTTTTGCTTACTTCTTTACAAAAGAAGTAATTATACTTTTAAATTTCATTTTTCTAAAATGATTTAAATATTTATCAAATTAACTTCATTAAAATACTTATATTAAATGCATTTCAAGAAAACGAGATACGATGTCAAGAAAATTTGGGTAATTCAAATCGTTTTCTTTGCATGAAATGGGAAAACAAATTTAGAACATTCTCTTTAAGCACGTTTAAGTGATGCTTTCAAATAAATTAAGGAACTTATAAGGAAAACTAGTTTTCTTCATTGCATTTAACATTATCTAAGTAACTAAAATTAAGCATCCAATGTTATCAAGTGTAGTGAAGAAAGAAAATGTATTAAATGTAATTTCAAGTTGAAAGCAAAAGAAGGTATTTTAGAGAAATGCTTTTAAATAATGCTTGCAACGAACACTATTTTATCTAGTAAAATAAAACTGCAAGCGATGTAGTGAGAAAAAAATTATGATTTATTTTTGCAAATTGCTTTGCAAGCTAAACAATGTATTTTTAAGTTTTATTATTTTAAATATATTCTTAAGTTAATTCTATTGAAATACTCACATTAAATACATTTCATTGAAATAAGATAAAGGCAAGAAAATTTCGGTGATTTAAATTAAATGTTAATAATGAATTAATAAGTTATCTAGCTCAGTGGTCTCCAACTTTTTAAAATTCACTTAACAAAGAATCTATATTAAAATCCTGTCATCATCTGGTCATAATGGCCCCTTTATTATATTTTATTTTACGAATTTATGTCAAGGTATAACTGAATTTGATGTTTGATTAAAAGCCATGCATTTGATTTTTAGAGAGAACAGCCATAAAATTTGGATCACATACATAAAGACAGACAAACAGACTTTTTCAAAAATTGTCCCATCAGGGTGAGGACATCCCATAATATTGTTAACCTACTAAAAAACAGACGTCAAGATTTTTCCTGATTTCAACCATTTCTTCTTATGCAAATAGAAGAAAACAGATATATCAGCGTGAAAAATTGTGATATGTAATAATTTATTTTTATATCACCGTCTGTACCGAATTAAAAAAAAATAATGCATTTGAAATTTGCAGAAGGTCGTTCGCACTTTATGGAAACGATTTTCGCAATTAATTTCTGAACATGTATGGCCTAGTCTTTTCGACAATTTTACTCTACTGTATAGCCCTGACTCTTGATTATAATTCTGGATCGAAATTTACATCCATCATAGTCGATTTCGCTCTTAGTACAATCATATCGATTTTCTCCCACACCTCTTGGTAAACTTTCCAAAGTCTCCCAATGTGTTGTGGATAGCGCTTTCTAATGCTCGCTTTAACAAACACATAGTTGTTGATAAATATATATATATGTGGAGTTTTTACGAAGATGAGATACCACGAGATGTAATATTCCACGAGAAAATGGCAGTTTGTTAAAGATATAGAAGGTTGCAGTCGATATAAATAATCATGGCGAAGAGGTGAGGCAATGAAAAGACACTAGAACAGTTTCTCCAGTAAAGACCAGCCAATTTCCAGACAAATAATTTATTTATGAATAAGAGCGATGCAGTAAAAGTTCCCACAGGTATAAACATATAGCCCTCAGGCTACACGATGGCTCACTACCTCGTTTAATAGATGTTAAAGAGCTGTATCAAAATTCTACGAGACTACAACACCAGATACCCATTTGGTTACACTTCCAAACACGTCAAAAATCCGCGCTCCAAAGCGTGCAAGCAAGTTTTGTTTACTGAGCGTAGTGATACAGAAATACGACGTCACGAGCGCACAAACCAAAGAGCGAGAGGCGAGCTCCAGCCCAGCGAATGAGACGCGAGGGAGAAGCTCTAACACGAAAGGGTTCCTATCGCAGTCGCGCATTAATTTTGAAGTGAAAAATACCTAGCGTGCGAAATCGAGCATGGAATAATAATAATAAAAACATGGCTTTTTTAAAAAACATTCGAAATGAGAAAGCGTCTCTCGGAATTTGATAGATTGGGGAGCTGATAAAAGTTACGAATTAACTTAAAATTTTAGATTAAGATTTGGAATAAGATAATTATTAATATACGGGTTAATACTTTTAAAAGGACATTAAATAAGAATAAATATTATTAAGAATTAAGGAAATACTGACTATGTCAGAAGTTAGATTAATTTAAAGGAATAATGCGAATTAAATGTGAAGGATTTGCGAAGGAAATAATTTTTTTATATAACATATATATATATATATATCGTAACACTGGATGAAACATGGCTTTATTTAAGTGAGTGTATCAAAAGAAGAGCAATTATTATCATTTAATATAAAAAAGAAAGAAATGGGTTAATGAGTGTAAAGAAAAATTTCCAAAAGAATTCATAATTGATGCAGTATTTTGCTATGGAATTAAATTAAAGGTAAAAAATGCAGTAAAGCTAAGGTGATTTCATTTTAACATCAGTATAATATTTTAGAACCCATTTTTGAAGAAGAAATTCTAGCTTTATATGAAAAATACATTAATTTAGTTTCATATGAACAAAGTTTTCCAGCCGTTCCTCCAAAACTCAAATGACGCATATTTAGCAAAGAAAGAATCCCAAATGGATATAAATTGTGTATCAATTGAAGAAATGCATGTAAAATCAAGTGACTCACTGCCTCTCCCCCTATCAATGGCCTTTTTCTGCATTTGGATTATTTAAAGAAATTCACGAATATTGAAAAGACTTTGGAAATTTTTTACAACAGGTATCGGAGAAAACTGATGTGACTGTAACAAGAAAATTCTATTATCATAGAAATTTCAAGCCGGAGATATAGCAAAAAGTCAAGGGTGTCCAATAAAGTCAAATTGTTGCAAAGGATGCGTCATTTATGCGTAGAAATTAAATTTGAAAATCGTATCCATAAAGTGCGAACAACCTTCTGTACACCTAGACATTCAGGATACTTGATTGATAATCATATCACAAAAAATTGTACTATATATCTATGGCAGTTGTATCAAAGTTTTAGAAAAAAAAAAAAAATACAAATAATATCAAATATGGGGGCCTTAATATAAAGGAGCCAAGGCTCACCGTCCTTTCGACCCATGTTTTATGAGTCTGAATCTCTAACTATAATAAAGAAGGAAGTTTGTGTATGTGTTTCTCGGTTGTGTTCTGAAGATATCACTGCACGCAGAGCTACAAAATTTGGTGGGTAGGTACATGTGCATGAAGTTTTGCACCTCGAAATCCGATTTTGGAATTTTTGAATAGAAATTTTTTAATTAATTTTTTAATGCGATTTTTAGTGTTTTTTAGTGTTTCGCTGCGATTTTCCGCCATTAGTAACTGGAGTCCGGTTTCAATCTTTTAGAAAAATATAGTAAATTTTCTCTCTTTTTCAATAAAGTTTCTGCGAAATTCGTACAGCGATTTTTGAATTTTTGGTGAATTTTGTCCTTCGAGACTATCACATTTTACCCAGAATGTTTCATTGCTTTGGTGGTTGTTACCATTTCAGCCTCAGCTACGCTCAGAATCGTCATTTTTTTCTCTTTTTAGATTGGAGAAAATTGATAATTCTTTACAGATAAAAAATCATAATTTTAAAAGGGTAGGGCGGATTATTTATTATGCCGATTTTTTTTTATTAGATTTGTTTTTTAATGTCATTTTTTATGCGTTTTAAACCTTTTTTATGTTTTGCAGTGTTTTTTGTTTCAAATGACGTCACAAATCGCTCACTAGAAGTCAAACACCGTTGGAGGGCAGATATGATTGTTAGCTGATAGGATTGTAAGCACAGCTGGAAGTCAACCGGAAAATTGTGATTGGCAGATGAAAAGGTCGTCAGCTGATTGCAATTCGAAGAGCGAGTTGTGAATTTTTGCAATTTGTTTTATGCGATTTTTGGAGTTTTTTCATGAACGTGACGTCATTTATGTACTTGATTTCAGAAATTAACAACAATAAGTTACTGTTTTTGTATGTAAAAAAAAGTTATTGTATTTTTATGTTTCAAAAGTTAATGTTAATTCCTAATTTTTAAAGTCGTTGGTTTAATTCTGTAGGGGGTGGTGAGAGTTCGGTTGTAACTTAAATATTTCGTTTATTCTCTGATCGAAACTCCCTCCTTCTCCCTATCTCCAAAATCAGACCATCTTTATTATTAGTCCGATTGAAATGAAACCTTTTCTCACGTTTCTCAGGTACTGGATAAACTTCGTTCTATTTTTTTCAGCCCTTGGTTATGACTATTTCTAAACATTAATCATCGGGGTCCATTGCAATAGTAGTTCGTGTATGAGGAATTATTTCGTCATACTCAGTTAACAGGTTAAAATGATTTCATTGATGCACCGTTTCTTTTCATTTTATTGTTTTCTAGCATGTCTATAGATATTTCTGGTTAAAATTATTTTATTTTTGCGGTGAGGTATAACAATGCACTTTACAAGATGCATTTTATAAAACACACTAAGTCATCACATATTATTTAAATAATAATGTTTGCTTTTTTCCCAGAGATAAGCTGCAATATTTAGATGTATTATTTTTTATTCTAGCTTAATTAACTAATTTGAGCACTCTGTCTTGATTCTATTGCTTCTAGTGAAGCGATGATGATCCTTTTAATGCGCACATGCAAAAATTCACATAAAATATCTATCAGCTGTGTAACGTGTCAAACTTTTATATTTAAATAAAAGTATCAAATGCTGCTTATTAGAAACGCTGGTTTATGTGTTCAGTCGCTTTCATGCATTAAATAGCTCAGAAAACCCCCAAAAATGACATTTTTTAGTATATTGGAATAAGCCAGAAAAGATTTTCTAAAATGGTACGCAGAATAAGGGGAAAATAGTGCTTACGTTTTATCCGCGCTCTGTTGATATATCGCAATAAAATATCGTGAATTTTTGTAGTCTTGTTTATCGTTGCCACTCAATCTCAAAATAGTAATTTAACATTATTATATAAATGATATTGTTAAAAATAGTAAATAATATAAAAGAAAAAAAAAAAAAAACTATAACAAATAAACTGTAATAAAAGAATAATAATAAACTATAATAAATAAATGATAATAAAAGTATAAACTATAATAAAAAACTATATGTTATAATAATTAAATAAACTATAATAAATAAACTAAAAAAAATAATTGGTATTAGTAGCACCATTGCATTTTCAGGGCGCGGTTAATACGTAAGTACCGGAAAAAATTATGAATTGTCATATGAATAATTTTAACTCCAGTAATGAGGCTGAAAAAATAGGGTTCTACAGAGATAACTGATGGTCCTTCAATAAAAATATGTAAGAACTTCGTTTTAACCCAAAATATGAAAATCCGATGAGTCCTCTCAAAATAAAGTTAATTGAGGGGGCAAAATGGGAAGAAGAAACTCAACTTTTTTAAAGTAGTTAAAGTGGAGAATCGTTTATTATGTATTTTAAATTCTAAACAGAATTACACTAACCGCAAGTCGGTACGATCATTTGTTACAAAGTTATGGCAAGTTTTATGAATAAAAAGCCGAAAATTATACTTTAGTAAAGGTAAATGGGGTTTTAGATTAACATGGCTATTCACAAAAATTTGGTAAAAAATTCGTTTTGGTACTAGTTATAAAGGTCCAATAAGTCACCAAAAATTAACGTTGTTTTATTATGGTATGAGGGGAGGGGAAGTGGCATTTTAACTCAGGGTACGGTGTAACTGAACTTTTTTAATAGGTTGAGTGGGGTTACGTTTACCATGTATTTTTAAATTCTGAATCGAATGAAACCATTCGCAAGTCGATAGAAGCATTTATTACACAATTACGACAGTTTATACGAATAAAAAGTCCAGAGTTATACTTTATGAGGGAGCACAACTTTATTATATTTATTTTACGTCCACCCCTTCAATGACATTAAAAACTACTCAAATGACACTGATTTTGATTATTGTTATTTTGAGGATATTTAGTAAGTATAAGATTATTCAGTATGATTTAGAAAACATGTTTTGAACGTAAAATAAGTGTAATAAATTTGTACTCTGTCATAAAGTAGAATTTTAGATATTTTATTCATAAAACCTGTCGCAACTTTGTAACAAATGCTATAAAATGTTTTTTCCGAAAAATATCTCAGTAAATCTGAAAAAGAGGAAAAAATTCCGTTTTTTCCCTGCTCGCATGCGTGTTGGCTCTATCAATACAAAACTTCCATTTTTTTTTTAACCAAATATTCTACAAATAAAATTTCTTATTTAATCAAAAACGAAAACAAACGACCAAACAAACGTTTACGAATAATAAAAAAAAAGATATTAACAATTTTCTCATTTATTTAAAAGTGTTAAAAATTTATTTTTTAAAGTTATGAAAAAGGTATTTGCATTTAAAATATATTCTAAATTAACGCGATTAAAAAATATACACTGATTGCATCCAAAATGCAACATTAAGAAGGACCAGATTTATCAAATCCAAATTTATTTCAGAGATTAAACATAGTATCAATGTTAATTGATTTGAAATACAGCCTTTTTTGAGGTGAGGAAAACGAGAAAATCAGTATGAAGTATTGCCTCCACATCTGTCAATAACCTCTGCTACACGTTGCGGCATTCAGTTCAAGAGGCTTTGGATGTGTTGTTGGGGAATGGCAGCCCATGCTGTCTCCACACTTAACCGAAATTCATCTGGTGTACCGAAGGTGAGGCATGCGGGGCTAGACATTCTTCAATCATTGACCAGACATGTTCAATGGGCGATAGATCTAGGGAACGAGCAGGCCAGGACAACAATACAATATTGTGGGCTAAGAAGAAAGCTTGAGTATTGCGTGCAACATGTGGT
Organism: Maratus michaelseni; assembly: GCA_963931845.1. NCBI lineage: Eukaryota > Metazoa > Arthropoda > Arachnida > Araneae > Salticidae > Maratus > Maratus michaelseni. Next base: position 304,951,208 of record OZ007592.1, read on the forward strand.
CAAGTATTCTCCTGTTAAAACATGGCCATAGGCAAGCTCCGAATGTACGGAAATAAAACAGGCTGCAAAACCTCAGAGATGTTGCTCTGTCTGCTAAGTGTACCGTTAATGCGTTCTAAGTAAGTGCGGGAGTGGAATCCAATACCATCCCACACCATAACACGGGGTGCAGGACCACTATGACGATGCATAACACAACAGATGAACAGCCTCTCTCCAAATTGTCTCCAAACTCTAATCGGACCATCATTATAGCGAGATTCTTCATAAGCACAATTTCATGTCATTCAGAAGTCCATCTCCGCCGTTCAGTGCACTACTGCAAACGCAAACTCTTATTGTTTAAAGTAAAAGGTGTTGAGAAATCCTTGATCACATGTTCTGTGGGCGGAGTTAAGCTCACGTCGCACAGTGGAGTATTTGACTCAAAAACCTGGACAAAAATGCAAAAATTTAAATTTCGTCAACAATTGTAAAAATTATATTTCTTCAATTGATGCATCGATCTATGTCTATTTTTGGAACCCGAGTTATATCTAGTGGCTCCTGGCCTCAGTTGAAGAGGAAGATTTTTTGTGAGAAGACGTGTTTTTAGTTCATTTTAGGCATTGTTGTTATGTTTAAATATAATTTTTTTGTGTCTCAATGAATTGTTGAATTGAAAATAAACAGGGCTTGCGTGTTTAACAAAGGTCAGAGCTTAGTGTTAAACTATGTGTAAATTTAAATAGTTTAGTTTTTAATGTAATAAAAATATATTAAATGTGTAAAAGGGTCATTTTTAAAGCGTTTTTCGCTCTAATTTAAACATATCGAAAGCTTTTTAAATATGTGCCGGGCTTTGCCGGGCCATGTTTGAATTATAATTGTATTATTTATAGTCTTGAGTGCCAATTTCTGCAAAAAAATCTTCCGCATATTTTTGCCATTTTTTTATATAATTTTTTTTTGGGTGGACTACTCAAATCCCATTTTTTACGGCAACCGAATTGAAAATATAAAAACTTTATTTTTACTCTAGTATTGCAGGTTTTTAGCTCACAGGATATTGCCTGAGAGCTTTTGCCAATACAACTCGATACCTCTTGATAGAAATATCAGATCGGCTTCAAACTGTAAATACTTATTTACTGAAAAAAGTGTCTTCAATTAATTTCGGAGGCTCATAGGTAGAAAATAAGGGGAGAAAGGAGGGAATTAAAGAATTCTGGAAAAGACGCAGAAATGATTAAAAGGTTGTAAGTAACATTGGAAGTCATAAAAAGTGGGCATCGCATTGACGAAAAAAAGTTCCAAACATCTGCTGATGAAATGTATGTGAACCTTTACAATTGGTACCCCATGATTCCAACAATGCACAAGGTTTTGATTCATGGTGGCACTGTAATTAAGAAAGCAGTCGTACCCATTGGCCAACTGTCAGAAGAAGCTACCGAGTCCAGAAACAAACACTTTAGACAGTACCGTACAAAGTACTCAAGCAAATGCAATAGAAAAGTTCGCAATAGAGAAGTTTGCTATAGAGATGTTCTAAATTGGCCTTTTTTAAGCAGTGATACTTTTATAAACTGCTGTAGACAAAGACCAAGGGAAAAGAGCAAGCCATAAAGTAGCGAGACCCTACAACTTCTTCTTCCAGCTAGGTCTGATTGTAGTCCTGATAAAAGCCAAAAAGAGTGTGATGAAGAAAATGAAAAACAGAGTTCTGAAGAATCAGATTGAAACTGGTAATCTATTAAATACACTGAAAAACCAGCATCTCTATACTCTAGAGACTCCACTGTATTAAATGTATTATCAAATGTAAATAATCTTTATTAAATGTAAATTAAATGTAGTAATTATTATTAAAGTAAATTAAATGTAAATAATAAATTGTATAGATAGTACAATTAAATACATTTAATTAAAAGTTACTAGTAAATAAAAAAATCTATCAACAATTACTTTTCTGTTATAAACAGTAAACATTTAAGGCTGCTAGTCACTCGACTTCCAAACTCCCTTCGGTAATGTTAAGTCTATGGGCATGTTATGTATTCGTATTTTATAAATATCTACTTAGTAAATTTATATTTTAACTTCTTTTTTCTTTGTGCTTTTCTTAAATGATGTGTCTTTTTTTTCTTAGTTGTCAATATATTTATAAAATGTATACTTATTATTATGTGAAGTGTTAAAATTTTACTTACACTTCGTCAGCTTTTAAGATATAAAATATTAAACTAAGCTATGGATTTGTATGTATACTACATAGTATGCTAAAAGTTGTTCAGTGAAACGAATAACAAAGTTAAACATTTCCATTCAGCCATTTCAGGGAATAAACGAAAATGTGCTTGAGAAATTTTGTGCAACCCTGTATATGATCTATAGAATGTATCCACACCAAGTAATATTATTAAAATTTCAATTTAAAAATACATATCACAACTACAAGCGCACTTCCAGCAATTATTGGTCATAGACTTCAATAGTTAAATTTATTCCTCAGCCAAATTCTTTTGTGTGTCCCTGTAAATGATCGATATATTCTATGCACACCATATTCTACAATAAGTTCCTTAATACACCTCAGTGATGTATATAAATTTCAGTACGTTTAAAATAGTGTGAAATCATCAAAATACAGAGCAAACGATTTTTTCCCATAGACATAATGTAAGGGAATTCTTTCGGGTGTCTCTGTAAATGGACCGTAAATGCTATAGACTTCATTTACAATACCAAACATGCCATATTGATACCCAATAACATCTAACAATTTCAAGGCAATCGGACTATATTTACATAGAAAAATATTTTTGTCCAGGATTTCGGGTCAAATACTCCACTGTGACGTATGTGATGTAACCCCGAACTGATTAGAAAACTGGTTTTTGTTAGTTGGAATAATTTTGTATCTTGGATATGGGGCTTCTAGGCAGTTGTCCTGAAATTTATAATTATTTTCAGTCTAATTTAGTTTATTAATTTACTGTTGTGTTAAGTTTTATTGTTAATAAAAAGAAGAAAAGACTGCAAGACTTTTAATGTGAAATCATGATCGACACAGATCTCCCAGATATATATTATTTTGTTTCTTCTTTCGACATTACGTTTTTCTGACACCTGCTGATTACTATCATTTTTCATGGTGCCGAAACCCGGGAATACAAGAATATGTTTATACGCTATAGAATATGTTCTGAATTCGGAGTCTATGCTTTTGATTTATTGCAAGTTTTTTTTTCTCTTCTCGTGGACTAAGCTCGGATAAAAGGTACTGTAAAAACTTTTACTATTATTATTATTATCATTCTAAAATGGAAAAACTTGATAAATTAAAAGCAAAACGTAAGCTTGCTCGAACTTCATGTACGAAATTGATATCTTCTATTGATACATTTCTGGAAAGTATTGACACTCAAAGTGACAATGACCAGTTTAAACTGTCAGAATATTTAATAAATTTACAAGGAAAACAAGACGAACTTAAAAATTTAAATGACAAAATTGAAGAATTAATTGATGATGAAACGCAATTTGAAAACGAAATTCAAAAGTCACTTGAGTATGATGAAGCTATATCTGATTCGAAAACCAATATCAGAGGTAAATTAAAACAATTCAAGGTCGAGCAAGCTGAATCTATTAAAAGTAACAATAGTATTTCTAATTTAAATAATACATCACAGAATCCTGTGAATTTGCCCAAACTAAATATAACCACCTTTAGTGGTGATCCAAGTAAATTCTTGGAGTTTTATAATAGTTTTGAAAGCGCTATAGATTCAAATGAATCATTAACTACACTTGATAAATTTTTATATTTGAAACCTTTCTTAACCGGTGAAGCTTACCATTTAGTAGCTGGTTTTGCTTTAAAAGAAGAAAATTATAAGTCTTGTTTAACCTTATTAAAAGAAAGATACGGAAAACAAGACCAGTTAATTAGTTGTTTTGTTAATAAACTATTAGAAATCGAATCTGCTAAATCTTCATCAAATATTAAGGGTCTCAGACATATTTATGATGGAAGTGAAGTCAGTATTAGGAATTTGCAATCTATGGGTATTGCGTCAGATAAATTTTGATACATATTAATCCCTATTTTGGTAAAACAATTGCCACATAATTTAGTGGTAGAATTTCACAGAAAAAGGGATCCTAAGAAAATGGGTGATGTAGGGGAATTAATGAAATTCAACAAGTTTGAAATTGAATCTAGGGAGGCTGCAGATCTAGTGTCAGGAATTTCGTTGAAAGGTCAGGAAACATTTCGTTCGAAAGCTGAATATTCTAAAGAGAAATTTAAAATAAAAAATAATTTCCCGACAGCAGCTGCATTAAATACTGTTACTAAAGGTGTTTGCATTTTTTGCAATTCTAATTCCCATACTGGATTAGGATGCAAAATCCTAACCAATGAACAAAAAAGATTTAAGTTAAAGAAAGACGGACGCTGTTATAAATGCTTTTTCAAACACTTACAGTCAGTTTGTAAAGTAAAAATTCAGCCCTGTCAAACATGTCAGAGCACACAACACAATAACTTATTTTTCCCCCAAACAAAATGTAAAAAATTAGTTGAAAATCAAAATCCAAAATTAAAACAAGCTACCCAAATTCCTGAAAATGAAACAGTAATGCAATCTATTCATAAGTCGAAAAATTTGAGAAATAATTATATCACTCTACTGCAAACGGCTTGTGTTCTGGTGGAAAGTGGATCTAAAAAATTATTTGCCAGAATATTATATGATTCTGCGTCCACAAGAACATTTATTCGGAGTGATTTGGCAAAGGCATTAAATGCCAAATCTTAAGAAAAGAAAAACTTTTCATTTACACATTTTCTAACAGAAATCTTACAGAAAAAGAATATGAATGTGTATTAATAACCTTGATAAGCAGATATCATCCGTATAATTCGGTTAATGTTGAGGCATTAATTACGGATGAAATCTGTGGTACCCAATTATGTCAAAATATTAATCCCCGGGTTCAAAACCTTATTTCAAAGGAATTTCAATTAGCTGATTTATTCGAGGTAAATTTACCAGTTAAAATTTTATTAGGAGCTAATTATATTTATGAAACATTATGTGGATCGCTTACCAAAATAAACAAGCAATTATACTTTCGAACGTCTATTTTCGGAACAATATTAGTTGGACAAATGCCAGATAATTATTCGATGAATTCTCTTTCTTGTTTAAATGTAATTTGCTATTCGAAAGAAAGAGTTTTAACATGTTTAAATGTTCCGGATGAAAATTTAAATACACAATTAAAAGCATTTTGGGAACTTGAAGCAATTGGTATTATTCAAAGTAATGAAAAGAAAATTTCTAATTATGAAGTAATAAATGAGTTTCAAGAAAACTTAAAATTCATGAATGGTCACTATGAAACACGTCTTTTATGGAAAAATTCTCGTGATTTGCTTAAAAATAATCTTGAAGAAGCAAAAAAGCGGTTTTCTAGTTTGAAAAATAAATTCCTGAATGATGAGTCTTTATTCAAAGAATACAATTCTATTTTGCTTGACCAAGTTAATGAAGGTATAGTAGAATTGTGCCCGAAAAAAGATTTTTTACTACATGCCCCATAGACCTGTCATCCGGGAGGATAAAATTACAACAAAAACTCGGTTTGTTGTCGATGCTTCCTCTAAACAAGCGGATTCCTTATCTTTAAACGAATGCCTGAATCCGGGTCCTAACTTGATCCCAACTGTTCTGTATATTATTTTAAAATTCCGATTACACAAAATTGCCCTTTCAGCTGATATTGAAAAAGCCTTTCTCCAGATATTTATAGCGGAAGAAGATCGCGACTACTTAAGATTTTTATACTATGAAGATTTTGACAAAAATAAAGAAATCGTTCCCTATAGAATGACTAGGTGTACTTTTGGTGTCACCTGCAGTCCGTTTATCCTTGCCTGTACTATCAAAAACCATATCAATAAATATAAAGACTCTCACAAGAAAACATTTGAAATCCTTAATTCGTCCCTTTATGTAGATGATTTGTTTACCGGAGAAAATGATGTTGTAGAGGCTTTTAATTTATCTAAAGAAGCTGTTGATATTTTGAAATGAGGGGGGATGAATTTAAGAAAATTTGAAACTAATTCCGAGGAGCTTAGGAAAAGATGGATTGATAAGAGCATACCCATTTCTAATTCCGATCCACCAAATAACTCTCTAAAAGTATTAGGCTTAACTTGGAACAACAATGAAGATAATTTTGACTAGAATTACGTCCATTGTTATCAAAATTAAACAATGATTCTTGTACAAAACGGAATGTCTTGAAAATTGCAGCTATGTTGTTTAACCCGGCTGGGTTAATCACTCCTTTTATTATTCGAATTAAATATTTATTGCAACAATTATGGGTAATGGGCATATCATGGGATAAAAATTTTCCTGGTGAGTTAGAAAATGATTGGAAAACTTGGATTTCAGAAATACAGGATCTCTTACAACTGAAATTTCCCAGATATTACTTTAGCACCCTGATCATGGAAAAGGAGGGTCTCCAGTTACATATTTTTACAGATGCTAATCCTAAAGCCTATGGCGCAGTAGTATATTTGCGATATTAAACATCTAAAGAAATTTTTAAAACTAGTTTTGTCATGTCTAAATCTAGAGTTGTCCCCTTGAAGATATTAACTCTCCCTCGCCTTGAATTGATGGGAGCAGTTATTGGTGCAAGACTTGCAAATTACCTTAAAAATATTCTACAGGTATTCGAATTTGTTTTCTGGGTCGATTCTAAAATTGTCCTTTATTGGATAAAAGGCTCAAAAGAAAAATGGAAACCATTTGTCGCGAATAGAATTTCAGAAATTCATGACTTGTCTGATCCTAGTTTATGGAGACATTGCGAAGGCAAACTGAATCCTGCCGACCACATGCCTTGCCACAAGAGGTTGTTCAGGAAAACAATTGGTCAATTCTCAAAAATGGTAGTACGGTCCCGAATTTCTTTCCTTGCCGGAAGATCAGTAGCCCAGAGTTAAAATACCCGCAACTCAAGTGTCAAATGTTTCTGAAGAGCGGTCTCGAAAAGCAGAAATTATTTCTTGTGTAGTTAACACAAATAACGCTGATAAAAATTCAAATTTTAAAATTGTCAAGGTATAGTTCACTAAAGAAGTTGTATCGAGTAACTGCATGCACTGTAAAAAATGACCAATGTTTATTATTTTATGAAAATATGCCATAACCACAAACGAAAATATAATATAATCTTCTGAGTTATCCGAAATTTCAAATAGCATGTTACATTGTCTTTTGAATTCCCAGAAACTAATACATCTTCAAAATTTAAAGAATAATTTATAAAAACAAATTATTTTTAGCTGCCCGAATTTTTCAGAAACGTTTCCGAAGGGATTTTATAGTGTATTAATTAGTGTGCTCAGCCTGGAATACCTGTCTTTCGAATGCTATCAATTCTGAAGTAAACATTTTCATGCTCAAAAAAAATGTTTAACAGACAAACATGCAAAATTAACAGCGTTAACAATAACATTAAAATTAAGAATTAAGAAGATTATTTCTTTACTCTTTCATCCATAAATTAACTTATGTGGCTGAAAAAGTGTACTTGAGAATGAATAACATTGGAAAAACAGGTATTCCAGCCTGAGGACACTAATTAATGCACTATAAATACCCTTCGGAAACGTTTCTGAAAAATTCGGGCAGCTAAAAATAATTTGTTTTTATAAATTATTCTTTAAATTTTGAAAATGTGTTCGTTTCTGGTGATTCAAAAGACAATGTAACATGCTATTTGAAATTTCGGATAACTCAGAAGATTATATTATATTTTTGTTCGTTGTTATAGCATATTTTCATAAAATAAGAAACATTGGTCATTTTTTACAGTGTGGGTATTTAGATTTATTTCCAATATAAAACTAAAAACAGAATAACGAAATCTTGCGGAATTATCAGCTGATGAAATAAAAAATGCCGAAAATTTTTAGGTAAAGCTTGTTTAAGAAGAAAGTTTTCCTGAAGTTATAAAATGCTTAAAGCTTAACAAAAATATCCCTAAAGAATCCAACCTTTTGCAGCTAAATCCTGTGTTGTCAGAAGGAATATTCTTGGTACGAGGGCTGTTACAAAAGGCTAACTTGCCATTTTATGATAAACATCCTATCGTGCTTCCTCCCAAACATAAATTTACTGAATTGATTATTAAAGATTCCCATGAAAGGGTTTTGCATGCAGGAGTGTCAGACACACTGGTACAAACTCGTGAAAAGTTTTGGATTTTGAGAGGTAGACAGTGCATAAAATCAGTCCTCAACAACTGCACAATCTGCAAGAGATTTAACATACGTCCTGGTCAACAAGTAATAGCAACTCTTCCAGGTGACCGCATTAACGAAGCACCCCCATTTTCCGTTTCAGGCCTTGATTTTGCGGGGCCCCTGTATGTGAAGGGGAGTGAGAATAAAAATTACATCTTATTATTTACTTGCGCTATCACAAGAGCAATTCATTTGGAGCTTGTGAAAGACATGTCAACTGCAGAATTTTTATTAGGATTTCGCAGATTTATTTCAAGAAGAGGGATGTGTGCTACTCAGACAATGCAAAAACTTTCAAAAGAGCTGAACGTGAAATAAAAGAATTGTGGAAAGCTATCCGCCATCCGGACGTAAAAAAGTTTTACGCCAATAGGGGAATTTCTTGGAAATTTATTGTCGAACGTGCTGCCTGGTGGGGTGGCTTTTATGAGCGAATGGTGCGCTCAGTAAAGTTTACTTTACGTAAAGTCATCGGCAAATCTTCGTTGACTCTAAGTGAACTGAAAACTCTTCTAGTTGAAGTAGAAGCTATCATTAACTCACGTCCATTGACTTACATTTATTCTGAACTAGATGAACCATTTCCTCTAACACCAGCTTATTTTATTATAGGAAACCGATCTTTGTGTTTACCAACTATAAAAGTAAACGATTTAACCTTACCAGCAACCAAAGAAACTTTAGTGAAAAGTTTTCGTTTACGTGAGACTATTTTAAACAATTTTTGGAAGCGCTGGAAGAATGAATATCTCCTCAACTTAAAATCTGCTCACTGCACGGATCAAAATAAAACATCTGATTTCAAGATAGATGATGTTGTGCTTGTGCATGATGAACATTTACCTAGAGTTTTCTGGAAGTTCGGAAAAATTACAAAAACATTTGTTGGAAGAGACGGAAAAATAAGGTCTTGTGAAGTGAAAACAAACAATTCCATTATTAAAAGACTAATAAATCTGTTGTACAATCTTGAAATTAGTGACTTGAAAAACTGAAAAAACTTTTTTTTTTCATTTAGAGACTAAAAATTTTCTTGGTGATATTTGTATTGGACTTTGACTTCTCTTACTTATCCTTTTTGAATTTTTGTAAAATAATTCTTTACCTGATAATAGAATGTGCATTAACTATTTCTTTTTATATTTTTAGTAGAAGATAGAATTGTAATTTGTTTATGTGCTTATTGAAGAAGGTATGTAAGTATCACTGGAATATATATATTTGCATTGTTTCTTGAAGTTAATATTTGAAATTTTCTTGTGTTCATGAATCATCATTCTTGTGTTCATCTAGATAGTATATCAAACTTTGATTTCCAGAACAATATATTATTTGTATCTTGACCTGAATTATTTTAAATTTAAATAATTTATTTTATATTTGACTGTCTTCTTGAAGTTCCTGGGCAAAACTTTAAAAAAGTTTTGTTTTACTCACTTGGTTTCATTCTTGAATCTTAGTATCTTGGATATATTATTATTATTTTACTTTTTATAATTTAATTTAAATCTTGTACTTGAAATAGATATTGATCTTGAACAATATTATGTTAAATTGTTTACTTGAATACCTTAATATTATTTTTTATTTGAAATTTGTATACAATTTAGATAATTGAGGTATTATTTGTTAATTGAAAACTAGGTTACTTGTATTGATGTTATATATATATATATATATATATATATGATGTTATATATGTATGATGTACATTTTTTGAAATTTTTTGATGAACCCCCATGTGTTCATGGTGGGGCAGGATGTTGAGAAATCCTTGATCACATGTTCTGTGGGCGGAGTTAAGCTCACGTCGTTACGCATGTGATGTAACCTCGAACTGATTAGAAAACATGTTTTTGTTAGTTGGAATAATTTTGTATCTTGGATATGGAGCTTCTAGGCAGCTCTCCTGAAATTTATAATTATTTTCAGTCTAATTTTGTTTATTAATTTACTGTTGTGTTAAGTTTTATTGTTAATAAAAAGAAGAAAAGACTACAAGACTTTTAATGTGAAATCATGATCGACACAGCTCTCCCAGATATATATTATTTTGTTTCTTCTTTCGACATTACGTTTTTCTGACACCTGCTGATTACTATCATTTTTCAAAAGGTAAGCGAAGCAATTGACGCCTAGCGTACTATACTGAAAACGACGGACGTCGAATTGTTAGTGCGGACACTGATTGTTGTGTTACAGATTGTATTCGTTGAGATATGATTACCGATGTGGCAGTGCGCTGCGCTCCATCAGTGCCATGCGCACAATATGCCTGTCTTCCGGTGGAATGGTGTGACGAGGCGATTACAATCGCTCCTTTCAGTCAGTCATTCCCTCCTGCATCCACCAATTCCATATTCGCAGGACTTTTATTCTCGACGTCAGACACGATGACGGATTTCGCGGAAGGATAATCCGCAATCTCTGTATGCAACGATTCTACCGCGGTCGAACTCAGAAAAGTGCTCGAATGATGCTAGTGTTTTTCTAGGCATGCTGAAACTGAGCACACAAAAAATCGCACGAGAGAACAATTCATGTTTTTCAAATTGGCAATATTTCCTCCATTCATATCCAGTTTCTAAGGGGCGCTGCAGTCACCCATAATGTGAGCGTGAGGTGAAATCGTAACCATTTGCATATCTTATAGAGGTGTACGCATGGTTCAAATTTCACGGCATTTTGGATAACCAGCAATGTATATTAATTAAAATGAGAATTTTTATGGTGAAAAAAATCGATTTTACTCAAACCCGCAAACATTTCTTCTCGAATTAATTAACAATATAATAATTGTATTTTACATCTAACAATTTAATTAAAAATATAGAAATTCATATTTTTAATATCTATTAATTCTAAAGTGTTAAAACTCTATCCCCCACCTTATATCGATGAAATCTTCCCGAAATTAACTTCAAAATTCCCAGCTTTCTAAACAACAAATTAATAAAGAAATACTGATTTGAAGAAAACACTATATATTTATTACATACGCTTCATTTGCCGAACAACTGATGGCGAAACGGTTAAGATACGAGACTCTTATCAGACAGGTCCCTGGTTCATCGACATATTCTTAAAATTTATCGAATAATAAGAACTTCGGTGGGAGTTCATAGATGGTATATACGAACAAGAAAAGTTTTTTATCCCCTCTTTCTTTCTTCAATTGACGTATATTGTGCGTCCTGTAACTGAGAAAACAGAAACAGACATTCTTCACATAACGGAAATATCCCGGCAGCCCTACTGCCAGTAACATTTCCGCGATTTGAAAAGAATATTTCTGAGTGTGTACCCCACTCGGTCTATTTTACAAAAGTTGAGTTTCCCCGCCTACTGAATTAAATTGTCCCTTTTGGCCCCCAAGCCTTGATAAAACAAATTTATTTTGGAGGGACTCATCGTATCTTTATTTCTTGTGCCAAAACAAAGTTCTTCTCAAATTTCCGTGAATGGCCACCAGTTATTGAGTTAGTTTGCGTTTGTTTTTAAAAAACCCGACTTCTTTGTCAATGTATAAATAATGCCGAATTTGGTGACACGGTCGTTAATGTAATATGCATATTGATAGATATTTAGTATTATTTTAAGTAACATTATCAAAATAACCAAAACTTAAAAATAACAAATTTTCTCAAATTTATGAAAGTAAAATACGGTATTAAATGCCGTTTTGCGCTAATATGAGATTAAACAAATTTTAAAGAGTTTTTATACAAAAATATAAATAATCTTACGATATTAAACGATGTTTACTAAGTGTATTTTTTATGCTACGAAAGAAGAATTTTTGGCAATATATCAAGACATTTTCGTGGTTTATTTTTATACACTGCTTAATAAAAGAAACAGTTATAGTATTAAATTTTAGTTTTTTAAATGAACTTCATTAAAGTTTGCATTGTTTAAGGTATATTCTGGGAAATAAGATAATGTCAAAACAATTTATGCAAATAGGTTGCATTTCATGAAATGGAAAGAGTACTTTAGAAAATTCTTTTTAACAACGTTTAAAGGGACGCTTTCAAATACATTAAATAGAAACTGGAATTATTAATCTTCTTTTTTACATTTATCCTTCACATCATTTAACATTATCTAAATAACTAAAACTTCCCATTTAATCGAATGTAGAGAAAAAAGAAATGGCATTAAATGTCATTTCAATTTAATAGTAAAATAAATTGTTTTTGGAGGTTTTTAAAAAAAATATGAGATATAGTATGTTATTAAATCTTACGCATTTATATCGATTAAATGATTGTTCTATTATAAATTATTTAAATCCTGTTAATTTTAATGCCTACAATATAAACGAAAATAAATAGACGGATCTAAAGCTTTTAGCTTAGTAGCATAGGAGAGGAACGGGGTTCTATTATTTTTAATAGTCTTCAAATTAACCTAAGTGCAGACGGAAGGTTTTAAAATCTCACATATTAAGTTAGTGTACCTTTTCTCAGTAAATACCGGAAATATGTACAAGAAAATATCATATATGCGAAATAAATAAATAAATACATAAATAAAGTTATTTTTATGCACATACATTTTTCAGTTATTATTAGTTTTTTTATCTGAAATAAAAATCGGCATTAAATAACAACAAGAACGAACAGTCACGCATGATAAAAGCCATTAAATAATAAGCCCAGTCAGATAGTGTTAAATTTGTTAGCGGGGACACTAGCGACATTCCTCTGCTGCGGAAGGAGGACAAAACAGAAGTGCGTCGCAGAGAAACGATACGATTTATTTATATCGATATTTTATACGGTTTTCATCGTTCGTATCGATTTCTTTTTTTTTTTTTTTGCACTTCCTTTAAAAGCTTGCTAATTATTGGGATATTTTACATTAAAGCTAAAATTATAATGAAAATAAAAAGAAAATTGGAATTTTAAATATTTTTTTTGTACACATTTTAACAAAAAACTGATAGTTTAACAAGAATATTTTATAACAATATTTCATGATGTTAAATGTTTTTGAGATTTTTTAGCAATTTAATAATAATTTAAAATCTAGTAATTGAAATATTTACTCAATAAGAATGAAGATTATTTAAACATTTTATGCATACAGGATAAAATAGAAAAAAAAAACTGAACATTTTTATATTTTATTGGATTTTTAAGAACTATGCAATTAAAAATTTTACAATTTATCAGAAAGTTTTTCATAAAATAAATAAAATATAAAACAAAAAGAATAAATAAAATTTAACATCATGAAATATTTTTGATAAATTATTAGTTTTTTGTTAAAAATATATACAAAGAAATATTTAAAATTCCAATTTTATTTTTCTTTTCATAATAGTTTTAGCTTTAATGTAAAAGGCCCCAGTAATTAGCAAGCATTTAAAGGAAGTGCAGGTTAAATTGCCCATAACATCTCACAATTTTGTATTCAGCATATCATTTTTTAACACTGTCCAACCAAGTTGAAAAGGGTTTATGACTTCGGTTTGTCTGTCCATGCTCTAACTCTCATAAATATACTCGAATTGCCCTGAAATTTTTGTCGTTTGCTATAGCATGTTCCCTATTTCAACTTATAGTTTTTTTACAGGGACAGTCAAAAATATTACGTTACATTACAGTCAATGGGAAATAATCATTTCAAGTGCATTTTGATGATGTTACGTCATTTAAAACATGATGAAATTGATATATAATTACGAAGCACATCAAAACAGGCGTTTTGTAGAATATGGTATGCAAAACAATAATTATTTATTTACAGGGTCAAACAAAAGAATTCTGTTACACATTGTTCTATGGGGGAAAATCGTTTGTAGGTTAATATAGTGATATTTCACTATTTCAAACATAATGAAAATTATATGCATTACTGAGGTGCACTTGTTAATTTCTCTCATCAAAGTGGTGTGAATTGCGTTTATTTACAGGGAGACACAAAGATATCAGTTACAGTACAGGTGTGTTATTTAGAGTCAATGTGTGATATGTGGGTTTCAAGTTTGGTTTGCGTTTTAAGTTTAACTAAATTTTTTCATAGTACGTGTGTTTATAAACTCGGTTGTTCATATACACGGCTACACAAGGGAATCCGTAAGTATTACAGATTATGGGAGTGAATTACTTAAGGGTGGTTTTTAATTGTGTTAACCATTTTCCTGCTGAACTATGTTTAGTAGATTAATAAAAGTTTGTAGTATATAAATAAATTCATATACAGAGCTACACAAAGAAAAATATACATTGTCGTTTAGGGTTGGTAATTGCTGGGAGTGAATTTTAAGTTGCCTTTTAGCTTAATTATTGGTGTGTACAAAAGCTTCAGATAATACGCAGGGCTGTGCAAAAGATTTTGAGTGCATTTTCATTGGTTAGTGAAAATTGCTAAATGTGAATATTCTAACTGAACTAAATTTTATCATGCTATATATCCCCATCTATTGATCATATACAGGGCTGCACAAAATAATTCGACTACTTTTTTGACACTGGAATGTAATTTTGACAACTGTATTTTTCAATATGTTATATGTTTTCTATAATGTTTACTTACATATCTCCCTTCACCTTATTTAACGGTGAAGTTTCATTACAATTTTCTGGCTGTGTTGGAAAGTGTTTCATAATCACACATAATTTTTTGTTCTTGTTTTTAATACATTGATCTAGTTCTAGTTGCTAAAAATTATATTTACAAAAGCACCACTTTTGGTGCAGCTCGCACCTAGCATCCATACATGGTACATTTCGTAGCCCTATACATAAAAGTTAGAGAACTGACAAAATTTCTCTGTTAAAGTCATATTTTTAATTTTTTTATACTATATTATTTTTTCATTATTGGATTTTTAATTGATAATTTCATGCCAAAAGCGAGTCAAGTCGCCAAATAGGGTGCTATGAATCCAAACCACTAGTGACACAGCAGAAAAGTATGACATTCGTCCAGGGTTGTCTGAAAAAAGTCTACAGTGAATGTCACGCCACCAAAAATGCAATTATAATGTTGAAATTTTTCTAAATGAAATTCGTAGGTTTTTAAAGAGTTTTTTAAACTTCTTTCAATATTTTATTCTTACTATTAACTAATTTGTATTTTAAAGTATTTAAAAAATTTCTCTGTTAATAGTCCAATAAATGGTCTCGAAAATTGCATTTTCTGAAAGTTATGCTGCTGTAAAATAAAAAAAATTATTTTAACACAAAATTTTCAACAATTCTCAAACTTCGTAATATAGGGCTTTAAAATGCCACCCTGTCTCAATGCTAGGTGCGAGCTGCACCAAAAGAGGTTCCCTTGTTAGTAAAAAGCTTATTTAAAGAAATCAATATAATTGACCCTTCTCTCTTAAAAAACTACGAATTTTCATTAAATAAATATTTTATGTAAAAACAGATCATCATAAAATTTTGTAAAAAAAATTTCTTGCACTTTTTGGTTCAAATATCCACAGATACTTTAGAAAAGAAAAAGAAAACTTATGATTTTAATAATTTAGTAAACTGCAGCTAAAATGCTACTTTAAAAAATAATAAGACTTCAGACTTTTAATGTAACTATTGGGTTGCTCGGAAAGTTGGTTCATACCGGAAAATTCTATTATTAGACATTAAATCAGATAGCTAATGTCTAATAATTAACGGGCAGAATTTTCTGGTACAAATTCTTAAGCAGAAGGAACTTCCTGAATAACCCAATATATGTATTTAATGACTAATTAGCAGATAGTTAACTATCAACATTTGTATAGATTTCTCTGTGGCATATGTTAAATTTAACCAAATCATTGCCTCTAGTATGTGAATTATATACTATATCAGAGATGAATTCAGCGGTTGAGGCAGGGTACACATACACCAGATGATTTGCAATTTTATGCTTTTATTTTTATATTATGTTAAAATTGTTATTATAAGACATTTTCAAAACACAGGTACAATGACAAAGATTGTGCACTTAAAAAAAAATGAAAAAGTTTCCTGTTGGAAATGGAATTATAGTTACCCTTATCGATTAGAAAACTTTTCCGAACGTACAAGGAATAAAATCTGGAAAAATAGAAAGCTGTTTCTTTCTGTCAAGAAACTTTTCCTTTTTGATTCAGAAACTTATCTTTAAATACAGAATAAATTCCTGTAGATTAATGAAATTTCTCTTATGTATAAACAAAAGCTTCTCAAATCAATAAGTAAACTCATCTTTAATAATAGAATCAATTCCTATAAATCTGTATAACTTTCAATTCACACAAAAAAGTTTTGAAAGAATAGACAGAAAACATTCCTTTTTAAAAAAGAAACATTTCTGAATTATTCATTCGGGAATCTTGAAAAAGGTAAAAATACCTCTGTAAAATAGTAACTTTCTTTTCTTTATGGAAATATATATATATATTTTAATCAGAAAAAAATCCCGTATCATAAAGACTTTTTCCTTATAAGGAGTAAGAACAATGACAGATGAAAATACTCAACTCTTGGACACTATTTTTGTTTCCTTTTATCTAACTTAAATATTATTAAGAATCTTTTTTGCATGCCTATTCACACAATCAGAATTACAGATAAATGGGTAATAAGAATAATTCAAGTATGTTAAGATCATAAAATAGATTACTTTGGTATGTTTTGTATTACAATGGTCCAATTTAACGTATTGTCATCTTTAAATTTTATTTATTTGTTACAAGTACACTTTTTTATGTTCATAATATACATAGCATACTTCTTGTTTATTTGTAATCTGCGTGTATACGTGTCCTTAATACATTCAGTCAAGATAAAAACAAAAGCAAAATTGTCCAAAACAAACCATTTCGCCTGCTAAAATGTTCCCGCACCCTTAAAAGCACTTTTTTTTTTTTTTTCCCTGTGAAAAATGTAAATTGTCATATAAATGTAAAACAAATCTGGTGAAAACAATTTAGCTTTATCTTTAAATGGTTTTCTTAATTGAAATGAATTGGAAAAATTATCAACATGGAACTGAATTAAAAAACATTGTTTAATACTAACTATTCTCTCGTTTTAGCAGTGATGAATTCAGCAGAAGGCTTGGGATACACACAGTGGAGGATTTGTGGTTTTATGCTTATAAATATAATTTTTTATGTTTAAAGTTATATCATAAGTAAGTTGTCTCTAAAAACATAGATAAAACGACAAAGTTCATGGTTCATACACTTGAGAACGATTTTATGTTTATATTTGTTGTAGAAGTGCAATGTTCACCCCCCCCCCTCCCCTTTTGGAGGAGAATTTTTGTTTTAACACTGACCTTCACAGTACCCATAACCAAAAATAATAATAATATTAAATTTAATGCATTTCATTTTGCATGGAGTGTTTTTAAAAAGGTAAAATTCTACATATTTTTTATGTTATATAAGTTAGTTGTTTCTCAAAATACAAATATATCAAATAAAATTCAAGCGCTTTTCAAGGATGTTCAAGGGTTGTTTTAGATCAAAGTGTGAAAAAAGGGAGAAAAAAAATACTTTTCAAAAATTAAAATCAGATTTTTTAATTAAGGATTTTTTTCTTCCTAAGTTAAGATATTGATATGCAACTTAGATTTGTAAGAGGTTTTAAAATTAATCTGTCTTCATACTTCAGGTATTCTTGTAAAAATCTTGCTAAAATAATGTGTACTAATATATATATATATATATATATATTATTATAATAAATCAAGCTGTCTTAATGAGACAAATTCTGGAACAATGTTATTTTTGAGTTGGCAGAATTAATTTAGTATTATACAGATCATTTAAAAGTAAACTAAGACAATATTTAGAAAAAAAAATACTGTATACAATTGTTTAGAAATCAGATAATCTTTAACTTCAAAAACAATTTCCCCAATTTTACTTTACAAATATACATTAAAAAGTACTTTTTATTTCAGATTGTTTTGTATCTTTTCTATTGTTATAACTCAGATAATACAAATAATTTTTTTTTTTTTTTTGTCAGCTCATATCTAGATGTAAAGTATTTTGTACACCTGAAAAAATTTTCAATCATTTTGTACTTTTTAATATTATTATTCATTTGGAGGAAAGAATCTTTCTAAATATATTTGGTATTTTTTATGTTAGCCGGATGTCAATTATATAGAGATGTAATCATTGGCACCCAGCGAACATAAAAATAGCAGTTATTTGTATTCTTTAATTTTTATTTAGTACTTTACTTAATTATTACTATTAAGTAGAAGCATTAATATGTGTCTTTGTGTAGAATATTGTAGTGAACATGGTATTTTCAGGTACTTTAATAAGATGTTTTAATAAATTTACAATCAGCAGAAAAAGAAAAAAAATCTTATCTATTTATATTATTAAAAGGATTTTCAAGTTTCTGTTCAAGAGAAAACATATAATTTTTTTTTTGATTGATCATTTATAAACATATGTAGACTTCCAGCCTTCTGTATTTTGTGCTTTCAAACGCTGTGAAACAAACATAGATAAAAGTTGAAAGATATTATAGAATAAACAACAGAAGTATTAATTTATCAAGCATAGTAGAGCAAAAATTTTGGCTTATTTAATCTAAATAACGTGAAGGTCGTTTAAATTTTTCAAGAATAAAATTTCAACATTGATTTACATCAATGATAGATCTTATTTTTAATCAGCTTACCATAGTTTAGGTATACACAACATTACATAAATTAAAATGGTTCTAGAATAAATATAATACATAAGAAAAAAATCACCACATTGCTTGACTATTTCAAAGAATTCTTATCAGATCTTTAGATATTACGATATATATTTTTTTCAAGACAATATATTTAAAAAAAACTTTTAAATAATAAAGTATAGTTATTTAGTAAGGTACATTTATACCATCGGTAAAAATATCATACCTTAAAAAGTAAAGTAATATCACTACAAGAGCAGAAGTGAATTCTCAAATGAAGTTGCTTTTCATGATATTGAATTTTTTACTTAAAGATTTGCGATTAAAGAACATTACTTCAAAATTAGAAGTAAGATAGGGATTTCCCCTTATTTCTTATTACTGACTTC
The DNA here is from genome assembly GCA_963931845.1 of Maratus michaelseni. Taxonomy (NCBI): domain Eukaryota; kingdom Metazoa; phylum Arthropoda; class Arachnida; order Araneae; family Salticidae; genus Maratus; species Maratus michaelseni. The sequence goes on from OZ007592.1 coordinate 304,970,563, forward strand.
TCCTATTACTTAACATTTAATCAAAGTAATTAACTTAACTGCAAAAGGATAACAATGTTATGTGGTGGATAGACAATAAAGATGATCATTTAAAAGAACAAACACATTTATTAAACATTTAAAAACAAACAATAAATAAAAATGAATGTTTCAAAATTATATTATTTTGTGATACTTTATATTTAATTGAAATAATAAAATACAGCTCACAGATGCAAAATATTTACATCTTGAGATATTAGAGTAAGATAGCTGTTTGCAGAGTGTGTGCTTCTGGTGTCATTAAAGTTCATTACCATGATGATATAGAGCGATCACCACAAAGTCTGTAATTATTATACAAACCGATTTCCGACTTACTCTTTTCCTGAATTCCAATAAGCTTTATCCATCGCTGACATCTAAGGGAGACATAAGAATTCAAATTTGAATTAATATAAATTACGAGCATACATTTACGAGCATACATTTGTGGATATTTACAGGTTGAATAGGGGAGATTTACTTGATGAAATTTTATCATCTTCTTACGAATACTAACGATTTAAAAGAGAGAATTTTTGAAACGTAAACTGTTGGCATCTGATGCCTACTTTCTGATGGTGAAAATCCTGTTTTAATAATTATATTAGGTAATGAGTAATCACGCTTCTAAATTTCCCCCGTAGACTAACATTAGATTTCATGATCGGGAGTTTCAGTGAAGCAGCCCCTTAATAATGCATGTGTTGTTACTTATATATGCCATATGTGCATCGTATACACATGTCATATACGACCTGTACTTAACAAATTTAATAAAATCTAGTAACGAAGAAAACATTTCGCAGGTAAAATATATATATATATGTAATTTGACAAAACACAAATTTTTATTTTATGAATTGAGAAAAATTTCGAATAATATATAATTAAATTCAGAAAGATAACATAAACTTCCTTTTGTAATATAATCTCTAAAAAAAATAATGCTATAAAGGCCGAATTAACTGGCATGTCCGAGAAATGCTGATGCCTCAGCAGTTGAGTGCTATAAAATGGTTATCTGATGATTGGGGTGGGGAGAGAATTCAACATTGACACCATGTCAAAAAAAAAATTTAATTTAACAAATTACAATAACCATTAGGAAAATGTTCCGAAAGCTTAAAAAAAATGCCTGCCAAGGTTGCAGTTATGATTTCGCCAACATCATCGCAAAGCTTATATATGCATCCTAGATACGCATATATATAATATATATATATATATATATATATTCCAAACACTCCTATATGTGCCATATACGTCATTACACACATATTATTAACGTCTTATGTGTCATATATACATCTTATACACATGTCATATATATACATCATATAAACATTATATATGACTATAACTTGGGCATATACGTCAAGAAATGTTATATATATATATATATATCATATATTATTATAATGCCATACATGCTTTATAATTTGGCGATAAATCTTGGTCGCTTGGCGATTCATCTTTGGAACCCGTGATAACATGAAAGTACCCAAATTTTAATCATATCAGCACAAAAATAATACAGAAATAGGGATCTGTTTCATACTTTAATGTTTAAAAAACGAGAGAAAAGTATGAGCATGTCAGGAATTGGCACAGGCGCACCATGTTGAATTTTTTTTCTCGCCAATTTGGCGAAAACTTTGTTTTGGAATATTAGTTACAAATAGTATGCAATAATAGCACGTGATTTTTTATTTCAATATAAAAATAAAATAATATAATAAAAATAAATAAATGGTAGTTTGATGTAAATAATTATGTTACTTTGATGCTTTTCTATTGATAAATATAGTAAAAATAATTTACAGAATAAAAATAAAAATAAATAAACAAAATAATCGGTTTACCATGTGAGGCTAAAAATTGCCATTTTGTTGTAATTGCGCCAACATGGTTTGTATATAACATCTGTGCCCAGGAATTTTAATATAGTTGAGCAGAGAAAAGTCTTTTTTATGTAAATCGCCTTAATGATAAACTGTTAATATTGATAAAATAAATATTTGCATATTAAAAATTAGTATATAATAGCTGTTCACAATATATAGACACAGAACTTCAAAAACAAATTGATTTACATAATATGAGTTATTTAACCAATATGGAACAGATGCTTTACACTCACGCAAACATATAAACATAAGTTTGGCGACTTTTTGGTTGGCGCGATTTTCAAGACCGCGTCAAACGAATAACTTAATTTTAATACAATGGCTAGGTTGCCATTAAAGGAAAAAATCCACTAAATTTGGCGTCTTTTTTCCTTTTTTTAACCGATTATTTTTTTTTCTGCGTAAGTGTAAAGCATCTTAGCCAGCAAGGTTAAATAAATAAACAGTAAAATAAAAAAATTGAATATACAAAATCGTATCTTAATCTCACTTCTCTATGACCAGATTTTGGATCTTAGCGATTATCGCCAAAGTTGGAAAGATTTTTTCGCGCGTATATTTTGCAGACCACTGCAGCATCTATACCAAATATATATATATAGGGTAGATGTACCAGTAATGGACACCCTTAAGGAATTTCAGTACTTTTTGGTTAGGTGGGCGCCAGTGATATATGTACATATATAAATACATATGTATATACACACACATATATATATATACATACATATATGTATATATATATGTGTATGTATATATATATATGTATATATATGTGTTTGTGTGTATATATATACACGTATATATATCACTGGCGCCCGGCTAACCGAAAAGTACCGAAATTTCTTTAAAAATTATTTTTTAATTAGTAGTTATAATTGTTATATTCCACATTTTTTAATATTATATTAATCTACCAACAATATTTAACCATGCTCATAGTCACATTTCCCAATGTGAATCGAAATTTAATTGTAAATAACCGAAATAAATCAAAACACCCTAAATTCCAGTAATGGACACCCCACAAAATGATATTATGATTGTATTTAAAACTAGAATTTAAAGAAAGCATATTAATGAAATAAAAAAGGCTGAATTTTTATTGGTTATTTTTTTACAAACCAAAAATGTTGAAGGTGGCCCATTACTGGAAGGCGGTTCATTACTGGCACATCTACCATATATATATATAAACACAAAAATATCCGATATTTTCGAAATAAACAATGTATTGACGATTATAAATATTTTCAGATATTGCAGTTTAAACTAAAATAAATCAAACCAGAAAAGATTATTTCAAATGAAAATTTAAATAATGTATATCTAAATTTAACAGTTTATCTTTCAGTGGCTATTTCATGTAAATAATATCTCGCATAATTATTGGTTTTAAATTTAAATTATCAACTTCAAACTAGGAAAATATATTTCTAGCTCTAAAAAGGGGCACAATTAATAACAGTTGAAAAATTCATTTACACTTATTTGACTGAAAATATCATACACAGTATTTAGAAAATAAATATCAAGTATATGAAAATAGCGAACATCATGATATTTTACACATAAATATTGGCTATACCTTATATATCACCGAACTCTGTTGGTTTAAACTATTTACTGGAAACAGCGTAATTTTTAAGTACCGAATCGTTAGAAAACTATTACTTTATTTTCAGCCTTCAATGGTCGAGCTCTGATATAACAACTGTGTGAATAATATATTTATAAATATTAATTACATTTATAAATCTGCATATCAGAGACAGATTACATCAGCTCCGCAGTTTTATTTTAAAATCATTTTATGAAATATTTATAACATTTAACCAGTTTAATTTATTTCATATTTGTTTTATTAATTAGTAATTATAAAAGTTGTTTAAAGAAGTTTTGAATTCTAAGGGAAAAACCAATTTCATATCGCCATTTCTTCCGTATACAAACTATTTACAAACCGAAAATAAAAACATTTAATTAATTTAAATTAATCTTACTTGAGAAAAATTGATTTATATATGATTTATTTAACCAATGTTAAATAAAGAAAAACAGTAAAATAAAAATAAAAAATTTGAATATGCAAAATCGAAAATCAAAACATAGAACTTAACTTACCCCGTCATTGTGTTGCCATTCCTTCACGACAAATCCACCATCCGCGAATCGTTGCAGCACTCCCAACCGCTAGATGGCGCTATTTTCAACTTGCGAAAAGTTTCCCATTTATCTGACTGGGCTTATTATTTAATGGCTTTGCGCATGATGGCATAGATTATGAAACACTATCCAACACTATTGGTACATTGTTAAGAAATTATATTTTCTCTCATACAATGAAATGAGATATCTAAATTAACATAGAAAAAATAATACTGAACTCAGCAAAAATTCATTAAAAATATCTGCTGTACATAGCCGGTAATGTGTGCCAATTTCTTTCTTGCAGCCCTGTATATGATCTATACACCTCGTAATACACTAAAAATTAATTAAATTTTAAAATACATACTAGATGGAACCCGTCAAAATTTGACGGCAAACAACTTGATAGTACCATAAAAATAAAATTTATAGTTGCTTTAACTTGACAAATTTCATAGTGGGGAGCATAATATGATTAAGCGGTCACTGACCTTTCCATTGATATATCACATGAGGGGTGTGTGCAAAGTTTAGAAAAGTACCCCCTTGGGGGGTCAAAGTGGGGGATGGACATGGGAGATGCATAATATGATTAAGTGGTCACAGACCTTTCCAATGATATATAACATGAGGGTTGTGTGCAAAATTTAGAAAGTACCCCTTGGGGGGGAGGCAAAGTGGGGAGATGGGCATCGGAGATGCATAATATGATATAAGTGGTCACAGGCCTTTCCAATGATATATAACATGAAGGTTGTGTGCAAAATTTAGAAAGTACCCCTTGGGGAGGGGGGGGGGCAAAGTGGGGAGATGGACATCGGAGATGCATAATATGATTAAGCAGTCACAGACCTTTCCAACAATATATGACATGAGGGGTGTCAACAAAATTTAGAAAAGTATCCCTTGGGGGGGTGGGGGGCAAAGTGGGGAGATGGACATTGGAGATGCATAATATGATTAAGTGGTCACAGACCTTTCCAATGATATATAACATGAGGGTTGTGTGCAAAATTTATAAAGTACCCATTGGGGGGGGGGGAGTGGGGAGATGGACATCAGAGATGCATAATATTATTATGCAGTCACAGACCTTTCCAATGATTTATAACATGAGGGTTGTGTGCAAAATTTATAAAGTACCCTTTGGGGGGGGGGGAAGTGGGGAGATGGACATCGGAGATGCATAATATGATTAAGCAGTCACAGACCTTTCCAACAATATATGACATGAGGGGTGTCAACAAAATTTATAAAAGTGCCTCCCTTAGGGGGGGGGAGGGGAGGGGGTGGCGGGATGGACCCCGGAGATGCATAACATCAATAAGCAGTCAAAGACTTTTCCAGCGATATATCACATGAGAGGTGTCTGCAAAATTTAGAAGGGGGGAGTGGGGGGATAGACCCGAGATGCATAACATGAAAAAGAGGTCACAGGTGTTTCAACTTGCAACTTTTTTCTCGAAGGCATTTGATAATATTAAATTTATTTTACCCAAGACAATTTAACGATATTCTTAATTTTTTTGCATAATTCGTCAAATGTTCATGGAAAAAATCATGAAATTCGCTAATCAATAGTTGATAAATTATAAAATTCAACAATCGATAGCAGTAAAATTGGTCAATCGATAATGGAAAAATCACAAAATTCATCAAATGGTCTCCTGTAAAAAAATTGTCCTGCACACTGATGATATGATCAAAAGGATTTTGAAGTATAGGACAAAATTAACACTTGCCAGCGAGTAATGCTGAAAATTTGGCAATGGACTTTATTGCCACCACTGATCAAACATAATAGTCACACTCACCAATTGCGATGATTGAATGGAAAAAGATTTTTTTTCTCTGCTGTCGCTCGACAAATTTCTAAACCATTTGGCGAATTTCACGATTTTTTCCCCGAAATTGACGGATTGTGATTTTTTTTTCTCGAAGCCATTCGACGATATTCGAAAACTTTTCCCCCCGAAACCAGTTGATCAATTTTGCGATTTTTCCACTGTCGATTAATGAATTTTGCGATTTTTCCGCTATCGATTGAAGAATTTCGCAATTTATCAACTATCGATTAATGAATTTCATGATTTTATCCATGAACGAACAAATTGCGCACTTTCTTTCCGCTAATGTTTGACACATTTCGCCCTTTACAATTCAGCCAATGAGTTGAACGTTGTTTCTTTCCAGAAATGTCAAGAATGAAACAATGATTCTTTAGGATGAATTTCCTTCGTTCGATGTCACATGGAAGAATGTGTGCAATGCAGCAACGGGCGTCACAGACTTTTTAGGGCACCTGCAGACTAAAAACATCTAACCAATCTTCGCGTGGGGGGGGGGGAAATCACAGATTTCGTCAAATGATTGAGGAAAAAACACTAAATTCATCAAAGGATCATGGGGAAACATGACTTTCGTTAAAAGACAACAGAAAAAACATTAATTATGCAAAAGGATCGTGAAAGATAAGCAAATTTTGTCAAAGAATCGCAAAAAAGGAAAGTTCACCAAAAGATCACGCTTTTTTACTAAATTTCGTCTAAAAATTGCGGAATAAAATGTATTTTATCAAAGAATCGCTGGAAAATGCGAATTTCGTTAAGGATCACGAGAAAAATGCGAAATTCTTCAAAGGATCGCTGAAAAAACACGAATTTCATCAAAGAATTGCTGAAAAAACATGAATCTTGCCCAATAATAGAAAAATCATGGTTCATAATCATTATGTCTAGTAGTATATGTAAATACAGTTTGTGATATAAGACAAAATTAACACTCACCAATCGGCGAGTAATACTAAAAATTGGTAATTGATGTTATTGCCAGTACTGGCTAAACTTAATAGTCACACTCGCCAATTGCGATGATTGAATGTAAAATGAAATTTTTTTCCCGCTGTCAATCAAAGAATTTTGAAACCATTTGGTGAAGTTTTTCCCGATTTTTTCTTCAAAATAATTTTTCAACAATATTCGACCCAATACGCATGCGTAAAAAAAATCACCAGCCAATGAGGTGAGGGTCTATTACTGTCTCTAGAAACGTGTTTGGGATCATCTCCTGTTTGTTTTTTTCTTGCACATTGCATTAAACCTAGGAAGGTATTTATATAGAACTCACTGTGGAGTGTTTAGAAGGTATTTATTTTATTTATTATAATTTGTATGAATACTTAGGTGTCCATTTCGGATTTACTGTTTAAAAATGAATTTAGGCTCATTTAACATTCGCGAAATCAATCCGATGGAAATTGTGTTTTTAGATCTCTATCATTTTGTATATATAGTACAGAAAATAATTATTCAAACGTACGTAAAAATATCGTAGAACACGTAATACAAAATTGGATCACTTATAGTCCGTTTATTATCAGGGATGAATCTTATGGTGTTCCGATTGCTAATGAAAATGATTATGTAAATATATGGTTCTTCATAGAAGTATGTGCTTCTTCACACTTCAATAGAAGCATTGTTTAAATTAATATAATTCTACAAATATGATGCAGTTTTAAAATATTGAGTAATGATTAATACTGTCAAGGAATCTACTCATATACGTAATTAAGTTTTGGTACTTCTCTATTATCTCATCGACCACTTTTCATAACAAAAAACTGTCGCCAAACTGTAACGCCAAATAAACGGGAGAACGTTGTAATTAATACGCGCAAATGTTGAATTAAAAACCACTTGACGACATAATAAACACGTATAATGCTTCCGACATCAAGTAAATGGGACTGCATTTTTGGCATTTATTCATACAGTTTGGCGATAGTATTTTGTTATGAAAAGTGGACGATGGGATAATAGAGAAATACCTAAGTTTTTTATACCAAGTTTGAAAATTTATCTTTTTTTGACATTTAAAAAAAAATAACAGAAAAAACATTACAAATTTGCCCGTTTGCTCAGCGGTCAAAGGATTAAGTAAATATTAATGATTAAGCGGAACTGGTTCTAGTTATGAAGTAATATTATTTTGCTCAAAAACCCCCAACAAAAAAAGAATTACAAAGAATAAGTAATCGTCTTTAAATATACAAAAAACAATGTGATTAATGACCAGGATTTTTTTACATATAACATTTTTTATATACAAAATAAAAACGGAAATAACCTCATTCATTTCACCAGATGTCAAAAATAGTTTTTTTTCCACATTCCTGGGCAAAGCACTAAATCAATAAAATCACCAATTTGTGACAAATTATGAAGTTCTTATGAATCGCCAATGAACGGACATGCAAACTGGTAAAAAATGAATGTAATAAATTAAAACATTCAAGATTTGTATACATACAAACAACGTAAATATTAATATTGTTACATGATACATTGTTTGTATATATACTTGTTTGTATACATACAAACAAATATAATGTAAACATTATTATTCAAATATTAAGAGTTTGCAAATCAAAACATTCTAAAGATTTGTATACATACAAACAATATAATGCATACATACTCTTTACAAATAAAATAGCACACTTATGTAATGACAAAACTTTTAAATCGAATAGAGATAATATATTTCTGTTAAAAAATAATGCTAAAGTTCAGACTTATATATATTATACATTCACATAAAGCTAGTCACATTCCTGCATATTTATTAAATATTTAGTTGCTAAATACAGAAATAATATTTTATAATTTATATTCAGACGCTCAGATTCGCTTTTTCTGAACATATAAAAATAAAAATATTACTACCGTGCGTACTGTCTTTTGACATTATATTTACATAATAGTTTTAATTAGCAATCAGAACACCATAAGATTCATACCCGATCATAAACGGAATATAAGTGGTCCAATTTTGTATTACATGTTCTACTATATTTTTATTTACGATTGAATAATTATTTTCTGTACTATATAAACAAAATGATTTGATTTCGCGAACGTTAAATGAACCTAAATTCATGTTACACAGTAAATCCGAAATGGATACCTAAGTATTCATACAAATTACAATAAATACAACAATAAATAAAATAAATACCTTCTAAACACTCCACAGTTTTTTTTATATAAATATCTTCCTAGGTTTAACACAACGTGAAAGAAGCCATCAAAACAACATGATTTGATCTTGATCCCAAATACGTTTGGAGACAGGAATAGACCCTCGCCTCATTGGCCGGTCCTTTTTTGACGCATGCGTACTCGGTCGAAATTCGATGGAAATTTGACAAAATTACCAAACTGCTTTAAATAGATGGATAATTCATGAACATGGACATCTTTTTTCGCCACAATGCCAAGGAGTATGTTTCTCAAAGAGTTGTCAGTAGAAAAAGGCGAACATGATAACAGCTTTGCATATATTTTTGAAATGTTTAAAGTGTATTATTCAATTCTTGAGAAATTGAAATTTTGTATTCTTTGCTTGTTGTGTATGTGAGTGCAGTAACGTCTTGAATGGCAATGTTGCACTCAGGCAAAGCAAGGGTTGTCCACAGGCTCGCTAAACTTTCGCCATCTTGTTTCTATGAGTTAAACCACCTAATATTTTAAGCGATCTTATAAGTATTTTCTCAATCACGAGCAGCCCAAAACTGATTTGTTCAATTGTTAACAACAATCTATTTTGAAACATCCTGTAGAATTAAGGGTTACTGCTCTCCATTCACTCATTTACTTGAGGCACAGATATTCTGATTTCAGATAGTTGTAGTGTCCTTTTGCTTTAAATATCGGGAATGTAGTGTAAATCAAAAAATGATTGATCCAACACCCAGTGCTGCCTGCTTTTATAAGTGCTCGTGCAGTACCTGATATCCTAACCACAACTTACTCATTTTAGATTGACCGCTGACTTGAGTTTTCTTCTTGTGAAGTACCTCGTGGATTTCATTTACTACGATAGATGTTACCATAGTTTCAAGAGCTTTGTCACTCTTTAAGAGACACGAACACATGTACTGATTTTCATTTATTAGTGAAGTGAATTCTGAATTGTCGCGTAGAATAGTTTCTCACATGTAGTTGATGAAGACAAGTATCCACTAGAAGTGATTGTAGTGATTTGATAATTGCATTTTCTTTCAAAGTGTTTCACAGTTAAAAATTAGAATAATCCATTAAATATATATTTTAATTGTTGTATATATGTTACCTTTAATAAAACCGGAAGAGGTTATCGTATATTTTAGTTTGTTATTATATTATATAATTCTAGATCAAGACTTTATTTGTTTTTTCTAGAGTTCATATAAAATTGTGATCAAGTTCATGGAATTAGATTTAAAACATATTTCGTTCACCTCAGTAAGAAAAAATAATCATATATCAGACAAAATGACTTCACATTTGAACACATTCCATAAAAGCATGAATTTACGAAAAAAATCTCCCTCCCTTTATACGACATGATATTTTAGATTTCTTGAATTTGTAGTTCCTTATACTATTTAAATTGAGTTTTTATATTATATAACATATGTAACCTATTGTATAATTTATGTTGCTTATTTGTAATTTTTTTTTAAATTATGCAGCTAAAATTGTCATTATGTATCTAAAAATACTTTGGCTACGAAAAGTTTTCTCTTAATTATTTTATATGGTAAAAGCTTTGTACGTAAAACATACGTTTAAAATGAGAAAAGAGCAAAATTTAAGCATTATCTCATGTGTTTGTCTAATTATTGTGAATATAATTATTTGTAATGATTTCCAGTTCTTGATTTGTTTGTTTTTTATAAGTTTCTAAATAGGAAAATATAAAACATATCTTTAGTTGTCGACAGAAAAGAAAGTTTCTACAGAGAATACATAAAAGCCTTCAGAGGAAGTTCATGGGAATAAAATTGCATGCATTTTCTTCTGATATCAGCAGATAAAAATACATTCAATATGGCAGCTTCTCTTTTGACATATGACATAAACAAAACGCATTTACAATGAAAAAAGAGGTCCCATTATTATTATTATTATTATTATTACTATTATTATTATTATTATTATTATTATTATTACGTTTTTTAAACTTGTATTAGCCAGATGATAAAAAATTAAATATTTTTACTTATTTATTTATTTATAATTCTTTTGCAAGTAATAGTATTTTCTAATTTCTGTTATTTATTCGTAAATTATATATAATTTATGCATTTAAATTTGTTTTTATGTAAAAATACCTTAAAACATAGAAACTCTCCATTTGAGAAAAATATTTATTTCCACCCAAGCTCTATACGCGTAAGGGATGCATGAAAAGGCAACGGATAAAATTAGAAATGAACCATTTTAAAAACTTTATGCAAGATCAGGGATGACGAATCTTTTTACGCGCGCGTGCCAAAAATTCATAAAATATATCTATTAACATTGTAACGTGCCAAACTTAAAGATTAAAAATATAATGCTCTATATGTTGTTTACGAAATACTGCTTAATAGAGTCAGTCACTTTCATGCATTAAAAAAACAAACACGAAAATAAGAATGCGATTTTTCTGTATATTGTAATCAGTTGGCTAATGTATGAAGTTTTGACTCGGAAGTATAATTTATTTAAGTGGCACAAACTCTAATAATGAATAAAATACGAATTTTTGATTTAATAATTTTTACCATAATTAATGCAACATCAAACTTAAAATAATCCAAATTGCATAAAGAAAATGTAATAATAATTTATTAATCAGAAATTGGTTTTGTACGTTCGACGGGGAATGCTTCATACATCATTAATAGTATAATTCTAGTCATATACATAGAAAAATGGGATACATTTTTTTTATTATTCTTGTGACTATTTTATGAAGCTTGTCTGAATAATTAGAGATTTGTCAATACATGTACAATTGTTAACAGTCCAGTTACTCAACCGTTTTTGTAAAAAACGGACACATGACAATATTATGAAACGATCCCATTGGTCAGAATATGGATGATTTACGGTTATGTAACTGTTTTCTATAAAAACTGTTAAATGACAGGACAGTTTGCAGCAGATTTTTTACAGTGTATAAATGTAAAGTTGTAACATGTAGAAATTTGTGCATAGTATCACAGATTTAAAAAAAATAATAATATGTTACTTCATGCAAAAATAATTGCATTCCTTGTGATAGTTTTTATTCTAAAAATGTACAGCAAACTGTCCAGTCTTTTAAACGTTTTTATAAATACCGGTTACTTGAACATATCTTGAAGAAATCTCATTGGTCAGTATTGAGAGAAATTGCGGTTATGGCAACAATTTTTAGAGAAATGGGTGAATGACTAGACAGCTTGCTGCTGATTTAAACGGTATAGAACTGTAAAATAGTTCCCTGTCGAAAACGATACATTGTATAACAGATAACAACAATTTTCTAATGTATACTCTAATAAATAGTGAAAGATTTACTCAAATAAGCACTGAATCAACCTGCAAAAATAATTGCTTTATTTGTAATAGTTTTTATACTCTCGAAAATCTGCAGCAAATCACTCAGCAGGTTTTATAGCTAACAGTTATCTCACCATATTATGAAGCGTTCTCATTGGTCAGAGTAGAGATAAATTATGATTATATAACCATTTTCTATAAAAATGGTTGAATGGCAGGACACTTTTCTGTAGATTTTTAAGAGTGTAACAGTGAAGAAATATTTTATTTATTATAACAAAAAAGGATTTTACCTGAATAATGATTATCAAATTTAAATATTTCGCCTGCCGGAGAAATTATCATACAAAAGCACAGAATCTACGGCACACATGCCACATGCTCGTCATCTCTGGCCTAGATGATATTTTAAAGTACCATTAAAAAACTTTTTGTAAAATTCATTTAACGTATCGATTTCTGTAACAGCACATAAAAAGAGTTATACATACTGTCGTTTATGTTACCTATGTTTCATATGGACACTTTTTTTCCATTAATAACTGTTCAGTTTTTTTTTTTTAAATCTTGAAAGGCATGAAGAGGAAAGTTTCGTTTCTGAAAATTTTCTATACTTACAATGTAAAACCATTAGACCATTATATTTATACATTTTCTAATTCTATATAAAACAATGAAAACTCTATTTTAATGAAATGATTTCAGTAGAGCTAACGATCTTCCACAAAACGCTTATAAATATTGATTTAGTTTATTAGTTTTAATCGACGAAATATTTCTAAAATTTATTTTGAGACTGCAAAAATCTGCTAACTTATTTTCATAAAAGTTTCAGAAGGTAAAATGTTATTATTACAAGCTTTTATTTAACTTGCTTTGTCTGTCCGTTCGACTCAAATCATACAATCCAATTTTAAAACACTCCATGTGATACAATTGACCTAATTTCTGTAGTGTGACGTACGTCCAGCGAGAATACAATATTCTGTTATATATATATATATATATATATAAAATGTATCTCGGCCACCCCTCAGGAGACAAAATCATTTGTCCAGTAAGGGTTCGTAAATGTCATCACGTATGTGATGACGTAAATGTTATTGATTGCTTCAGAAATAAGCTATCTATCTTCAATTGAACCGTAGCATGGTTGATGAAAGCAGCGTCATTCAATTTTGAAAAGTGTGTGAATGGATGTGGGTTCAATTCCAAGGATAACTTTATTTATTTATTTACTAGCTGACCCGCCCGGCGTTGCCCGAGCCCGTGTAATAAACTCAAATATTTTTAAAAACGAAACTCTGGCCAAGGTCTTCGATGGCTTCGACACCGTATACCGGGCAGGCTCGCACGCTCCGGAAAATCTTTTATTTCCCCCTTCCACCGCCAGGGGAGCAACCTCTTTCGGAAAGAACCTCTGAGACAAGTGAACATTGCCTACGGTACTGTATAGTAGGCCTGCGACAAAATCGAGCTGGTTTCAAGAAGATGGGAACATTATAAGCCGTGTTATTGAAATAAGGCACAGTTAGAGAAAATAATCATGAGTGAGGTGTCGGGTGAAAGGGATGTTCAAGTATACTTCAGAAAATGACTAATTAGGAGGACTACGATGCATCTTTAAAAATTCGTTCGTTTGCTTAAGCTGGGAACTTAATTACAAATTTGCCTTAAACTATTATTAAGAAATAGTGGTAACCGCTACTCATAAGTTTACTTTTTAGTGTTATAGAAGGTGACTATTAAGTTAATTATAATGTTTGGAATCAGTTGCGTTGAAATCGGAAAGATAGTTGCGGAGATACGGAAACGGGGCATATTTAGAGAAAAAACTTTAAAGGAGGGGCCGGGGGGGGAGGGATGTTCAAGTTCCCTTCAGCAAATGACTAATTAGGAGGACCACTATGCATCTTTAAAAATTCGTTCGTTTGGTTAAGCTAGAAACTTAATTACAAATTTGGCTTAAACTATTATTCGGAAATAGTGGTAGCCTCTACTCATAAATTTAGTTTAATGTTATAAAGGGTGTCTATTAAGTTAATTATAATGTTTGGAATCACTTGCGTTCAAATCGGAAAGATAGTTGCTGAGATATGGAAACGGGGCATAGTTAGGTAAAAAACCTTGAAGGAGAAGTCGGGGGGGGGGGGAATATTCAAGTGCCGTTCAGCAAATGACTAATTAGGACGACCACTATGCATCTTTAAAAATCCGTTCGTTTAGTTAAGCTAGGAACTTAATTAGAAATTTGGCTTAAACTATTATTCAGAAATAGTGGTAACCGCTACTCATAAATTTAGTTTAATGATATAAAGGGTGACTATTAGGTTAATTATAATGTTTGGAATCACTTGCGTTGAAATCGCGGAAAGATAGTTGCTGAGATATGGAAACGGGGCATAGTTAGGTAAAAAACCTTGAAGGAGGGCCCCGGAGGGGGGGGGGGGGCAAATGTTCAAGTGACCTTCAGCAAATAACTAATTAGGAGGATCACTATAAATCTTTAAAGATTGATTCCTTTGTTTAAGATAGGAACTTAATTTGAAATTTGGCTTAGGCTATTATTCGGAAATACTGGTAATTGCTTTTTTAGAAATACATCTTGAAGCAATAAATGCTGATTTTTACGATAATTTAGTAAAAATGGAACTAAATGGAGACGTTCGTAACATTATTACTGAGATATTACTGAGAAACTGAGATTTAAAATAGCGGTATTCTGTATATAAAACAACATTTACACGCTACTGGTGAAGCTAAAAATGTTAAAATTGTTAAATGTAATTAGACCCTTACCCCTCACCATTCCCGCAAATATATAACAAATAATCTGTTAAATAAAGTTTTCTCTATCATAGTAATATATGTCCTGATTTGAAAAAAACCTTAAACCGAGATAATTATAATGAAGAAAAACGTGCCAGGAAATGTCTTAAACATAGGTGGCGTTTGCGTAATTTGCCGTGAGTAGATGGCGCTACATTATCTTGGCTATATGCAGATAACTGCAATCCATGTCGCACTATTTCGTTATAAATCCTTATCTATGCATCGCTACTCTGATTTATTTAATGTGTTCTGAGAAGATATTCTACACAACCAACCAACCGATGAAAAAAGCGTATTTTTAATGAGAGTTCTTTGTGCATTTTAATTAATATTTCAGAAAGTGATTAAAATATTAAAATTCTGATATAATGGTGCACAGGAGAGGGTTTGGACTACCAAAATCTACATTTCCATCCTTCTAGGTGGGCTAGATTTTCCTAGCCATCGCCAACAGACACACACACAGACACACACGCAGAGCGAAACTTTCTTTTATTAGTATAGATTTTTGACCAGGAAGCTAGATTAATCTTACATCCATTTTTTTTAAACAAACTGATAAAAGAAACTACATTCAATTTTATTTATTTCTTATTAAAAAAGTATTTTTTTAAATGAATTGTACTTCAAAATTTTATCTCTGTTTAGCACGTTTTAATAAAAGCTTGTTTTTTTTTTATTTATAATTTATTCCATTGTTAAATTTAGTCATAAGGTTTAGTCACTCTCTCGCCTCATTGGCTAATTACTGTGAAGATATTTAGTTTTAATTAAATCCAGATCTTTATTAATTTGTTTAATTATATTTTTTATGTAAAAATGTCCCAGAAAAATCATGCATTCATTCTTCTTTTATTTAGTTTTCTTCTCTTCTTTTTTATTCAATATATCTTTAGGCTTTAACGAGATAGGTGCTGTGGAGAAAACATAAAAGCACTCGTAAGAACTTTACGGGAATTCGATTTCGTGGAATTTTCCTTGAGATCCGTAGATAAGCTATATTGAAAATGGTAGCCTGAAAAACTTGAATTTTAAAATACCCCATAAACAGAAAGCATTTAAGAAAACTAGATCTATAATATATTATTTTATATTGCTAAATTTGTACTTGCTCGCTTTCCAATGAATATCGTATTTTTATTACAATAAATGCAATGTTTTCGAATTAATTTCCTTTGTTATTATTATGATTTTTATTTGTAACTTAGCTGTGAAAAAACTAATAAAATATGTTTTAGTTGATAGAAAACAGCCTTAAATATATATATATATATAACTTTAGATCATATATCAATAGGGTCGTAAATAATTTTTGTGCAAGGTAGTAAATCATACGTTATTACTAAATGGTGTATAAATATTTATGTATAATTGAAACTTAAAAATACATCGGATTGACGTTTCGGTCGGGTTCTTTAGAATATGATGTTAAATTGAATTGCATTTCAAGACGGTTGTCCTTTGTTTTTAAGTTTATTCAATTTAACATCATATTCTGAAGATGGTCGTAGAAGTCGTTTGACGTCAATCTGATGTATTTTTAAGTTTTAATTATACATAAATATTTATACAACATTTAGTAATAACGTGTGATTTACCTCGCACAAAAATTATTTACGATAATGTTTTGATGATGTAATGGTCCAGGTCAATCATATAAATAGTGTTTTGTACACCTACATAATGATTACTTGTGATTAGAATGCAATTATAAAGAACTGCAATTTGTGTTAGAAAAATAAATCATTTCTTTATTGAATAAAATTCGAATCTGTTTCAATTATAAAAGTTTAAAATGTGTTCATTATAGGGCATAAACGATCTGTGCTACTTTAAGGGTTATAACAAAGGAGTGGTCAACAATTTTCTAAAATGCATAACACAACGTGTGTGCATACTAGCTCCAATGGCACCCAGAATAATTATATTTTCAATCAGAAATTTTCACATTGCCTTGTGACATTTGACGTGTTCAATTTGACAATAATTACCAAGACAGATGTATGATTGAAAGGAAGCAGACCATTAAGATGGATTTGAAATATAGACTTTTCAAATAAATTGCCAAATTCAAAAATTTATAATCTGAAATGTCAAGCGCATTAGAAAAATAATTAAAACATTACTGAAAAACAAAATCAATTTTCTTTTTACCATATGTGAAAATCAGATATGGTGGCATTGAAAACTACTTCATTTAACAATTATTTATGGTTTTTCAATTTTATGTTTAAACTATTTCTATCATGTGCATCCCGCTGTGAAAAATTGGCCAGTTTTCACATATAAACGATATAAATAGTTAGTTCAGCATTTGTTTCCGGCTGATATTCCATAACAAAATAAAAACTAGAACAATAAATACATAAAACACTAATATAAATAAAACAAAAAATTAACAGGTATGTAATCCAAACTACGTGTTTAAACACTAAAATAATAACAATAAGAATTTTTTTTTAAAATAGTACCTAGTATTTTTCACATTGCCTGCTGACTTTTGGCGTGTTCAATTTGACAATAATTATCAGGACATACGGATGAATGAAATGAAGCAGACAGTTAGGCTTTAAAATATAGAAATTTTAAATGAATTACGAAATGGGGAAAAATATATATATAATATGCAATGCCAAGCACACGAGAAATATGTTACATGGAAACATTACTGAAAAACAAAACAAAAATTCCTTATTCATTTATGTGAAAATCATATGTGGTAGCATTAACACGTCCTTGTTGATACCTTCACTAATCTCCAGGTTTCACAGCAATACAAGCATTATTTAATTTAATATAATTCAACATATATAATGCAGTTTTAATACAGTGAGAAATGATTAATGCTCTCAAGGATTAAATTTATATGACACACTCGTGTTGATACGTTCACTAAGCTCCAGGTTTCACAGCAATACAAGCATTATTTAAATTAATATAATTCAACGGATATAATGCAGTTTTAATACATTGAGTAATGATTAATAAAGAATTAAATTCACATATATATATAATTAAGTTTTTTATATAACGTTAGAATAATCATCTTTTTACATTATTTAATATAAAATGCAGAGAAAACGACCGTGTTAATATGTCCACTAAGCTCCAGGTTTATAGCAATAAAAGCATTATTAATACTCTCGATTATTAATACTCTTGATTAATATTATCACGGATTAAATTCATATATATATATATATATATATATACATATATAATTTAGTTTTTTATATAACGCTGGAATAATATCTTTTTAGAGCATTTAAAATAGATCACAGAGAAAACAACCGTGTTAATACGTTCACTAAGCTCCAGGTTTCACAGCAATACAAGGTTTATTTAAATTAATATAATTCAACGGATGTAATGCAGTTTTAAAACATTGAGTAATGATTAATACTCTCGAGAATTAAATTCATATATATTATTCATTTTTTTATGTAACGCTGAAATATTCACCTCTTTACAGCATTTAAAATAAATACGTAGAAAACAGCATTAAATGTTTGCCCATTTGCTGGGCTGTCAAACGGTAGAAAAAAAACGTATCTGAGAAAAGCGTAACATGGGTCTGACGTATCTTATAGGTATATTATAAAGCAAAAACATGTCCGTGAGTAACTCTGGCGTCATATTCAGGGTGGAAACAACATGAGAAATAAATTTCGCTTTTTTTTCGAATTTATTAAATTCTAAACATTGCACAATAGGGTGGAGCGAAAAAATTATTTTTTTTTTTACAAAAAACGGGTAGGTGCCAAAAGTTGCTTTTATACTTGTACATCAAATATCTGAAATTTTACCGCTGAAAAAAAAATGGCTTGAGTCTGCGCTTTTGGTCCAAATGTCGAAATTTTGGGTAAAATTTGACAATTTTTCAAAAAAATTATAAATTTTCTGTAGAACTGGTTATGATTTAAAAGTGTCATTTGAACCTTTATTGATAAAGATTTAAAATATTGAAACGATAAAACGATATCTTTATTCTGTATAAATGGAGCAAAACTGACAAATTTCGGTAAAAAAGGGGCGTTACCATTCTGATACAGCATACAACGAATCTTTGAAAAAAAAATAATAGAAGGAAGATTAAATAAAGAAGCACCGCAATTAGAAGGTGCTGTATGTGAAATTGAAGAAAACGTATCAGTATGCAATGATTCAATAATAGATACAATTGAATTCCCATCGTCATCCTCCTATACCGAAACTCGAATGAAGTTTGAAACTTTTTCTAGAGCATGTGAAAGCTATAGGATTTCTGATCGGTCTGCTGCAGTTCTTGCTTCAGCGGTTCTCCAGGATTGTGCACGTACAGCAAATGACACTAGAAAACATAATGTACCCGTACCCGTTACAGATAGAAGCAAGGTAAGGCGTGAACGCAATCTGCTTGTTCGTCTCAACGTAAAAAACAGAACCCTAAAACAGAAGTAAGAGCCTTATATTTCTACTCCCAAAAAGATGACACAATGTGTATAGAAAAGAGAAGTGATAAACATGCGTATCGTAGAATAATGAAAGAAGAACGTGTTACTATCTTAGAAGAGCCTGGCTCCAAATATTTGAGGACTAATTTTGCCTAACATTTCCTCATCTGGAGCATTCAAAGATATTTTAAAATGCTTATTAAAGATTTTAGAAGATGAAAATATTGATTTGTCCAGCCTCTCATGCTTGGGTTGTGATGGGTGTCCGGTGTCCTGTGAATACGGGGAAGCATACTGGAGTAATCCATCGAATGGAAGAGAAGCTTGCACAACCATGGCAATGGATCATATGCCAGCTCCAGTTAACTGAATTGCCTCTGCGTCATTTGTTATGCATGATCAATGGGAAAATTTCTGGCCCACATGTATTCATCGGACCAATGGGAAAATCCTTGTACTCGTGCCATTCACTTCCTATTGCAGTTTTTGAACCCATAAAGAGTAATTTAAAAAACATATTTCCTGAAATCGATGAAAAGGCACTCAGCACATACCAGAAATACCTGCTGGACATTTGCAAAGCTATTTCATCAGGATATTGCTCAAAAGAACTAGCGAATAGGAGTCCAGGAAAATTGTCCCACACAAGATGGCTCAAAACGACGAATAGAATTCTTCGCCTTAATTATTCGCATTGACTGCGCGTAGGAGTCTCTATTTTCACTCACAAAGTATGTGATCTAAGTTTATGCCCCAGGATCGTTTACCATCAAATGTAATCCACAGCTAAAGAATATATCTAAACCCTTATGGGAAACTACTCGGCTACTAAACAACACAGCAAACGGCATAAAACGAATAGTTGAAAAAGTTATTCAGTACAATGGTTACTCTGCACACTCAGAGCTAATTCTGATTGCATCACATTAAACAATTAGCTGCTTTTCACATAATAAATGCAAGACGTAAAATAAATGATGACATACGCAAATTTGAAATACTGACAATCAACATTGAAGCAGTTGATTATATAAATGTAATTGATTGGAAAATTTTGCGGTAACAGGACCCCCAATCACTATGCATTTATCGGATGCAATTTTGTTGAACATAATAGACGGCTGTATAGATTGCATTAATAACATCCCCAATGAGTTACTTTGCATGCCTTCTCATACTCAAGCAGTAGAAAGATACGTGAAGGAAGTCCCAGCCAGCATCATCCAAAGTCTGTGGATAAGAAAGAAGAGATAAATACACCAAGACTACCTTGTTATACAGAAAACTCGTGCCAGTCTGATAAAAAAAATCACAATTCATTGTATAAATAAAACAGTGTGCTCAGATGATAGGGTGGTTGTGCTGGGTACAGGTGGGACATGATATGCACCCACTTCCACGTGGTATGTCCTGGGTAATTGTAAAAGCAACTCGCGAAGAGCTGCATTCAAAACAACGATTCGTTGTATGATGTATCAGAATGGCAACGCCCCTTTTTTACCGAAATTTATCAGTTTTGCTCCAGTTATACAGAATAAAGATATCGTTTTATCGTTCCAATATTTTAAATCTTTATCAATAAAGGTTCAAATGATACTTTTAAATCATAACCAATTCTACAGAAAATTTATAATTTTTTTGAAAAATTGTCAAATTTTATCCAAAATTTCGACATTTGGACCAAAAGCGCAGACTCAAACCATTTTTTTTCAGCGGTAAAATTTCAGATATGCGATGTACTACTATAAAGGCAACTTTTGGCACCTACCCGTTTTTTGTAAAAAAAAAATAATTTTTTTCGCTCCACCCTATTGCACAATTTTAATTTTCACACCATTGAATAATGAAAATGTCCTTTTAAATGCAATTTCTTTGAAAACTGCATTTCAAGTTAGTGTTTTTTTACAGTTTTAAATTAATTTTCAAGCATGATTTTAAGACCCGTTTGCATCTAAATCAAAATAAATATTTTATCATTTTTTCCGGCTGATATTCCGTAGCGAAGTTAAAAATTCATCAATATATCCATAAAATAATAATATCAATAAAACACAAATTTAAGATATATGTAATCCAACTGTGTTCTTAATCACTAAAATGTTACCAATAAAAAGAGCTTCTTTAAATAATGAAATATTTGGCTACTAACCACTAGCATGCGGCTAATACGAAAGTACATTTTTAATAAAATTCAAAACTTTATGTTAATGCATAATTGATATTTCCTGTATAAAAATTCCTTCTGGTGTTCTTAGTTGTAAAATTAAAAAATCTATTTCAGTTTTCAATTAAAAATATTTCTACATATGTTGTGTACACCGAGCAATATGTTCATTAACCAGGCATTCCCGGGGGAGGCGATTCCTTGGTTTATTTAATTCTGAAATGTAATCGCTATGCTGTGCAGTGCTAGACCGACAAAGGTAAATAGCAATTTTGAACCGATCAACACAGTAAACTTAAGTAAATCCCTAAAATAGAGCTGCAGCCACGACGGACAAGACGCTGGTCAGGTGGATCACTGCCATGCGGACTTCAGGTAAATCTCTCACCGCGGCCAGGAACACAATCCTTTAATCTAGGCACTCTTGCCCGGAAGGTCAGCAATATTAATAAACAACATCAAGAAATATTTTTATCGTATTTATTTTATGCAGTAATTGATATTTTTTATATTTAAATTAAATGAATATTGAAAAATCACCGGTATGTCCATGTTTTCATAAAAGAAATGACTGAAAAAAATATACATTTGTAGATATTATTTACGTTGCAAAGCGGTTAAAAGTGTATTTAAAATTTAAAAATTAAAAATAATAATAAACTATTATTTTTATTCAACTAAAACACATTAAAGTCAATAGAGAAAATTTTCAATTAAATGTACACTGAAGATTTGTTTTAATTAATTAGTTAATTATTTATATATTATAGACAGAGAGGATAAAGTCGTTGAGAACAAAAACTATTTAACGACTGTATATAATGATGTTAATAGAGAAACCATTACTTTTATTTTATTTTATTCTCGTAAAAGAAATCTGGTAAATGACAGATTAAATTTGGAAAAAATATATATATATTATAACTTCTAAATTAATACAGTTGGTTGGTCGTATGTATGAGATTTAATGGCGCAAAGTCCCTTTAGAAGCATGCTGCACCAACATATTGAATAAGGAAAGTTAAAATTAATGTGATTTTAACATTAATACTTACATAAAATCAAAAGGCAGAAAGCTGTGTTACACCAAAGTATTCTATAAGTCAATATATTAGAATATACGACTATGAAGCCATGCATGAAATGCGAATATCGGATGACAGTCATTTTTCTTTTGTTTTTATAAGTAATTGTCGACTAGAATTGGTCATGAAATAACATATGATACGTCTGTAACTTTCTCCGTATAGAAAAAGACGTTAGAATGTGAAAGGGATACTAGTCAAAGAAACATGTACGTGAAAGAAAAGAAAATATCGAGGAATCGAATGAAGGATAATATTTACTATAACATTTAGTAACTTTTTTACATAAACTGACGAATATATATATGAAAATGTTGAAATTTACTATAAAGATATGATAAACTTTTCATTTTAAGAACCAAGAATTTTTCTTCAGTAAAAAAATCTGCACATGTAACAATATACTGTGTATTTTTTCCTGGTGTGCGAGACAGAGAGAGGCGGAAACTATCTGCTGTCTTATTGTAGAACGGCTGTACATACAACTATCAAATTTGACATGAAGTTGTGCACCTTGAAGCGAGATTTTCAAATGTTTAATTTTTTTTTCTATCACCAGAAAATGTACTTTTTGCGTAGTTTGTCAACTTTTCCCCCATTTGCGCTATTCGCCGTCATTCTAAGGCTGCTATGTGGATAAAAAAGCGAACAGCGATTTTTTTAAACTCTTATAATTTCTCGGAAACCTTTTTTATTGTAAAACAAAATTGGATAATTTGCCTAATTTGTCACAATTTCCTCATAATTTCACCCAATCGCATAATTTGAAGCAAAATAATCAATTATTTTTTTTTGTAATAATTCTAAGTATATAAAAGTTCCTTATTTTTAAATTTAAATGAAACGCATTTTACCCCGACGTAGAAATACATTTTTAGAACTAGCTGTTACCCATGATTTCGTTCACGTAATGTTGAAAGAAGAATAAATGCATTAATTAAGCAAAATATTTCACTCCCGATAGTTAAAATCGTAAATTATTAACTAACTTTTTATCACATTTCATAGCAGACAATACGGTACTTCTTTGTTATAGGAGCCTTGACATAACTCAGTTTTAAAAAAGGGAAATATCGTGCCAAATTATATAAAAAAAGGAACAGCAGCCAACGGAAAAGAAGAGCCCAAATAAAATTGTGGAAATTGATGAATTGGATAAAATCAAATGTCAATTTTACCTGATAAACCATTTTACTTTTAACTACTTTGTGAAACCTTTTAACAGCCATCCTTAAAAAATAATTTATTGGGAATAGTATATGCTTTTTCTATAAATTAAATTCTTTGAATAGGGAGCAATAATTTGTACACCTAAATGCAAAGAGCTTAAATTTGCCTCCTTGGTTTAATCGATAGCTGAAACTATTCTTGCTTTCTAAAAGAAAATAGGTTTACAGACAATTTTTTTCTGCAGAATAAATTGATTCATAAAGTTTGAATATGTGGAGATATGTTTTTATTTTTCGAAAAATTTACTGTAATCAAGATTTTGTTTTCATCATCTATTCAAATTGTAAAAAAAAAAAAAAAATGTTTTTTTCAGTTGTAATGAGAAAATGGCGTAAAAAATATATTAATCCGTTTTATTTCTCCTTTTTTATCCACAAAAATGGAGTAATTTAGTTGCAATTTTAAGGAAAATTTCGTTACAATTTACAATAATAATAATAATAATAATAATAATAATAATAATATCTCGGAATTTATATATATTTTTTAAATTCTGAGAGTTTATATGACATCCTCGGATCAATGATAATCGGTTGTTAACGAAATCTCGTTGCGTTCTATAATCTAAGAGGAGTAGTTGCGAAATACAAACAGACGATCAGATTTTAATATAACAGGTTCGTGATCGTTTTTCTTTTCATAATAATCATGGTGTGAATTTTGACAGAAAACTATTATCTGTATGTCAGTGATATTTTCATGCTTAATAATCAGTATATTTAAACAAATATTTATTTTTTTCAGTTTTAAATATGGCATGAAACTTATCTACTTTCTATACTTACTGATCCTTGTATTATTAATGTATAAAATTTATTCAGGCTCCTTTAAAAACGTATGTGAAAATTCCCGTTTCATTTCAAATATGACCCCACTTTGTTCCCAGAGAAATCTCTTTTTAATGATATAAAACTTGTTAATTTTTTTTCCTGGCAATCAAAGCGAAGATTTTGGCAGAAAACTCACATTTGTATCTAACAGACATTGAAGCTTATTAATTAGTAGCGATAAAAAAATTATTATTTTTTTTCATATTAAATAGGACGTCAATATCCATCTACTTTCATTATATACTGATGTTCATGCTTTTTGTATTATTACGAATATTTGAAAATGCATATTTTTTTCCAATATGACGTCATACTTGTCCAAGTCAAGGAGGAACGTTTTTGTATTTCCATGGTCTAGAAATTTTCCTTTACTAATATAATTATTGTTAATTTTTTCTTCTAATTATAGCGCAATTTTTGCTAGAAAACTTCTTCTCAACTTTCCGATATTCATACTTCATATATATTAACCAGCACTCCATATTTTCGTTTCAAATATTACGACAATTCATCTTATTTTCAATTATTTTTAATTTTCATTTTTCACGTGGAAATCGTTAAATTGAAAATTCGTTGCTGGGGAAAATATTATTCCAGGCTTCGTATTTATTCTCAATGATAATGCTTAGCAACGTAAAATGGTTAGTTAAATTTTACAGGAAAAATATTCACTGATTCGCTATGAAAATAATGAAATTTTGTATTATTAAGAAAAAATATTTGAACAAAATAAACAAAATCAAGCCTATGTTTATTTCTGGTTTATAATCCATCTATATGTAAAGATACAGTGCCACTAAATCTTCCGTTTTGACGTTTACATCAGCCAAACATTCACTCACACAATCACATTTATAATATTATTAGGATCATCTAAAGACATCTGTCTGCGATAGTACCTGCAAAGTTTTAATTATATTATTAGTTTTTCAGTTTTTAAATACGATATAAAAATATAGAATAAAACTAAACTAGTTATTTTTAAGCACCACTAATTTCTTTGAAATGTAATATATAACAGAAATTTGGAAAAAACTTTCAGAAACTTTTTTAACCTGTCATTATTAGCACTTGCTAATAAATTTCTGATTAACCGTAAGATTAGAATCAAAGTTGCTAATTTGTTTTTTCAATAAATTAGTTTTATTTTCGCAATTCAGAGACTGGAGAATGAAAGACAAAACATATACTTACAGTTACAATTTGCGATTTCAATACTGACCACCCACCATCTTAACGAATTTTGGGTGCATAGGACACAAGGTCCGGTTACTGTGAGGACACTACAGTGATTGCCGTACTGACGGTGTTTGAATGCACGAAGAGCATGTATGCTTATTATTATAGTAAGGGCCATTATAACATAGAAATGACCGTCGTTTAAAGGAATTTCTAAATTAGCAGTGCATTGAGGCGAAGTATACGGAATCCGTGGAGACTAAAGGGCCTCGTTTGTTCATTATCGTGTTATCGTTTTTTTCTTTTTCAGAGGTTCCGAACACAGGGATTAGCTTTCGTAAGAGCATTGGTTATAGTGATTTCGTATTAAAGGTTTAGGAGTGCGAAGCGCACAGGGCCCCATTATACTGAGGACTTTGTTACAGTGATTGGTGTATATGCTTGCAAAGACGATATATGCTTGCAAAGACGTATAAAGTCCGCGTCTACACTACAGATGCCGTTAGTGCCTTGAACACTAGGTTTGAAACATAAACTGCTGCACGCATGACCAGTTGTCAATTGGATAAACGTTTGCAATCTGGATCTACTGTGCCGATGTCAAATGGACTCTAACCTGATTGGAATCAGGGGTGGATATTACAAATAGACAAACAGAAATAATTTTTATATTTTTTAATGCGTTTTCTATAAAATGAGAATTTTAGGTACAGTAACTTGCGATAAATTTTCTATCTCCTAAAATTATAGTTATATTTATACTTTGATTATCGCTTACAATTTACTTGATGTTGTTGATTTAATGAACTTGTTAAATATCTGAGCTATTCATATCTATAGCTATTTTTTATAAGACAATATACAGGAAGTATGTGGAAAATCATAAAGGGAGCAATTGAATGACCATATCTCTGACGGATTATATTTTATGACTTAAACCGTAGTTCATTACGTGTTTCAAATTGCATAGTTATACGAAAAAAAATAGTATATTATTATTATTATTTTTGTCGTCAGGATATTTTTATAAATATTAAAAATTGCATTATTATTTCTCTGAAATGTAAAAATTAAAAAGAAATTATATCGAAATAATTTATTTTACAAATGAAATTGCATTTTTATATAATAATTTTTTGAATCAATCTCTTGTATACTTAAATTTGATTTATATAACAAACGAGAGTGAAACATGAAGGAATATAGTGGATCATATTAATCTAAATCGGAATGATCTTAAGAAATCAGAAATCTGAATTAATCAAAACACTTAAAAAGCAAGATCGTTTTATCACACAGAAATATTCTATAACTCAATGTATCATAAAAGCAAGATCGTTTTATCACACAGAAATATTCTATAACTCAATGCATCATAAAAGCAACACCACTTTGACTTCATGCACGAGAAGCGTATATCAGAAAACTGCTTTTGTGTGCCAAAATGAATTGTTCCAAAAATAATATGGAATCGGAAAAGTCGATAGTACGTGAAAAGAATAGCTTTCAGAGAAATATATTTGTGATGGGATGTAAAGTAAATAGTTGAGAATCGTGCTTTTTTCAGAAATCGCTATAATGTCAATGATATTATTGATAATGTTCATTTGCGTAGTTATTGCTTTTTGCATTTGGCTATTTCCTCATTCATTTTTAATGCGGGAGCACCACTTCTTAAAATCAAAATCGAACTATGCGGGATGACTATAAAAAAACTATCCCGATATATGAACCACTAACTATCATACTGTTCACAGAAACTGAATGAAATTTTGATTTAAAATATTTTGAGGTATGCACTCAAGACTCATATGGAAAACAACAGTTAAATTCTAACAATTACGGTTACAGTAACTAAATTTTGAAATTTTTAAATGACAACACCTACTTTTTTATTGGAATGGGATCTTCATAGTGAAAAAACATAAAAAACGTTGAAACGGTACCTGTAGCACGACAATCGCCGGCACTAGACAGACTAAGAAGAAAAGTGAAAAAAAAAACAATAAAGACAGAGAAGCAACAGAAAATAAAACATTTTATTGTTCGGTGCTATCCACCATCTGCCGCATGCAAAGTGTCATCGTGTGAGGTGCAAAATTTTGAACCACAATAAAATGTTTTGTCTTCTGTTTCTTTTCTGTCCTTATTGGTTGTTTTCACTTATCTTCTTAATCTGTTTAGCGCCGGCGATTTTGTGCTACAGTTATCGTTCCAATGCTTTTTATGGTTTTTTACTATGAAGACCACATTCCAATAAAAAATAAATAGGTAATGCCATTTAGAATTTTCAAAATTTTGTTTCTGTAACCATAACTGTTAGAATTTAACTGTTGTTTTTCATATGATTTTTGAGCGCATACCTCAAAATACTTCAAACCAAAATTTCATTAAGTTTCTATGAACGGTATAATACTTAGGGGCACATATATTGCGATAGTTTTTTTTATAATCATCCTGTACTTAATTTTTATTGATAATAAGTTATTGTTCGAGTACATAGGTACTCTTTTGCATGAAATAATACCAAATATTTTCATTCACCCGATTCCTAGAAATTCATTTTATTTCCGTCCATATACATGTTTCTTTGACAGCCATCCTTTTCACGTTTTAATGTCTTTTCCTATTTGAAGAAAGTTACAAATATATGGTATTTTATTTCTTGTCCGATTTCAGTCGTCATTTATTTACGTAGACAAAACAAGGTGATTTCTGATATTCGATTTTCATACGTGAAATACATTTGCTGTTTATTTTCTGATATTTATATTGAGTTATAGTATATTTCTTTGTGACAAAACATTCTTGCTTTTGATAATTGCTTTCGTTTTGAAATAATAATAAATAATTAATATAATAATTTATATGTAACAAATAATAATAAATAAATGTTATATTACTTATGACTTTATATAACAGATATAAAATAATAAGGTAAAGCTAGGATAGTCTGCGCACAATTCAAAAGAATAGCATAAAAAAATCTAAATTTTATTTTTTTGCTAAACTATTCATGAATAACTTTTACTTCATTTGTTTTTTATGCATTTCCATTGCTATTTTGTTGTTATGTTGCAATTTAATAGAACAATTGTAATAAAACGAAGAAAGTTATTTTGCGCAATCTCTCCTTATACGGTTGGTGTGATTGCGCAGATGGGTAGGAGAGATTGTTACTTATAATAACTACAATTAAATTGTTAACAGTAATAATTACACTTAAATGATATTGCTGTAAGGTTTTTGTGAAAAAATATTATTGTATTAGGAGTGAATATTTCAACCTAATGATAAAAGAATCAGAAAAAGGAAATAATTTTAAAAACGATTAAAAAATTTTAATTAAAGGAAAAAGAATTAAAGAATCAGAAAAAGCAAGTCCAGATAAGATTAAAAAATAAAATAATGCTACTTAATAACACGTTTAACTTAAAATTAGTCCATTTTCATTTTTCATTTTTTTATGCAAATTTACCAATAAGCTGCGTACTCTCTCCTACCATGGAAACGAATGGGAACACTGCGCCATCTCTCCTAAGTAGCAAATGCGCAAACTCTCCAATTTCGGTAGGAGAGATTGCGCGGCCTTTTATTTAAACACGACCTCTTCTAAAACGAACCATTGATGTTCACATTGTTAGTCTAGATTAGTAGCTTATGATAAATCGTTTAAGTTTACAATATTTTGTACTATTGACATTGTATAGAAATTCTGATGAAGAGCTATGAAAATTCAAGCACTTACTTTGGGAAAACAAAACAAAATAGCAATACTTTATCTTAAACGCTCAAAGCAATCAACGTGCACTTTTAAGTAGACACTCCACTACTGTTGTTGTACAATTACCTGAAGTCGCTGCACGCTCACTCTACTCCTTACCCCCAAACCACTATGTGCGCAATCTCTCCGACTGCGTCATCTCTCCTGGCTTTACCTTACAGTTATCTATCATTACATATTCCAAATACACATGCCACTTAAAAAGCAAGAATGTTTATCACACAGCAACGTTCTGTATTTTAATATATCATAAAAGCAAGACTATTTAGACAACATGCATAATTAGCATATATTGTTGTGCTTATCTGTCGTTTTGTTCCTAAATGTAAATGTAAAAATGAATTGTTCCAAGAGTAATATAGAACCGAACAAGATGGAAGACAAGGGGAAAACTAGGGGAATTTATTAATGTAGTACGTGAAAAGAATCCTTCTCAGAGATATACAAGGGTTATTTTTAAAGTGAGGTCCGCTTTGTAACTAAAAATATATTAAGCGCGTTCAGAAATATTATTTTTTACAAGATTTTTGTCTACATGATTTAATGTCTGTTGAAACAATTATTGTAACTCCCCATGACTTTTTGTATCCTTTCCTCGTAGAATGCCTCCGCCTGTAGGGAAAGTCACACCTTCATCGATGTTTCCACATCTTCGTCAGTGTTGAATCCCTGGCCACCGAGAAACGACTTCAGGTATCGAAACAGGTGATAGACACACTACGCAAGGTCAGCACTGTATGGTTGGCACTCAAATTCTTCCCACGCAAAAGATTCGATGAGGGATTGTGTTTGAGCAGAAGTGTGTATTTGCACGCATTGCATTGGAGCCATACGAAATACGAAATCCCCCTCTCATGGAGATCCAGCCGTTAAGCATTGGAACTTTTCTCCACGAGGGGAAATGTTTATTGAAAATTCCTATTTTAGAGTACAGATGTTGAATATTACATTAGAGATTAAAATAAAATTAGTACAAAGTTACTTTTTACAATACTGGCTCAGATCACAACATTCTTAATACTTAAAAAAATTATATAAGAAAAAGTATTAAAGAAAGTAAATAATACTATGTGATACAGCAATAATACTACCATAATACTGAATAATACTGAACTGAAGTAGATAATAATATTGGATAGAAGTAAGTACGAAATGAACAATAATGAATGAATAATAAAACTAGAGCAAACAAGCATAAAATATCAGCAAATTAAAATATACAAGAAATTTCAAATCAGCTGGGACCAGCCTTAATATTTAAGAGACATTCAATATTAATATGTGAACAGAATTATAACAAATTGGAAAATATGCTAACTTAATATAAGAATTAAAGAAAATTACCTATGCTGTTAAAGGGCCCAGCTGGAAAGGTATATAAATACAGAATAACAAAAGGAAATATTTAAATGCAAACAAAATAGTTTCAATACAATAAAAAAATTACAGAAGCTCATAGATCTGGCGACTAATGCGCACTGCTGTCATGTTTCTTGCTGCCAGAAACTGGATTACTGACCGTATTTCACAGTCGGTGGTATGATAAATCCACTTGCATATCGCTCTCTTTGAAGCAACACACCGGCACCATAGGTGCACAACTGGCATCTGCTGTAGCGCAGAGGATGCCGGGAGACTTCGCTCATACACTTAGTTGTCAGTGCGCGAGATTTAAACAGATATTTGGTAACATACCTGAATTTAAATACAATGCTCGTACGTATGTGGAGGGATGTAAAATAAATAGCAGGGAATCGAGCTGTTTCTTTTTTGAAATTTATTATTACGACAATGCTATTTTTACTATTGTTAATTTGCCTTATTATTGATTTTATACATTTGACAATTTCTTCATTCACTTTTTAAAGCGAGTAAATTGCTTCTTAAATCAAAATTGTACGATATTTCATTTTTATTGATAATGTCTTCTTCTTCGCGTACATAGATACTCCTTTGTATGAAATAAAACTAAATATTATAAAAAAACATTTTCATTCACACTATTACCAGAAATTCATTTTATTTCCTGCTACATTTCAGCCATTCTTTTAATGTTCCGACGCCTTTTCTTATTTGAAGAAAGTTACCAATATTTGATATTTTATTTCATGTCCGATTCCGGTCGTTAATTACATACGTTAGACGAAAAAAGGTTTTTTTCTGATATTCGCTTTTCATGCATGAAATAGATTCACTGGTTATTTCCTGAAATATTGTTTTAAAGAATTTTTCTTTGTGATAAAAAAGTCTTGTTTTGGATAATTATTTTTGTGTTGATTATTGCATATTTCTGATATCTTGAAATGGTTAAATTCATTCAGCATTTATTTTCCATGACTGCTAAAATTAGTCATAGTGTGATGTTTCAAATGGATTTAAAAATATATTATTGTGACATGAATATATTCTCATATTAGATTATATGCGTGCCATCTATTAAAATTCTTGTAAAAGCTTTATGTTTATCCTGATATTTCTATTCTTTTTCAATTATTTATTATAAATTACACAATTTCTTCACATTTGTTGTAAGCAAAGATATAGCTTTTTAAAAATCAAATGATAGTTTTTTTTATTTACATTTAAAATGTAATTCTTTTCGTGTAAAAATGTATTCTCTTGTATGAAAATATACTGAATATTACGAAAAATATTGTCATTCACTAGATCTCCCGAAGAGATTTTATTTCTTTTCACATAAATGTTTTATTACCAGATTTCTTTTCACACTCTATCGTTATTTCCTATTTGGCAAAAATTACAAACGTATCATATTTTATTTCTTGCCAAATTCCAGTAGGCAATTACTAACCTATGCAGGATTCTGTTATATGTGTGGCATACGTAAAGTCAAAATAGTGTTCTTTTGAGAATTATTCAGTTATCAAACATTTCTATGTGATAAAACATTCTTGTTTTTGATAATCCGTGTTTCGATTAACATGCTTTATTAATTTCTGATTCTCACTCTGAAATTCATTAAAATTCATTTGGGTACCAAAATTGCATTATATTTACTTTTTGTTGAGTCTCTTATATTCTTCGTGTACATAGATATTTTCTTGTAGGAATGATGCTAAATATTATAGTAAATAATAGTTATTCACTTGTTTCCGCTATAAGTATTTCCTTCCGTATTGAATGTTTCTTTGGAAAGTATCTATTTTCCTTCAAACGTATTTTCCTGTTAAAATAAAGTTAAAAACGTATCATATTTTATATCTTGCCTAATTATTGTTGGCAATAATAGTTAATGAGGCATCGTCACATTTTCGAAAAAAAATTTTGGTGATTGCAAATTAAAGATTAGATGGTACAGATAACGAAAGTACTAGTCAGCTGGTGTTGGGGTTCCACTTTAGCAATATAACACACCACAATGCAATGAGAAATGAATGAAAACCCTATTACCGATGATATCTCCAAGTCTGTGTAACATCAGTGTTGGGCACGCTCGCAAAAAACACGAACTAGTTCAAACTCAAGTTCATTTTCTCAAAAATGAGTCAAGTTCGCGTTCAAATTCAAAATTTTTCAAACGAACGCGCTCAACTCAAACTCATTTATGAAAGTGAACGAAGTTCACTAAAAACTCGTTTTTTTTTTTTTAATATATTAGAATTTTATTGTCCAAATCTACAAAATTTTGGGAACTAATCTTTTGGTTATTCAATGTAAGGGTCTTCATGGGCCCGGCCCAATTTTCCTTCCCGACACTCGGTCTGAGCTTCGTTTGGGGATTACTTTTTTCTAGAGGTTCGGACATAGATGGGCCGGACTAGATTTATTGCCGTCAGGGCTGGACTGCATTCTTCTTGAGGTCTGAACAGGCAGAAATTTTCAGTCCCAGCTCATATGAAAACCGTTGGACCGG
This sequence comes from Maratus michaelseni, assembly GCA_963931845.1. Taxonomy (NCBI): domain Eukaryota; kingdom Metazoa; phylum Arthropoda; class Arachnida; order Araneae; family Salticidae; genus Maratus; species Maratus michaelseni. The sequence goes on from OZ007592.1 coordinate 305,004,413, forward strand.
GCACGGCTCTGGCCTGTCCAATAAAAATATCAGTAAAATTTGGCCATGCCTCAATTTTTTTTCTAAAAATGCACGTATTTTTAAATCGCTATTATTCCACAATAAAAACTGATATATATATATATATATATAATATCTTTGAATTTCAAAAAACATTAATCAAGTTCTTGTAACATTCTAACTAAATCTCCAAAGAGATAATAGTAATAAAGTGTAGACAGAATACGACAAAGTTAATATATATATATATATATATATATATATATATATATATATATACATATATATATATAAGATATATATATAAGATGGGTACATACATTTCTAGGCAATAAATTTAAAATACGGTATAAACTGAGAAAAAGAACCTGCCTATGACGGAATCCCGTGTTTAACAAAACGTTGATCTATGTAAAATGAGGATAACAGTACTTGTGGAAAGGATGTAATGCATTTACAACAGACGATGAACTTGCTCATAGGGGAACCAGCTCATGACGGATTTTTGTTCTTTCCTATGTAATTCCGCCTTAGAAGATTTTATTGTATAGAATTTTTAAAATTTTTAAATCTCCAAGCCATAGAAAGTGGATTAACGATATTAATGTTAACTGTGATATTTACATATAATCAGATGCATTTAAAAAATAAATACCACATCTCAGATCACATTTTTTTTAATTGAAGAATATAAACATGATATAAAAAAGGTAAAATAAGTATTTTTCCTTCTTCTCGTACTACACTGCTCAAAACAATTAAAGGATATTTGAAGTTTTATATAAAATAAAGATATAAACGAAATTTGTTTTGCCGAAAATAGAAGAAGAGAATCACAAATGCAAATTTTTCTGGTTTTCAAACTGTGGAGTATGCAAATTTTGAGTTCGACGTCAAAAAAGTCGCTTCAGCGGCAGCGAATGAAATTCGACTTTCAACCGGATAAAAGAGAATGAAGACAAGGGTGATCGGCATTCAGTGATTGCTTTGTTTCGATGAGTACGATGTCTCAGCGAAGTCATTTGACAGATTCAGAAGCTTGGAGAATTGTTGGTTAGTCAGAAGGGGGCCAAACTCAAGCCGAAGTAGCGCAAGCCATTGGAGTGTCACAAAGTGTCATTTCCAGGATCTGGAACCGTTTTTTGGAGAGTGGATGTGCAGGCCGAAGACCAGGGCAAGGTCGTAGACGGGCAACAACGCCCAATGAAGATCGGTATTTAGCGTTAACAGCTCGGAGACACCGAAACATGAACGCTACTCTTCTCCAACAACACCTTCGCTCGGCTACAGGCACTACGATTTCAACTCAGACTGTCCGAAACCGGCTCCATGCTGTAGGTCGCAGACCGATGACCGAGTACCATCGCCGACCGATGGTATGTGTTAGATTAACATCAAGGCATCGTCGCGACCGCAGGGAGTGGGCAACCGAGCATGTCAACTGGAGGAGAAATGAATGGAGCAATATTCTGTTTTCTGACGAGTCCCGTTTTTCTGTGCATCCGGATAATAGGCGTATTTTCATCTGGAGGGACCGTGGCAGTAGGAATAATCCTGCGTTCGTGCACGAAAGTGTCAGATTTGGCGGTGGAGGAGTGTTGGTGTATGGTGGCATCTCCATTGACGGGCGCACTGACCTCTACATCATTCGAGATGGAGCTCTGACTGGTCGCCGATATAGGGATGAAATCCCCAGACCTATTGTAGTCCCTTACGCTGCAGCAATCGGAGATAACTTCATTTTAATGGACGATAACTGCAGGCCACATCGTGCAAACCTGGTGGAGGATTTCCTTTTCGAGGAAGGAATCGTTCGAATGGAATGGCCAGCGTGTTCTCCAGACATGAATCCAATCGAGCACGTTTGGGACGCTCTAGGAAGACGAGTTTCTGGCCGCCAACAACCCCCACAAACTCTCCAAGAACTGGAAAGAGCTCTTCTGGAAGAGTGGGGCAGAATACCCCAACTCGTCATTAATAGCCTCATTGAGTCCATGCTTCAAAGGTGTTCAACGTTGCTGGCCGCCCGTGGAAACCATACCCCCTACTGAAAATGATTTTCTTTGAAGAAAACACCTTTTCTTATTCTTTTTTTCTCATATGCACAAATTGTGTTTTTTTCCTTTTGTACACAAATGCGCAATAAAATGCATTTTTTTCTGCCAAACATGTGTAATTTATTCTCATTTAACCTACTATGTCTGTCGACCATGTATCAATCAGCTAAAAAGTTTCCCAGATACAAAATCCACCTAAAACTGCAATATCCTTTAATTGTTTTGAGCAGTGTAGTTTGAATATATACTCATTCATACTCCAAAACATATTTATTTTCATCTGAAATATAGTTGTGCTCAAACTTTTTCTGAAAATGCAAACAACCCGATCGCAAGAATTATTCTAGGCTACCCAACCTACAAAAAGAATTTTAGAATCATTAAAACCTGAAAACAGAAATTTGTGCAACCTGACCCGATACAAGACTCTATTCAATGATCCCGATGTATCTACTATTCAGAGGTTTTACTATATTTGAATATTAAAAAATGAATTTTATGAATATTGGAATATTAAACACTTGTCTTTTTTTTCTATAAAAACATAAAATTGGTAGTAGAGATATAAATGTAGGTTACTTTTCACAATTGCATGAAAACAGAATTTACTTTCCTTTCATTTCGGGTTCGGGTCGGGTTGCTGGTCGCCGACAATTATTTTGGTGCGTTCGGGTCGGGTTGCGGATCGAATTTATTATTTTTGTCGGGTTCAGGTTGGATTGCGTGCTGATTTCAAATAGAATTTTCGGGTTCGGGTAGAGCTCTTGACCCGCGCAGGACTCTATGTCGTATTCTTAGAAAGACCCCCACGGAGGGCACTCCCCCCTAGGGCCTATATCCCTCGTGTTGATAATTGGCCGTCATAAATCAACCCAACCCAACTCTATGTCGGATTATCAGAAATAAAAAAGTAAAAGTTACTCGTCGTAAGTAGCGGAAAAAAAAAAAAAAAAAAAAAAAAAAGCCTAAACATTACGAAAACCAAGAATGAGAAATTCCTATGCTATTCTTTTTTTTATTATTCAAGACAGACATTTCATGATTACATTGAAAATTTCCGGTATGAAATAAAAATTTTTGAAAAAAAAATTCTTTATTCCTATTTCTTTTCATGTTTTCCTTGTTTGACAGATTTGCCAGTTTTGCGGGTTTTTTTTAATTGAAAAATTTTGATTTCATACCGGAAATTTTCAAAGAATTTTTTCTGTATGTAATCAGTAACAGTATAGGACCTTTATGTAATAATATAGGAATTTTCTGGTATAAATGAGAAATTTTTAAGTAAAAAAAAGGACCAAATTGGCCCCTGGTGTTTGTACCTCAATACGTCATTTGCACCCATACATTCCTATACAATAAATGATGGTTACAGTGTCCTGTACCAAGCCTTAAAGTTATACCATGAATTTAGAATCACCCTGTATTTTAAATTTACTGCTTGAGAAATAAAATGTATATAAGAATTGCAATCATAGATTATTCTTTCTTTACGGTACAGTTAAGAACCATTTTTTCTTCTCTCGTAATATGGAAAATATTAATCTACAATTCGTTTCTGACACACACAAAACACATATAGTGTTTGTGATAGTTTATTGCACAGGTAGACATATTACGTGTTTATAGATTGTCAGATGTCCAGTATTCAGTGGTAAAAACAGCATAGGCGAGCCCCCCCCCCCCCCCCGCAATAGTTTTTCAAGATGGGCTGTATTTTTTTGCGCCAACTGATATAGAAAAAAATCTCAATTTTTTGAATTTATAATCTAATATTATTAATTATAATTATAATATTATTATTTTTCAGTGTATAATATTTTCCATAGATAATTGCACTTTCTCTAAAATCGTTGTTTACTTTCATTCTTTACAACCTAAAAATCCTTTTAGGAAGACCTTAGCATGGCGTGTGATAATAAAAAGACGCCACTCTCCATCCACAGGCAGTAGCAGGGCGGAGGTCACTTTCTACTTTTTGAGCAGGGGACGAAGTTTCTCGGAAAATTTTCTCTTCCTGATTCTGGCCTAGCCAGAAGACAATAAATTAACGCTTTGACGCAGAGGGCAAATAGTGTCCGATTTGATCACTAAATAGATAAGAATAAGATGGGTTGCTTTTTCCGGAATATACAAAGAAGAGGCCTTCCGGCCTCTGATACAAAAATGTTCCAATTAGGATTCAGAGAACTGGAGAGGTGTGGGTAGGGAAAGGGGCTTTAAAGCTTTGTTGCAGATGACCAAACACGAAAAACCAAAAGTATCTCCAAAGCAAAATGTATAAAGAAGAGAAGTACTTTATCCATGAATGTTGCATAAAAAATAAAATTTCCATATAAATGCAGAAAAGCAGTACAATATAAATATATAATTGTGTTAAAAACTGAAAAGTTTGCTAAATAGAAATATTCGCTTTCCGTGTGTGTACGCTATGGAGTTCTTATGGCATATAGATTTTTAACCTTTTTATTTTCGACACATTCTTTTGAAAAATCGTGTCCGCCCAAACCCGACCCGCAAGAGTCAAAACCCAATCCGAAACCGACCCGAATCCGAAACAAAAGTCAACCTCTAAGGCCAAGTCAAAGCCTTTTTAACCACTATACATACCACAAAGAGTATTGCTAAATCTGGCGGATTGTTTACTCAGAAATTTCGAGAATAAAATTTTCAATACTAATTTTCCTTTACCTTATTCACGAAATATTTATACTTATAGTAATCAAAAATAATTATTCCAACTTTCTGTGAAGAATTTGGAATTTCTTTATGATAGTTTTTATAAATGACAGATAAAATGCATCAGTAGCCTGTATAGTGTTAATTGTTCTGTACAGATATTTATTTTTACGTCCATGTGTTTAAAATGTTTTCTTGTGCGAGGAGTTCTGACAAAAAAAATATAATTATTACAGTCTTTTTTCATGTCTATATTGTTCATTTTAAATAAAAGTGCCACAGACCGGAGATCTGCACGGGCAGGGATTGGGCCTGTTTTCATTCCGGACGGCAATCGGACCGGGCAAGTCTGCATTCTTTTCAGGGCTGGGCCCGGTCCATACTTTTTTCTGAAGGCTCGGGCCGGACCTAACTTACTTTTTCCGTACCGAACCGGGACTAGTATCATTCTTCCAGCTCTTCAAGGGCCTAAGTTTTCCGTCCCGGTTTTGACCCAACCCGTATGAAAATCATTGTCTCGGCGTGACCTGGTCCATTCAAAAATCAGTCAAATGTGCCCTGGCCCAAAAATTTTTGCGAAAAATGAATACATTTTTAAATAGCCATCATTCTACAATTAAACATTAAATTTTATTCTTTATTAAGAATAGTACATTTGTAGGCTTATTAAAATATAGTAAAACGCGGGAAAAAGAACCTGCCTATGACGGAATCCTGTCTTAACCGGAAAAATATGTTGATCCATGCAAAATGAAAATACTAATACGTAAGAAAAGAATATATAATACATTTACACCTGCTAAAAAGGGAACTTGTCTATACGCATTTTTTTTCTTTCCTATGCAATTCCGTCTTAAAAGATTTTACTGTATAGCATTTTTCAGATTTTTAAGTCTCCAATACATGGAATATGGATTAACTATATTAATGATAACTGAAACATTTACGTACAACAAATAGCGATTCATTCGGGCCGGGTCGGGCTCGGGCCGAGATTTTAACTTTTTTCCGGGCCAGGCCGGGCTCGAGCCGAAGTTTTAACTTTTATACCGGGCCAGGCTTGGACCGAAGTTTTAACTTTTATACCGGGCCGGGCCCAGGCCTTGAAATTTTGGCCCATAGAGACCTCTACCATAGACTGCATAGTACAGGGACCTTCGTTCCAAAATACTGTTTGTACTACATTTATTTCTAGATATCCTATTGTAAACTATATTGATTTTTTAATGGATCTCTATTTGTATGTAAATATCTTAATTATTATTAATACCATTAATCCATTTACACGGCTTTGAGACTTGAAAATCTGAAAAATTCTATATCGAAAAACCTTCTAAGACGAAATCACATAGGACAGAAAAAAATCGTTATAGTTTAGTTCCATTTTTACCAGGTCTGTCATCTCTTGCAAAGTATTATTTATTTTCAAATGGATTATTATATCCATTTTGCAATTGATCAAGAAATTTTTCCGTTTAAAACAGGATTTCGTCATACACAGATTCTTATTATAGGTTTTACAGTACTGTATCCCCCCCTCCAGAAATGTGTATATATATTATTCTTTAAAGGCAATTTTAATTGTAGAATAATGGTATTTGTGCAGACTTCTTGGAAGAATTAAGCACAGGTTCAGAAATAAGTCCAGTTCGGCCCGGCCAGCGCATCCAGAGAAAGCAAGACCCAGGCACGACCCAGAAAAACTGATGATCAGGCTCGACCCGTCCCGAGTCCATGAAGGCCTCTAAATGGCATTTGAATGGGAAAAATATGTTCTTAACAGCTGGAAATTTTTTAAATAAATTATGAAAAAAATTGAGTTTGCGTTGTAAATTTCGTTCAAACTCACAGATTTTTTGAGCTTTCGTTCAGTTCACGTTCGTTTATAAAAAAGTGAGTCAAGTTCAACTCACGTTCACAGAAAGTGAACTAAGTTCGCGAGTTTTCGTTCAATGAGCGCGTTCGTACCCAACACTGTGTAACATCAGTAATTGAGCTTCTATTCACTTCCCATGCTAGCAAGCTGCGCGATTTTGCTATAGCAAATTTTCCACCACTGGTGCTCTTGCTGTCTAGCAGTTTTTTTTAAACATTACCGTTTGATACATATCATATATAGCAAAATTATCGACTCGGAAATTGGTTGTCAACATGCGATGCTACCTCCCGAACTATTACTAAAGTCGACAGATTTCTCATATTCGCTTATCATACCTGCAGTGTTAATAGTGTTGTTTTCTGAAATACTCGGTTATAGAATATTTTGAATGATAGAAAATCCTTGCTTTTGATAATACGTTTGGATTAATATGATATTCTCATTTCTTAAAATTATTCACACATTTCTTAAAATTCAATTTGTTAATTTGTTAAATAATGGTGTTCCAATGTAATTACAACGGCATAATAATGTCTCAAAATTAAATGATATTGTTGATTTTTAAATTATGCATCGCAAAATTTGTTTCGGTTTCCGTACTGATAAATCCAAGAATGTGACATTTGAAATGCGCCAATATATATTATGTAAGAATATACCTTGATATTTGAAATTAAATAAAATGTAGGTTTTACTTCCATGACATTGCTTGTATTTGAAGTAAAATAAAAATAAATAAATGTTATGAAACTTCTATGAATTTATGCCCTCCTGTGATTTTATAAATACAAAGTCATATCACGTATATATCAGTACATATTCCGGACACACATACTATCTTTTAAAATGCTTTTTATCATATACAGATTATTAAACGAGCAATCAACTTTGCTGATTGTGAATGATATCGACAACAGCTGAAACAATTTTAGCGATACATTCCTCTTATACGAAACACATATTTACATTTTTACTCCGGCCAGTAGCTGATTAATCAGCGTCAGACTTTGATTTTGATGCAGTCAGAAATTTGGTGCATGGTTGCAGAAATATTCAGAATATTTGTAGAGGATTTCAGTGGCCTCGAGTGATTGACTTCAAAAATTATAGGCAAATGGGCATCCCTTTTATATTATGTATGCCATCTTTATAGCCTGTGAGGTCTGGGTGGATGTATGCTAGCTTAGCCGTGACCTACGTTATACACGGCTAGTTCATGACGTTAAAAACATTGCGCGTGTCGTTTTGTGTCAATCCCCGTGGAAAGATTATCTACTGCGTGTGACGTTTTAAAAGTCATCAACTGGCCATGTATAACGTAGGTTGCGGCTTAGCTCGTACAAGGCAGTGTCCTAAAGTGAATAAAAGAACTATGTCATGCAAACAAATGTATAAAATAATTCCGTTCATAAAAAATCATTAGATATTGCAAAAAAGCAGAACCACCAAAGCAGGTTTCACTTAATAATTAAAGCATCTGATTATAGGAAAACTTCAAAAATATTTTAACTTTTCTCTATCCTGTGTCATTATATAACAGCCAACCAGAACAAATAAATCAATGCACTCTAAATAATCTGTTTTAGAGAACAAGTATATCCGCCTACTTGTCTATGGGTTAGAACACTGGCCAAGTGATCCAGGTTCAAATCGGGGTTCATGCTTCAGCGACCGCATTGTTCTGTATTCCAATTTAATTAGAGTTCCCGGACTTGGTCAGAAAAGAGTAACTGTAGCCGCTATATGATTGAACATTTTTCCAAATCACGGTTCAAAATTTTATTTGTTCATGTTTAAACCTACAATAGTATGTTGTTAAGCCATTGCACAAAATTTTGTAAAGTTTTCAACGTGGTATGGTGGCAACTTTTTTATCATTGGATTTTGGGAGAAAACTTGAACAAAAAATTCGACGGCATGTAGCAATATCATGCTTTTCTAATTTTTAGTTTACGCATTATCAATGCACATCCCAGTTACGAGAATTAAAAAATTCTCAAAACATAACATCTTCAAGCACGATTATTGTTTACTATTAACTTTTATTGTTTAGTAAGAAAATTACATTTATTTTATAGTTTAAATAATTTATTAGTGTTAAAACAAGAATGCTACAGTTGAACTCCAATTATCCGAACTCCGACTATCCGAATCGCTGATTATCCGAATCGCTTTCAGAATTTCAGAAAAATAATTAAGACGGAAACGTACTGCTATTCGAAGAATAATGATTCTGTCTACGTGCGCTATATTGTCCTTCATTCCGCGAATCTAGTGTAGATGCAGCGTGAACATTATTGGGAAGATGAGTCACCGTCTCATAGTGCAGTTCGATTAATGGCTGTCGTCCGTTGCCAGGTGGCCGACCCGGCACACCTGGGTTTCAGACGCTGGGTTTCAGACGCTGAGTTTCAAATTCTAAATGGCAATGAACTTATTGAAACTGTGACAGAAGAAAGTTTCGATCAAGAAGATGACCTTAATGTCGAAGTTCAAGCAGACACGGGATCATCAGCTAATGAAGCAATTGCCGGCCTTGAAACTGCGTTGAAGTGGATGGAGCGTCATCCTGAATGTGACCACATGCAACTTCTCACTGTCAAGCGGATGCGCGACTTGGTTGCCCGAAAAAGGATGAAGACTGTCAAACAGCTTACTTTGATCCAGATGTTCAGCAAGCAATATGACTTTCATTTACAGTACGATACGTACATACTGTACAACACTTGTAAGTACGCTTAACATGTAAAAGTGTTGCCTTTTCATTTAATTAAATAAAAGATCTTTTTCTTTAAAAATAGTTTTTCTCTCTCATTTTCAACATACATAGAGTAATTAATTAAAATAGACTCTTTTTTCTAAAAAAAATCCAATTATCCGAATTTTTGATTATCAGAATGGGGTCCGGTCCCAATTGATTCGGATAATTGGAGTTGTACTATACCTCTAGAAAAGACTACTATAAGAAACTGGTATTTATTTTAATTTCAAATTTCATCTGTCATGAAAGTGTATTCTGTTTTATTTGAAAACATACCACTATTAAAGCAAATATTGGGATTCACTCGATTCCTCGAAATTTATTATATTTCCCATCACATACAAGTTTCTTTCACAATCTTTCTTTTACACGTCCATATATCTTTTGTCATTCGAAGAAAGTAACAGACGTATCACATTTTATTTCCTGTCCATTGCTTGTCGGCAATTACTTACATAAACAAAAGAAGGCAGATTGCTGATATTCGCATTTCATGCGTCAAATCAAAGTAGTAGTGCGTTTCTTATGTATTGAATTATATTTTTCTGTGATAGAAAATTCTAGAATTTGTCAATAAGGAAGTAGAATTATAGGAATTTTTTACACACCATACTTTCTGGTGTACAAGGCGCAGCCGAAATTTTAAGAACTTTTTATAGGAAAAAGCATGATTCTGAGATCATCTCATTGATATTATGAGCTAAAATTTAATAATGCAATGAAACCTGTATTATAAAGCAAAAGTATGTCCGTGAACAACGACGACGTCATATTGACAGTGGCAACATCAGTCCAATGAATGTCGCTGTTATTGCTATTTTTTAAAACTTCTAATCATCGCACAATTTCAGTTTTTACACCATCGAATAGAAAATAAAATGTACTTTCAAATGTAATTTATTTAAAAACTGTTCCTCAATTTACCTATTTTTTAAAGTTTTTAAAAATAATTTTGAAGCATGAATTTCTTAAACATCGCGATCAGCCAGATTACGAAAGATTAATCTGTTTGCCATTACAAAAATATAAATAGTTCCCCATTTGTTTCCGGATAATATTCCATAACGTAATTAAATCTTAATAAATAAATAAATAAATAAATTATAATCAAAACATAATTTTAACAGGCATGTAATCGAACTACACGCTTAAACCACTGAAATTATAATAATATAAATGGCTGTTGTAAGTAGCGAAATATTTGGTGATTTCTTTGGCAATTATTACCTTACATGTGGCTAATACGAAAGCATTTTTTTATAAATTTATAAATTTTATTTTAATACATTATGGATATTTTTCATATAAAAATGTTTTTTGGTGTTGTTAGTGGGCATAATATAAAGGAATATATTAAAATTAAAAAACCTATTATAGTTTCTAATAAAAAAAAAGGATTTTTTGACCTGTGTTTTTTAACCCGTAAAGTCCTGGTTAAATTCTCAAGTTTATAATTGCAATAACGATGCTTCCTGAACATGGTTTCAAAAACAGTTTTAAGTTATAACTTTAAGTTACTATAACCAATCTATGAAAGTATTCATTTTCTTAAATCAAATATGACTCTTCATATACAAATTACGTTAGTCAATGTGTAACTAATTACATTTCTTTTCTTTTTTCATAACGTTTTCCTACGTTCAAATAAAGTAGTAACAAATACATTATATCTATACTAATAAAAGAAAGTTTCGCTCTCTCTCTCTCTGTGTGTGTGTGTGTGTGTTTGTTTGTTTGTGTGTGTGTGTGTGTGTGTGTGTGTGTGTTTGTTTGTTTGTGTGTGTGTGTGTGTGTATGTGTGTGTGTGTGTGTGTTTGTCCGTCTGTCTGTCTGCGATCGCTAGCAAATTCTAGCCCACCTAGAAGCCTGAAAATTTAGATTTAGGTAGTCCAATTCCTCTCCTGGTGCACTTGAACGTCAGAATTTTAATATTTTAATTACTTACTGAAATATTAATTAAAATGCATAAAGAATTCTCATAAAAAATACACTTTTTTTTCTTCGGTTGGCTGGTTGTATAGAATATTCACAGAATACACTAAATAAACAAGAGTAACGATGCATAGATCAGGACTTATAACGAAATAGTTTCAATATGTATTTTAGTTACCTTCGTACAGTCAAGCTAATGCAACGCCACCTATTCGCGGCAAATTACATTTTCTTGGCACGTTTTTCTTCATAATAATTAGCTGGGTTTAAGGGTTTTTTTAAACAGGACATATATTATTATGATAGAGACTATTAATACAGAAAACTTTATTTAACATATTATTTGTTATATTTGCGTTGATGGAGAGGGGTAAGGGTCTAATTACATTAAATTTTTTTAGCTTCAACCGTAGCGTTTAATTGATGTTATATATACAGATTACCGCCATTTTAAATCTCAGCTAATAATGTCGGAACTTCTCCATTTAGTTCCATTTTTACTAAATTATCGTAAAAAATCAGCATTCATAGCTTCAAGATGTATTTCTTGAAAGCAGTTACCAGTATTTCCGAATAATAGCCTAAGACAAATTTGTAATTAAGTTCCTAGCTTAAACAAATGAACGAATTTTTAAAGATGCATAGTGTTTGTCCTAATCAGCCATTTGCTGAAGGGCCCTTGAACATCCTCTCCCCCCCCGGCCCCTCCTTTAAAGTTTATTCTCTAACTACGCCCGCTTCCATATCTCAGCTACTATCTTTCCGATTTCAATGCAAGTGACATTAAACATTATAATTACCTTAATAGTCACCGTTTATAACATTAAAGTATATTTATGAGTAGCGGTTACCACTATTTCCGAATAATAATTTAAGCCAAATTTGTAATTAAGTTCCTAGCTTAACCAAACGAACGAATTTTTAAAGATGCATAGTGGTCTTACTAATTAGTTATTTCCTAAACTGCACTTGAACAGCCCCCCCCCGGGCCCCTCCTTCAAGGTTTTTTTCTCTAACCAAGCTCCGTTTCCATATCTCTGCAACTATCTTTCCGTTTTCAACGCAATTGATTCCAAACATTATAATTAACCTAATAGTCACCGTCTATAACATTAAAGTATATTTATGAGTAGCGGTTACCACTATTTCCGAATAATAGTTTAAACCAAATTTGTAATTAAATTCCTAGCTTAACCAAACGAACGAATTTTTAAAGATGCATAGTGGTCCTCCTAATTAGTTACTTGCTGAAGGATACTTGAACATCCTCTCCCCCCGGCCCCTCGCTCAAGGTTATTTTCTCTAACTGTGCCTTATTTCAATAACTCGGCTGATAATTTTCTCATCTTCACGAAACAATTTTGTAACCGTCTTACTATACAGTACCGTAGACAGTGGGGACATGTCTCAGAGGTTCTTTCCGAAAGATGTTTGTTTAAAACTGAATGCTCCCCTGGAGGTGGCAGGGTGGAATAAAAAGGTTTCCGGAGCATACGAGCATGCCCGGCATACAGTGTTGAAGCCATCGGAGACCGTGGCCAGAGTTTCGTTTTTTAAGAGATTTAAGTTTATTACACGGGATCGGGCAACGCCGAGTGGGTCAGCTAGTAGACTATACAAGAAAGAAAATAAAAATGGGAATGCTAAAAAATTCTACCTTCATTTCACAGCACCCAATAATTAAGGTTTATTTTAAGGGTAAATAAGTACGTCTTATACAGCGGAAATGGCGGCATATCGAAATTAAAATTCAATGAATTTTAAAAGTAAATAATATTTATTTCGATGTTATTATTTTTAAAGAAAAGTATTTATTTATTTATTTTTTAATCAGTGAGTAAAAATATTTGTCATTTTCTTATAACAGCATGATCTTAGAAAGAAGGCGTTTTGTACAATTATCGTAGTGTGAAAATAATTTTGTTTAGTTCATTTACAGTTCATTTTTATTTAAAATTAAAATTAAAAGCCTCGAAATTTTGCATCAACCTTGTAGATTTATTCTTTTAGTAGAATCAGGAAGTATAGGAGATTCCTTTGTCACTTTTATCTTGATATATTTTATGAACAGTCCTGGAAAATAAAGAATACCCCCCTTCCTCACTGTAATGTATATATATATATATATTCTTTATCGAAGAAGAAGGTTTACGAAGAAATAATATAAACTCTTCAGTGATACTCACGATTCCAAAAAGCGTTGATTTTTCTTCAGAAACCTCAGAAAGCTATAGATATTAGTGATTTAAAAGAGTATTTCCAAATCAAAAGTTTTTGTTTTGTTTTTGTTTTTGCCCGTGATTTTCGTAAACGTTTTCTGATAACGATGGGCAGCAATGTACACCATCATTTTGTACATAAAACAAAGATGTTTTTGCATAATTTCAAATAATAATAATGTTTATAATTCTATAAATAATATAAATATGAAATTAATATATTTGCAATCTGTCATTGTCAAACTATAAATAAAAAATATTGTTTTTATTATAATTAAATAGTATAATTATAAAAATTAATAATTTGTATAATAAATCGGACATTTTTCGTCAGTGAAAATAAATGTATCTACAACTAGATACATCCAAGCAAGTGCTTCAGATAATTTGTCTCCGTCTATGGCATTAAATCACAAAGGGAACAGAGGACAATTTATGGCACCCCAATAAAATAGGGGCAGATAAGTATATAAAAATGTCAGTATTTTACTGGACCTGACACTTTGATCTCGACAGTAAGTGGTTATTTAAGATGCACAGTGTTACTTTTCTGCAGCCAATAAATTATATGTTTCTATGTTGTTATATGAAGGTTTGTTTAGGAATTGACATTAAGAATTGTTGAAATCCACCCATGCAATACATAGGGCTTTTTCATGTGTATTTATTATTGCATATTTTTTAGATAATATCTAACATTCTCTAAGCACCTTCATATACTAGTCTCTGACTCGTGCTTCTAGATGCAAAACAACTTGATGTTCAGTTGCTACATGTTGATTTAACAGAAGCTATGAACATTTTCTGGTTCATCTTTTAAAATGAAGGAAGAAAACGTATTATGCTGAAGTATGACAACAGATATTCAGATATTATATAAGATTGTGAACAAATAAATATGTTTGATCGATATGAACCAAATTACGACTAATATATTTGATATCTGTTATTCCAAAGAAAACTCAATCTCCACTCTGATGATAAAGCCAATTCAACATCTACTGATGGATCGAGAGTTTGATTGAAAATCGGATTCCAGTATTTGTGTTTGAATTAAATATTATGATAATTATTCATGTAGGAAGATGTCATAGTGATCAATTTAACTACTTAAAAACTACTTTTAACTCCTACTTCATGATCTATTTAATTTTTAAATATATTAACTATAATTTTCAGATTGATTAATGTCAACATGACGCTTACACTTAATCGGATATAGTTTTAATAAAGGAACCAAATATAATCAGCATAAAGGTTCAATTAAATCTTTCGGAAGGCGATTTTTCTTTCTCTCTTTTTTTGTATTTTCTTATGTTCTTAAATATGTTCATAACTGTAAGTAAATAATTTTAATTAAATTAACCTTTGATTTTCTTTCAATCATCATAGTTTAAAATATGTGTAATTGTTTTTGTTTGTAACTTACTTTCATTCTTTACACGTATGTTTAGTGTAACATGTTTCCGCCAATTAAATTAAGGAATTATAATAATCGTTGATGGTAATTTTAATTATATTTAATTTAAGCGGAAGACTATTGGTATTTGAGATTTCACTAAAACAACGCAGCGGAAGACTTAAATTTAATTTTAATTAAGTACTTAACTTTTTTAAGTAAGCGTTTGTGTTTTAAATTTAAGCTTGCATTATCCTTTACTATAGCACTGATTTACTTTTACGATGACTTATGAATATTTTATTTAAGTTAAATAAATGTATCACCTAATTACTATGGTTGATTTTGGCGAATGGTGGACCGATTCATTAAAATAAAAGTCAGTTTTAACTTCAGGTATGAAACTGTAAATGTCTCTTAGCATTGCAGTAGACATTTCATTTTTCTTACAAAGACGTCGCCACATGAATTCTATCAGATAAGATTGTAAATATTGAAGAACAGATCTTTTATTTCGCCATTTAGTGATGCTCCATAATCTCTCAACAAACTGGGTAAGACATCCAATGATAGCATCAACAAAAATATATTTAGGATTTACTGTAAAATATTCGTAGCCAGCATCACGCAAAAAACTTTCTTTATGTATAATTCCATAGCCCTAAAACGATTTTAATGCAGATTCTTCATCAACAGGTAACTGCAAAATTGTAAAATATATATAATCGCAGCAAAAATATGTAATAACTTAATAAAAATATTTTCGACTTGCAAAATAGCAAATTAAGATATTTTCCGTTGTTATCTATATGAATAAAAGAAAGTTTCGCTCTCTCTCTCTCTCTGTGTGTGTGTGTGTGTGTGTGTGTGTTGTCTGTCTGCGATGGCTAGCAAAATCTAGCCCACCTAGAAGTCTGTAAAGTTAGGTGTGGATAGTGCAAGGTCTGGCCATGTGCACCTAAGTCTCAGAATTTTAATATTTTGATATTTACCCAAGATATTAATTAGATTCTCATTAACCATCGCTTCTAAAATGACATCTTTTAAATAAAAAAAGGCAAAAGAAACGAACAGGTGCATTGGATTTGCAAGCGGAAATGAACGAATTTGAAATTATTTTACTAATTAGCAAATTTTACGAAAACTAATTGAGATATCAATTTGAAAATTTCTGAGCATATGTAAAAACAAATTCTGCATGTGACTATGTGATTTTTGAAAAATTCGGTCGGTAATTTTATCTTAATTTATGCAAAAAACTACCAAAAATCTGCCGGCGCCAGTGAAAACAATCCGAGAAAGTTTCAGACAGGAATCTGCTTTCATTAAAAACTGAACTACAAAGAGATCTGTTTCTCTAGCCGATCCCTCCATTTAGTTTGTGAAAATGAAAGGAAATAATTGCCAATTTTTACTAATGAACAAAAATTTAGGTAACTAATTAAGATATAAATTTGAAATTGAGGTCGGGAAGGGGTGTCATCCACCGGCTATTTTAGCGTAGCGTCTTCGTTATGTTCTAATTATCAGAAAAATGTAATTCTTTTTTTAATGATCGCGTTAATGTAGGTGACGGTGGTTCTCTTGAAAAAATTATTCATTATATTTGCGGGTATGGGGAGGGAGGGGGTTAACGCCTTTCTCTGAGATTGTAATTATCTCGGGCCCGGGCAACGCCGGGCGGGTTAGCTAGTACTTAAATAATAATAAATACGATTTATATTCAATAAATTTCGAGTCGCAATGATTGGCACCGTTTGTAATAAACATCGTATTGACATAACGTTAACATACCCGCTTTTCTTTTCCGACCATTTATCTATGGTCCTTTATTTTTATTATCTTTAGGTGCGTACATGTATTGGTCCCATAATTTGACAGTTAATATAGCGTCAATATTCGGCTAACTGCACATTTCACACAACTGTCACAAAAATTCAACTATAATTTATTTAAAAATGAACAATAACTATAAAAAGTCTTTCTCAAAATCATAATCTTTGCAAAATGAGAAAGTACATTTGTGTTAAAAATAAAGTGTACGCTTGATCGCACATTTTATTCAAAGAATTTTATTTACCTCGTAAGATAATGATGTAGTATTATATAGCAATATTTATAATCCGTGTCGACAGGAAAACAATTACTATTTCTGTACATATATATAATGCATCACTAGAATAAAGTAAAGTAAGCAATTTCACTTTTCGCTGCCAGAAATAGCCAACGTGAAGACGAAAATATTCATTGTTATAGTTTTTTCAATTAAAATTTTGATTTTTATCAAGAAAGATGAGACGGTGAAAAATCTAAATTACTACTTCCACCAGGTTGTCAGAGGCTTGGTATCAATGCACGATACAGGGGATGTATCAACTTGAGAATTTTATACACATGGGCTATTTTAAAATGTGTGTAAAATGGCAGTTTTTTAGTGAAATTTTAATAGATATTTTTTAGCAATTAATTATTATAAAATGTTTTAAAATTTTATTATTGTATTTAATTCTGATTTTTAAAAATATATATATTTTTTAATGAAATTTTTATATTTTTTAGTCGTTATTTTTGTGTTAACCCCTCGATTAAGGATTGAGACATATACATCTCAGTGGACTATTTTATGTTCTATTCGTACCACTTTTTGAAATATAATCTCTGCCATAACACTTATACTAGGATGTTTAAAAACAAAACTACCTGAAGGTAAAAAAAAAACGGATGTAAATTGGAGTACAACTGAATATAAAAACAGTTGCCCGTAATCAAAGGGTTAATGTGTATAATCCGTAAATATATACTATCTGATCAATTTCTTCATAAAATCGTAATGTGTTTAAAGAAACAAGCTGGAAATTGTACGGTAACGTGACAAATGAGGTGCGTTCGTACTATAACTAGTTTTACAATGTAAAAAAACAATCGCTATTATTTCAGTGAAATGCATTATATCGTCTGTTATGAGCGAAGTGAGGATGCCTTTTCTCTTATTACGTATACCACATTTACAGATGCGAATTTTATTTTCGACACCAGACAGCGATGCAAAATTCACCATGGAGATCTTGCTTTGCGAATGATTACCTTTATGGTTTAATATTTTTATGATTCAAAATGATCGAATCTCTTATGTTTATTTAATTTAATGGATTTGGATAATGGGCTGTCAACCTAATTTCATCTAAAGTTATCTCAGAACCTATACATATTTTAATGTAACTCATCGCTTAAACAAACAATTGTTTTGAACATTTTTTTCTAAAAATGTAATTTTTATGCAATTGTATTCGAAAAAATAATTTTTAATAAAACTGGCCACCTGGCCTATGAAGAAAAGGGGTCAGCCGTTGGTTTCCTCAGTCAAATGACTTGCACTTTGATTATAAAATTTATTGACAGGATTTAATAGAATGAAGATGATAGAACGTATAATAGTATATAATAGAATGCAGAAAACTTGTATTAATATCTTTTTAAGTTTTGATTCGATTTTCATAAAATTTGAAATAACTCGAAAAAATTCTGTAACGATTATAAATATTAAATTTCCAACTATTCGGCTGGGTAGTTTTCGTGCTGTTATATGCGGGCGGACGGACGGACCAGACGACGACTATAGGTGCTACGTCTTTATATAATTACGAACGCACATAAAAAGACAATTTTCAATCGAAACAACTTTGTGTTTTAACTAGAAAACGAAAATTAACGAAAATGTCCTTTGGGAAATGAGAAATAATTTATATAATTCTTCAAATTTATTAAAAAATACGATTTTATGTAATTACGAACTACCTAAAAAAGACCCATATAATTTTTCAAACTTATTCGTTTAATTTTATGTCATAGATAACAATTTTATATTTTTAAAAATACATATTAATATTAAGAATTTTATAGGTATTTCATTATTTCAAAACTACGTATGATTAAAAAAATCACAGAAAAAATAAAATAAATAAAAAATGGAAAAGTATATGCAGTTGCACAATGCGACTTTTACATAAATTCACAGAGAGATATGGAGCTTTTTTCATAGCTAAAATGAATATTGACAGTATAGATGAATTTGTCAACCAGAGTTAGCAGTGTAATGGTTCAACACTTGCTACATACCGCTACACAGGCCATTATGTGTCAGCATAAATACCTATTGATATTATTCAGAGTATCTTGCAATGCCTGTTATGTACACTTAGGCTGTGATCACAGGTACTATTCTGCTACAAACTCTAAAAAAATCCATGAAATGACAAAATTCTTTCGTTGAATGTATTTCGTTAAAACACGAAAATTTCCACTTTCATTTTGCCAATTTTACACCAAAATACAGTAAAATGTCAAATTTAACGTAAATATTACTTGAAATCCTGAAATCAGAAGTTACGTTTTCGGCAAATCACAGGGGTGTTCCAGCAACTGTGCTGCTTTCTAGTTTTCCGTATTAGAAACGGAATTTTTACGTATAACTTTTCTCAAAACGCGAAAAACACCCGAACCTAAGTTCAACATTTTATGAAATTATCCAGTAACAAGTAATATAAAAACTTTTTTTTTAAGTCAATTCCTACTTATGTCAAATAGAAATTTTTTTCCAGCGATCTACACGCTTCACCACTAACGGTATTTATTCTTAAATTTATATCCTGCTAAATATCTTACATAAGAGAAATTTTTGAAATGTATTAAAAATTAAATACAAAATAAATAGCTAAAATACCAAAAATTAATAGCTCGAAAAGTATTTCTCCCAAAATTGTTAGACAAACTGCGTTAGAAAGTTAAAAAAATTGTATTTTTCTTGATATAAATTTAAAATCTAATGATTATGCCGTTTTTCAAATATTGAATTTCAAAAATTACCAAACTTCACAATAAAGTGCCATAGCGATGTTACAGTTAACGATAATACAGTTTTTTTCAAATATTAATTAATTAATTAAATTTTATTATTAAATTTTAGTTTTATACTTCATTTCTGTTCAAAAGTATAGATTCACTCCACATTTATAGTCTCCTTCGCCCGCGAGCCGCCTGATCTTCGTCCGTGAACAGCCTCATTAACTTTTTACGTGTGAAGGTGAGACTATAAATATGGAGTGAGTCTATACTTTTGAACAGAAATGAAATATAAAATTTAAATTAATTAATTAAATTTAATTAATGAATTAATATTTGAAAAAACTGTATTAACATCAATTGTCATCCAGTACAAGATTAAAAAAATTATTTGAACTTCATAGGATGGATAGAA
Source organism: Maratus michaelseni (assembly GCA_963931845.1). Classification (NCBI taxonomy): domain Eukaryota; kingdom Metazoa; phylum Arthropoda; class Arachnida; order Araneae; family Salticidae; genus Maratus; species Maratus michaelseni. The sequence continues at coordinate 305,024,590 of OZ007592.1, forward strand.
AATATTTTATTAACGATTGAAAATTTTAACAAGATATATAAATATATAGAGAGTGTGAGCTAATAGTAGGAATTGAAAAATGCGGACAATTACTTCAAATAGCAGAAAAATGCTTTCAAAGCACTGGGTGTTCTGGCAGCTTGCTGTCTATGATTTTTACGTTTTTTGATGAAATATTTTTGAGAATGTAGGCAATATCAGATAGTTTCTGATAAACAGGTTTTTCAAGATAAAAACGGTCGAAAAATGCAACGTGTGATAGTGTACCTCTCTTAACTTCGTGACTGATGAAATTATCCTTGTTTTATATTTGCTACGTTATATATCAGTTTGAATTCAACCAAACAGAGTGAAAGCTCTGAAAATTTGTTCTCAGTTCTCAGGGTTTATGCCAATTTTAAAACACTTAGCAGTGGTCATTCGCTAAACGTCCCACGTATCATATACATTTGTGGATTCCGTTCGCTCTTAAAAATAACTTAATTTGTAGTATGAAAGAAGTCCTTAGAAGAAAGCGAGCGGATAAAGCATATTTTTCCGATCGTATGACATTATGTGTGATTCACACGGTACAGATGGCATTCGTTGAATTTAGCATTTGAAATCTTATTTTGCGATACGAAATGTGATGTACCGCTGTACAAACTGTTAACCCAACTAAAATGCCACTTGTTAGTGGCCAATGTGATTAATTTCGTTTTAAAACTTTCGCTAATAAAAAAAAATATTTTTCTGTGCATCTAAAATATAGAGCAAAGACCTATCCATGGGTAACCATGACGTTATGTTCATAGTGGTAACGCATGACCAATAAATTTCGCTCTCACTGAAATTTTTTAACTTCTAAACATCGCATAATTTGAATTTTTACACCGTCGAATAAAGAAAAAATGTTGTTCCAAATGCAATTCTTTTAAATCAATATTTCCACTTACTGATTTTTTTTTTATGGTTTTTAAAATAATTTTCAAGCAGGATTTTTTTTTTAAATTCATCTCTGTAGCGTGCAACCCGTTTTTTTTAAAAGATTAACCCGTTTGTACTTAAAACAACATATAAATAGGCCATATTTTGTTTCCGGCTAATATTCCATATGAAATTAAAACTAGAATCCATAAGGTTGTTGCAGGTTACGATTTTTGGCAATTTCTTCAGCTGGTAATTCCTGACATGCGGTTAATGCGAAAGTATCTCTCTTAATAAATTTCAAAACTTTACTCAAATACATAATTGCTATTTTTCTTTTAAAAAGGCTTTTTAGTGTTATCAGTGAGAAATCTAAAAATACATTTTGAATGTAAAAAAACTATTAGAGATTATAAAAAGAAATAAAATGTTTTTCACGTATGTTTCTGCACAGGGTGCCTGGTTGGATACCCTAGTTTCTATTAAAACCACTATGTTCTACTATCTGTATTTCTCGTAAAATTGGATTTTTATTTAATTTGGGAGTTTTGAATTACTCCTTAAATTTACATTTTTACGTGGTCTGACAATTTTACAGGAAAGGCATATTTTAAAGTTTCTTACCTAGTATTTCTGCGTACGAAATTTAGGCTTAATTTCCAAAGCATCCAATTTTACAGTGCATTCATGTAAAATACTATCAAAGTACTTTAAAGTATATGTAAAATTACATTTAAAGTAGATTCATTACAGTAAATGCATTTAAATACATTCATACTTCTGTAAAATGATGAGGCATACAAATTCTCAAAAGTGTTTTCTTTTTAACTTTCCTACGATCCAAAGCTCCATGTACTATTATTAGAAGATAAACTTTAATTTCATTATATATAGATCTACTGAAGTCAACGATTTTTCAAATAATAAAGTACTTTTGATACAAACAAAAAAAATTGATAAATTTAAGTCTCAAAAAAGGCTAATACAACTTAAGGGGATATAGTACTTATACACTCTCAAGAAATTTATTATTCAAAAAATAAATACAAAAATAAATAAGTCAGTAAATGAGAGGCATTTTACACCAAACCAAATTGAAATCGGATAAAAATTGGGCCTGCAGCAATAAACAGAAAATACAAATCATGCGTCACGCATAAATTATGATACTCTTTCCAACACTTTCAATACAGTAACGAAGCTACATTATATTATAAGTTAAAAGAAGATATGGAAATAAACAATTTAGAAAACGCATAAGACAGTTGAATGAATTTCAGCAATTAGCGGTCACAATCAATAAGATATTTAAATTATTTATAGTAGCCCTGTATATGATCAATAGATTTGTATACATTGCTAAAATGTATCATATTTGTTAAATTTTAATTCAGCTGTAAAATGCATAACATATTTGACAATTTATTTTCAGCATTTATCGCCAACAACAAGAAAGACAAATCATACGTCATAACTTAAAGGAAAGCATAAAATACATTTTTTGTGCAGCTCTGTATATAAATTACAGAATTTGTTACATACGACATATTAAAATCAACTCCAATTAATCTAAAAACGCATAGCACAACCAAAAACTCACTTTCAGAAATTTCTATCCATTGACTGTAATTTATTCAGTTTTTTGCAATTCCCTGTATATGAATTTACTTATATTCTAAAAACATATCTGAGTATATTAAATATAGATAAGCTAGAAAAGGTATAAAACAATTAAATAATGAATACTACAGCTGAAAACGGCATTTCAACAATAGTCGCTGATTGGATATGTAACAAAAGACATTTACAAGTACAAAAGAACTATCTGGAAATATAAAATATTAGCTCGCTGGAAAAATTTTCCATTAGCTAAAACTATAATGGTTTTTAATTTATAGTTTCTTGTTATTTATATATTTTTTATTATTCATCAGATTAATGTAACTTATTAAATAAAAATAAATGAAAATGCCTTTGCATTAATAATGATAATACTAAAATAATGTTACAATTTTCAATTCATAAAATATTATGAAGCAATTTTTTTATCTTTTGAATTGGAAACACTCATTATTAATATATTTATATTGTCATTTTCTGAAAGTTTTAAATCTGCGCAATTTTCATTTATGTACTATTTCAACTCTCTTAAATTATTTTTAGAATTTTTAATGTCAAACACATAAATTTTACAACGATTTAAAAATGAACCGGAAACCATTTAGAAGAATCGAAATAAGAAAATCACACATCATGTGACAGGAAAATATGTTTGTTTCATCGATATTTGGGAACAATACATATGAAAGGAAATCGTTAAAGTTTTCATCAAATGTATAAACTTTTCTTTTAAATGTGTGAACATCCGGTTAAAAAATAACTGCTAACACACAATTTTTAAACAATTGTTAAGCAACAATTATCCACTCTATATTTTATGTTTAAAAGGATAAATCTGTTAGAATTAGATTTAGAAAATTACAAATTTATATTCAAAAAAATCTATACGTTTATAATTTTCAATAGTATTTTTGCCACGAATAGAATTTAGGAATTGTTGCTCCAAGAAATTCACTATTGCATATACGAGTTTATATATTTAACCCATTTATGTCTAGCCTCCCAATATTGGCATGCTCTGATTTTTCGGATAGGAATTTTTTTTTCTAGATTTTTTTTTCATTTTTGCGATTATTTTAGACAATCTACAAACAGAACATTCAAATTAGTGTATAATGTAATTATTATATATATATATATATATATATATATATATATATATATATATATATATATCAAAATTTAAAATTCCATACTCTGTTTAATTTATTGTATAAAAAATACCTTTTATTAATATTCCATTTACAACCCTAGTTTATTAAAATATTCCATTTCTTAAAAATATTCTATTAGAGTCCATATTTAAAATATTTTTTATCTTAATCTACTTAAATTCCTTTTTTATTTCCCGACAAATAAGATGTAAAAATCACACTTCATAAGAATAAATATTCTTTAAAAAAAACCCTATTTTCTTAAATTCTTTATTATATTAAATATTTCCTGTTTATTCCCGTATCTAAATCTTTTTTATTTCTTTTAATCTGTGTAAAATCAACATTTTCCCTTTCCTAATACTCTCAAAAATCATTCTTGTAAATTGTTTTGTTATCGAGAAAGTTATATTCTCAATACGCAAATGCCGAAAATTATTCTATTAATTTCGCACGTTTTTTAATTTATATAGTGTTCCAGAAAATTCTCCCTCCAAAAACATCGGAGACGTATTTCTTCAATATTAATTCACAGATAAAAGATAGTGCGCGGCGAAAATCGAACATGCATTAGTTAAAGTATGTCATGTGTTACTAAATGCTTCTTACCTAGCTTAAAATGATCTGACAGAGAGAGAGAAGGATTTTGCCGTCGAATTGGTATGTAATAAAAATGACGTTGTTCTTTAATATGGAGATTTGTTTAAATTATCTTTATGTAAAGAGAGCACTCCACCAGAAATTAAGATGATGGGATTGAAATAAATAGATTAGAGTGCAATAAACACTTATTAGGCTATATTTTTCAAAACACCAGAAATCGTTTGAATAATAAATTGAATAACATAAGTGATTTAAAATACATAATTAGTTTTTAGATTCATTGATTGAATTATTATTTCTTAAAATGGAATAGTGGAGTGAATTTTTAAACAGACAATTCTTTAAATAGAATTATAAAAACATAAACGTATTAATAAAAAATATCTTCACGTTTTTTGGTCTTTGCTGATTTTATTAAAATACCTCAAAAAATCCTTAATTTTCATTTGTGCTATTTAATTTAATATAGTACAGAATCTTAATAAAATGATTTCTTCCAGGTTTGTGTTTTCATAATTTGTTTTGCCGAAACAGTACACATTCCATACAAATGTGAAAATACCTTTCAAATCACCATTTAATGATAATAATTCAATCATCATTTAATGCGTGAAATGTTACCCTGAAACATGACTTTTTGTAGACGTAGACATAGAAATGTTCCAATTTATAATTCGGCATATTGTGAAATGGAAAATAATTTATTAAATGATTATCTAATAACATCTGGGGCACATGTTACATACTGAATAATGTAGCATTGTATAAATGGTCTAACATTTCTTGTAGACAGTCACGGAATACCCTCTGGTTTTTAAAATGTTGCATCCAAAGACATCCTATAAAAGCCATTTTGACACATTTTTGGACATTTATAGTATGTCAGCAATACCATATTCGACATAAAATGGTCATCTGCAGATGGTAACAGTATTTGTGATAGACATCCTGTGAACTTTAATTTCAACATATTGGGTTTTCCGGAAAATTCTTGCTGTTTGAGAAAAATAATTCTTACCGGAAAATTCTGCCAGTTAATAATGAGATATTAGCTATCAGAATTAATGTCTAATAATTAAATGATAGAATTTTCCGGTTAAAATTAATTTTCAAAAATGACTCAAATTTTCATTCGAATACGAATTTCAGTATTTTAATTTATTCTTACAAGCAAATAAAAAAAATATATATCCATTAAAATTCATAAACTTTTAAATATGAACAATAATTTTTAATTTACAAAGTGCGTCTGCTTTTAGCCTTGATAAAAATAATCTTTACGCACAAGGTGACTCAATATGATTGTCATGATTACAAATAACTTCGTTGTAAACGATGATCGGAAGAAACACATTGCAGAATGAAGCCGAAAGTTTTGATTCATAATAGTACTATGTAGAGCCTTTCCTCAAACAGGCAACATCCAAAAATAATCCATTTCACGCCAGACGTTATATATAAATTGAATTTGACTCTTTGTGAATGTTTTTTATGGAAATATATTTATTATTTGCTATAAAAGTGAACGAAATGTAAGTTCGCATAGAGAATGCACTGACATTAGTGTGCATTCGAACATGATACACAATACCTGGCATGAAAAGGACTGCTTGCTTGATTAGTTGATTTCATGGATATTTTGCGTGTGACTAAAAGAAGTCACCTAAAATAGTTATGAAATACGCAAGAAAACGTCGATCTTCTTTCTGTAAAGTGTTAAGACGTTTCTTCCATACATTGTTTACAACGATCGTACAATGTGTTTAAGTGTGGAGCCTTTCCGTCACACAGACAACGTCCAAAGATAATCCATTTTACACAAGACATTGTAAAAAAATAGAGTTTGACTCCCTGTGAATGCTTTTTATGGGGTATTTCTTCTTTGATATAAAAGTGAAAGTGCTGTAGGTGCACCTAGAGAATGCACTGTCAGTTCGTATTAGTGTATACACGAATAAACAATATATGACGTGAAATGCCTGCTTGGTTGATTAGTTCATTTCATGAATGTTTTGAGTGTGACTATATGGAGCCATGTAGAATAGTTATGAAGTACTTAAGAGCCTACGCTAGCCATATGAAGAAACTCGATCGCTAATGTTAAGTCTATGGGAAGGTTCTTGACAGATTTCTCACTTGCATTTTAATATTTTTAAATGATTTTTTTTTTTGCGTAGGATAGCTGAGGCCGATCCCTAACGTTGTTACTTTTTACTTTTTCGATTTTGGTTCCAGTTTTTTTTTATATAAGGGTACTTTCACTTTCAAAACCGGTTCCCACCGGTTCTGAAGTTGAAAATGTCCGCTTATAAAAAAAAAAAACTGTAACAAAAATCAAAAAAGTAAAACTAATAACGCCAGGGATCGGCCTCCTCTATCCTATGGAAAAAAAGACATTTAAAAATATTAAAATGCGAGCGAGAAATCTGCCTAGAACCTTCCCATAGACTTAACATTAGCTTGAGTGTTTCTTCCCGTGACTAGAGTAGGCTCTTCTTCTTTTTAACACTTTCTAACCTAGTTGAAAAGTGTTTATGCCTTTGTCTGGCCGTCTGGCCGTCCTCTAACTCGCGTAAATGTACTCGGATTGAACTGAAATTTTTGAATGTTATTGTCAATTACTATAGCATGATCCCTATTCAAAATAAAGTGTGTAGCACTTATAGTTTTTTTACAGGGACAATCAGATTATATCGTTACAGTCAATGGGAAAAAATCTGTTAAAGAGCATTTTGATGATGCTACGCTATTTGAAACCTGATGAAATTGATGTACAATTATGAAGCACACTAAAACATGCTTTTTGTAGAATATGGGATACAAAGCATGTATCATTAATTTACAGCGTATTCCGTTGCACATTGTTTTACGGGAAAAAATCGTTTGCAGTGTAATTAAATGATGTTTCACAATTTCAAACATAATGAAATTTAAATTCTTAGCTTTGACTATAAATTGCTCGCTTAAAACTATGGTGTGCATTGCGTTTGTCGTTCATTTAGAAGGGCCCACAAAAGACATAGGTTACAGTATACGTGCAATAATTACAGTCTATGTGTGAAAAGTGCGTTTTCTACATTGGTTTGCGTTTTGAAGTTTAACTAAATTTTTGAATAGTAGGTGATGTGTATAAATTCGGTTGATCATATACAGGGCTACACATGGGAATTCGTAAGTATTATAGACTATGGGAGTGAATTGCTTAGGGTAGTTTTTCATTGTGTTACGCATTTTCCAGTTGAACTATAGTTAGTAGACTTATAGAAGGTTGTGTAAAATAAATATAGCCATATACAGGGCTACGCAAAGAATAACGTACTTTGTCGTTTATGGTTGGTAATTGCTGGGAGTTTGTTTTGAGTTGCCTTATGAGTTTTTATACATGAATTGAATTTTAGCTTAATTTGGGGTGAGCACAAAAGTCTTTAGATAGTATACAGAGTTGCACAGAAGATTTCGAGTGCATTACCATCGATTGGTGAAAATTGCTAAGCGTGAATTTTCTAAATGAACTAAATTTTATCATGGAATATAATATATATCCAAGTCTATATAACATATACAGGGCTTCACAAAGTAATTCGACTACATTTTTTACTATGGAAGGTAATTAGTAAAACTGGACATTTAAATGTGTTATATATTTCCTATACGGTTCACTTACATATCTTCTTTCACCTTATTTAACGATGAAGTTTTGTTCCAGTTTTCTAGATGTGTTGGAAAGTGTTTCATAATCTATGCTTGACGCAATATTTATTTGTTCTTGTTGTAATTTGTTAAAGCGTTTCTTCCAATCATAACAACGAAATTATCGTCATTTGCACTGAGGGCAATCATTTTCATTCAGCTTGTGTTTATATGTTACAGAAAGTTCGACATTTAATTTAAGGCAATTTAATTAATATTATTTTATCAGACTTATGACTAAAACTACCTAATATTGAACCAGACATGAGGAAGCTGTGCTTGATAAAGCAAGCCCACACTTTTCATTAGAGATAGAAGCAAATTAGTGAACTCAGCTTTCTATAACAGTAGTATATGAATCAGTGTCGCCAATATGTCATTATGTATTGCAGTTTTATTCCCATACCAAAACACTGTATTATGAAAATGTATGCATTATTAAAATGTAATTATAGTAATTTTTACTTGAATGTTATTATAAAGCAATCAGTCTAAGTATCAGTTTTCAATTTAGAATTGTAATCATTGATTTTTAAACATTATAAAAACCTGCTAAGACAGAAACACAAAAGACCGGATATATATTTCGTTTTAGACAGGTTCCTATTTACAGGTTTTTCTATATTAGTTTTACGTTTGTTACCTGGTTGTACGCGGAAGTTTGACCTTCGATTTATTGGTACGTTGGTGTAAAAATTTGGGAACTCCTGCTCTAATGTAATGAATTCATTTGTGTGTCCTGTAGACCAGTGATTCCCAACTTTTTTTGGTCATGCCCCAAAAAAGCCTCTCTAAAATCATGGTGCTCCCCCTCCCCCATGACATATATTTCTTCTTATGCAAAAAGTGAATGCTAAAAAATCCTAAAAAGGTCGTTAACTTGATCAAAATAAAGAATGCCACAGAGAATGACAGAAAAAATAAATGAATGGAAAATACGGAAATCTGTATTAATAATAATAATAATAATAACATGTAGTGATATGAAAAAGTAATCTAAAATTCAAAATATTTAATAGAAAATTGAGATATTTAAAAATAAATTTTATAGAAGCTTGTGCTATAATGTCTTGATCTTTTTAATTGACAGCAAAATAAAGGTACTTTATAAGTACAAAATGATGATGAATAGAAAAAGGTTAACGATATAATTTTTGCTACTTAGAGACTTTATATTAAGCATTAATGTAGCACCTTAATCTCTAATCTCTTCATTTAGTGCTATCCTGTCACATTATCTTCAGCAGTAAACATTTTACATCAACAAAGCTACATTCAGCTAGGTTTGAAGATGGGGATGGTAATAATAGTTTGCTTGTAAATTTGGTTTATTTCAAGCATGTAATTTCTTTCTCAAGATAGCTCCTTTGACACATCGTTTTGAATTTCAGAGTTCTTCTTAATAATACATTGTAACATCAAATGATATATTACTCATGTTGGAAAATCAATTCTATCAAATCAAGAGTTATTATTTTCAATTGATCTAAAATGACAGTTATACCAGCATATGTCATTTTGTATTTTTGTAACCAATAAAATAGGTCAAACTTTCTCTCAGAAATTATTTCTGTCAGATGTTTATGAATGCAATAAGGCCAAATATTTTTCCATTGTGTCACCAAGTGCTTCATATCTTCCTTGAAGTTGTTTGTTCAACGATATCTACTAAATAACGCACAAATGCTTTTCTATCACCAGTTTGCAGAGACTTCATGTTACACTGGACACTTAGAAATCCCTTTTGAGAGCCATCTTACATCTGAGGAAAAATAAAAGCTTAACTTGGTCTGCACTTTTATTTTCACAAAACTGATTAAATAGACTCTTGTATTTGACGTTAGATTTCATGGTACTGCCACATCTTATAACTGATTTCAATTCATCGTTAAGGCTGTTAGTCAGTGATCTTCCCAATTCCGCGCGCTAATGTTAAACCTACAGTCGTATGACGTATTCGTATATTTAAAATATCTCCTCAGGAAATTAACATTTTAGACGTCTTTTTTCAGTGTACACTTTTCCCTTTGCTTCTTTGATGGTAAAATATTTCTATTATATAACTAATTTTATGTGAAGTGTTGAAATTTTATTCAGTTTCGCTAAGCTATTATCACATAAAATTAAAAATTGTGTATATATTGTAGAAATAATGTAACAACTCAGAAAAAAACATGCTTTTTGTAGAATATGGGATACAAAGCATGTATCATTAATTTACAGCGTATTCCGTTGCACATTGTTTTACGGGAAAAAATCGTTTGCAGTGTAATTAAATGATGTTTCACAATTTCAAACATAATGAAATTTAAATTCTTAGCTTTGACTATAAATTGCTCGCTTAAAACTATGGTGTGCATTGCGTTTGTCGTTCATTTAGAAGGGCCCACAAAAGACATAGGTTACAGTATACGTGCAATAATTACAGTCTATGTGTGAAAAGTGCGTTTTCTACATTGGTTTGCGTTTTGAAGTTTAACTAAATTTTTGAATAGTAGGTGATGTGTATAAATTCGGTTGATCATATACAGGGCTACACATGGGAATTCGTAAGTATTATAGACTATGGGAGTGAATTGCTTAGGGTAGTTTTTCATTGTGTTACGCATTTTCCAGTTGAACTATAGTTAGTAGACTTATAGAAGGTTGTGTAAAATAAATATAGCCATATACAGGGCTACGCAAAGAATAACGTACTTTGTCGTTTATGGTTGGTAATTGCTGGGAGTTTGTTTTGAGTTGCCTTATGAGTTTTTATACATGAATTGAATTTTAGCTTAATTTGGGGTGAGCACAAAAGTCTTTAGATAGTATACAGAGTTGCACAGAAGATTTCGAGTGCATTACCATCGATTGGTGAAAATTGCTAAGCGTGAATTTTCTAAATGAACTAAATTTTATCATGGAATATAATATATATCCAAGTCTATATAACATATACAGGGCTTCACAAAGTAATTCGACTACATTTTTTACTATGGAAGGTAATTAGTAAAACTGGACATTTAAATGTGTTATATATTTCCTATACGGTTCACTTACATATCTTCTTTCACCTTATTTAACGATGAAGTTTTGTTCCAGTTTTCTAGATGTGTTGGAAAGTGTTTCATAATCTATGCTTGACGCAATATTTATTTGTTCTTGTTGTAATTTGTTAAAGCGTTTCTTCCAATCATAACAACGAAATTATCGTCATTTGCACTGAGGGCAATCATTTTCATTCAGCTTGTGTTTATATGTTACAGAAAGTTCGACATTTAATTTAAGGCAATTTAATTAATATTATTTTATCAGACTTATGACTAAAACTACCTAATATTGAACCAGTCATGAGGAAGCTGTGCTTGATAAAGCAAGCCCACACTTTTCATTAGAGATAGAAGCAAATTAGTGAACTCAGCTTTCTATAACAGTAGTATATGAATCAGTGTCGCCAATATGTCATTATGTATTGCAGTTTTATTCCCATACCAAAACACTGTATTATGAAAATGTATGCATTATTAAAATGTAATTATAGTAATTTTTACTTGAATGTTATTATAAAGCAATCAGTCTAAGTATCAGTTTTCAATTTAGAATTGTAATCATTGATTTTTAAACATTATAAAAACCTGCTAAGACAGAAACACAAAAGACCGGATATATATTTCGTTTTAGACAGGTTCCTATTTACAGGTTTTTCTATATTAGTTTTACGTTTGTTACCTGGTTGTACGCGGAAGTTTGACCTTCGATTTATTGGTACGTTGGTGTAAAAATTTGGGAACTCCTGCTCTAATGTAATGAATTCATTTGTGTGTCCTGTAGACCAGTGATTCCCAACTTTTTTTGGTCATGCCCCAAAAAAGCCTCTCTAAAATCATGGTGCTCCCCCTCCCCCATGACATATATTTCTTCTTATGCAAAAAGTGAATGCTAAAAAATCCTAAAAAGGTCGTTAACTTGATCAAAATAAAGAATGCCACAGAGAATGACAGAAAAAATAAATGAATGGAAAATACGGAAATCTGTATTAATAATAATAATAATAATAACATGTAGTGATATGAAAAAGTAATCTAAAATTCAAAATATTTAATAGAAAATTGAGATATTTAAAAATAAATTTTATAGAAGCTTGTGCTATAATGTCTTGATCTTTTTAATTGACAGCAAAATAAAGGTACTTTATAAGTACAAAATGATGATGAATAGAAAAAGGTTAACGATATAATTTTTGCTACTTAGAGACTTTATATTAAGCATTAATGTAGCACCTTAATCTCTAATCTCTTCATTTAGTGCTATCCTGTCACATTATCTTCAGCAGTAAACATTTTACATCAACAAAGCTACATTCAGCTAGGTTTGAAGATGGGGATGGTAATAATAGTTTGCTTGTAAATTTGGTTTATTTCAAGCATGTAATTTCTTTCTCAAGATAGCTCCTTTGACACATCGTTTTGAATTTCAGAGTTCTTCTTAATAATACATTGTAACATCAAATGATATATTACTCATGTTGGAAAATCAATTCTATCAAATCAAGAGTTATTATTTTCAATTGATCTAAAATGACAGTTATACCAGCATATGTCATTTTGTATTTTTGTAACCAATAAAATAGGTCAAACTTTCTCTCAGAAATTATTTCTGTCAGATGTTTATGAATGCAATAAGGCCAAATATTTTTCCATTGTGTCACCAAGTGCTTCATATCTTCCTTGAAGTTGTTTGTTCAACGATATCTACTAAATAACGCACAAATGCTTTTCTATCACCAGTTTGCAGAGACTTCATGTTACACTGGACACTTAGAAATCCCTTTTGAGAGCCATCTTACATCTGAGGAAAAATAAAAGCTTAACTTGGTCTGCACTTTTATTTTCACAAAACTGATTAAATAGACTCTTGTATTTGACGTTAGATTTCATGGTACTGCCACATCTTATAACTGATTTCAATTCATCGTTAAGGCTGTTAGTCAGTGATCTTCCCAATTCCGCGCGCTAATGTTAAACCTACAGTCGTATGACGTATTCGTATATTTAAAATATCTCCTCAGGAAATTAACATTTTAGACGTCTTTTTTCAGTGTACACTTTTCCCTTTGCTTCTTTGATGGTAAAATATTTCTATTATATAACTAATTTTATGTGAAGTGTTGAAATTTTATTCAGTTTCGCTAAGCTATTATCACATAAAATTAAAAATTGTGTATATATTGTAGAAATAATGTAACAACTCAGAAAAAAAGAGACATCCTTTAAGAAGAGTACACAGAAAAAAAATAATATTAATTTCCTGAAAATATATTTTAAATATACTAATGCATCCTACGCCCATATGTTTTACATTAGAGAGGGGAATTGGGAAGTTCACTGACTAACAGCCGAAAAGTGTTTGGCACGAAATGTTTTGGTGAAATGTTTTTTTTTATACTAAGCTATGTCTGTGGATGACACAATCCAAAATAAGTATTTCTGGATTCTACTCTTTCATTAGTTTAAAATTTCCATTTTTCTTCTCCATCATAAAAGAAACACCATCTGCAGCGCAAGATGGTATATTTGCCATTGGTATATAATTTACATTTAAATATTTTTTCAACATATTAAAAAAATAAAGTAGTGGTGCTCTCTAACGATTTTCAGGACAGCATTTCTTCAGCAAATTCACATCCATCAATTTATCGTTAAAATATTAGCAGTACGGTTTTAGTACCTCTCACAGTAAGTTGACTCATTTCATTCTCTGGAGCACTGAATTAATTTGAAACAAATTAAATAAATGTTTCAAACCAGAAAACTTAACTTGCCATTTTTTTAATGTTATACATAAAATTTCATTTATTTAAAGGATATTTTTCCCAAATTGTACTAAAACAAATTTCACCAAAATTGCCTTTGGCCGAATTTTTAATGCTCCTCCCTTCTTAAACTCCAATTTCTCCCACTTGAGCGTACGCACCACGTTTGTCACCGCTGTTGTAGACGAACTAGACAAACCGAAGACAGACAGACAATCTGAAGTCATAAACGATGCTCAATCATGTTGGAAAATTAGTAGGATCATTATATGACTAAAAATGCTTTTTTCATTAACAAGGAAAATGTTCCAGTTAGAAAAAATGTTTTCTTTTTTTTATCTATTTGCTTGATTAAAGTAGCAGTTCTTTTGAAATGAAAGAACAATTTTTAAGAAAAAGATAATTATCTTTAAAGAGTTTAAATATAATTTGTTCTGAAAGGTTTAAATACATATGGTGTTTTATTTTTTAACAAATTCTAAAGGAATATGAATTTTCGAAAATTTATATATGTTTATAATTCTAATATTTTAAACCATTTGTGTTAATCTAGAAATTCAGAGAATTAAAATATATTTTAGAAGGATCTTTATTTCACATAAATAATTGGGATTTGGCGAAAAGAAAGATTAATTGAGCATGAAAGCCAATGTTTATCTTACTTGTTGAAAGATTGATTTTTCTGGCATTTTCTAAGAGATCTGGAAAAGATTACTTTCAAGATTGAAAATAACCACCCGTTTGTTTATAAAACAGAATTGTTTGTTCTTCAAGGGATTCAAATACAAGGATTTTTAGTTTCAGTAGAGGAAAAAAGTATTAAATAAATTCGGTAGATTTACTTCCTTTCAAACAGTGCATGTTTTCAATTTGCTAAGGGAACTCGATTTGGGAATTTTCGATACAATTTTTGTTTTCTATTTTCATCTAAACATTTATACCTTGCTTCCGATCGAAATGCGATTTCTTTTTCAGTTTTAAAATTTAATTTTAATAGAAAATTTTAAATTTAATGCACAGAAAGTATATATGCGAGAAATTACATTCATCTTAAATTTGGGTATGTTTGAATATAATTGGATGGTTGATTTTATGACGGCCGATTATCTACACGAGGGTAGGGGGAGTGCCCTCCTTTGGGTCTTTCTAAGGGATCCTAACCCGTATTTACGGCAAGGTTCGAAGAAAACCACGAAAAACTCCAAACGGTTAGGTCGACGAGCACGACAGGTGTTTTAACTCTTTCAGGGGCAAAGTACTTTAAGTGCTAAAAGGTTGAAATAAGTGACTGGCACCGGAATTTACAAAAAAAAATATTTGGAAATAAGAAAATCGGCTATATTTCAAATACATATTAAATGGAAAAAAATTAGCAAAATTCTGTGGCGTTTGAGAATTAAAATTAAGTGGTTTCATAAACATACCACTGCCCCTGAAAGGGTTAACCCAGCCCGTCCCGTCTACCAGCTTTGAGAGCAGAATCTCTCAGCCCCAGTGGTGTTGCTTGAATACAGTAGAAAAGAATTAACAATAAATATCATTCGAAAACATTGGTTTATCTAAACAATATCGTATTAAATTAGTATATATATATATTTAAACGCCACGCTGCATATATTTGCGAATAAAATATAATAAAGACTTAATACTTTGCATTTATGCTGATTTACCAGTTTTTACAATTGATTTCCAATTTTTTAAGGACGAAAAAGTATTTTTTATATACAAAAGAGTTTTCAGACAATTTGATTTAGTATAATAATGATGATGATAATATGATATTAATGATAAATGCTTTAAAAAATTTATACCAAGCAATTTAAGCATTTTTTATTAAAAAATATATTATCATAATCGTTAAAAAAATATGAATTTATAAATGATATTTTATAATTTTAACATTTATATTTTGTTCATTTTCATTATTTGAATTTTTGACTTTAATTACTTAATCAGGGATAACATCTCATTTCTTCTCTTTTCAGAAGTTATAATTAAATAGATGATCTTAGCAAGAACTCTCTGACAATTCATTTTAAGGAAAGGCTTACTATTGCAAATTGCACATTGCACTATTGCAAATTGCTTTATTCTAGGCAAAAATGCCAATAAAAATCTGTGAAGCAGTTTTAGCACGAAGCTGACACAGTGAAAAAACAAATTTAAATTTATAGAATTTTACCGACGACCATTTTATAATAATAGTTTGATTTCATTACTACATTAATACTACTTAAATCTTCGATTGCATAGAAAAGTCGAATGTTATAATTCAGAATATAATAAATTCATATTTTTGCATATACCATGTACTAATACCAGCTACCTTGGCTTTTATCAATATTTTTAAAATGAATTTCTATATCACAGTACTTTATTAAGAAATTGATGTAAAAAAAAAAAAAAAAATTATTTGGCGCTTGCACGTGATGTCATGAAGTCAAATTTTAAAACAATTTGTCTTTCAATTTTCGGGGAAAAAAAGAAAGCCAACACTTGGATCATTTTTTATAAAAAAAAATATATCTGTTATTTAACTAATTTGATAAATTAAAAATATATGATTGTTAATTATATTTACCTTGTATAGCGGTCAACTATTCTTTCCACGTATACCTGTTCTTTCATTTTTTATCATAAAAAAATAACAAAAACGTTTCAAATCTATAAATTGTATTTTTAATTATTCTAAGAATATCTAGCATATTAATCAATGCTTTAGCAGTAAAAACGTTTAAAATAATTGTTAGAATATTTATTTTTGCATGGTAACAAGTGACTAAATTGTGCGCCATTCAAATTTCGAAATTCGATAAAAAAAAAAAAACACAAAAAAAAAAAAAAAAAAAAAAACACACAAAAAAAAAAAAAAAAAAAAGCGAAAAATCTTTCTAGAAATAAAAATGTAGTGATTAGCTTATATCAAATATCAGTTATTATTTCAGCAAACACGTCGAACATTTTTTTCAATTAATTTTTTGAATTATTTATTTATGTATTTTCAGAAAAAAAAAATCTAGTATGTCTTTGGTGCAAATAAAAGTTTTTGGACCATAAATAAAGTAAATCAGTTTATTTAAATATCAAAGTTACTGTTTTAAATATATTTGGAATATCATAAGCTTTTTTATGAAGTTGTAACATTGTAATTTTTTTTATCACATACCTTGTTACAGTTTTAATGATCTTATGCAAGAAAACCCAGAACTCTCTTCACGTTAATATGACACCAAGAAAATCCTAAAATTAATAATCTGTTTTTAAAAGCATTTAAGTATGATCTTGGTTATGTATTTTAATATACATGTTAAGAAATATGTATACACATCTATCATTATATCATGTATCGTTTTAAGTTATTTTTTATACATCTGGTCTGTAATTTTATTTTATGCATTTAAAATTGTTATTTTAAAATGGGCTTTTATTTAAACAAACAAACAAACAAAAATCTAGTTTGCCTTGGTTGCAAAGAAAAGTTGTTTGGGCAATAAATAAGGTGAATTAGATTATTTAAACATCAAAGTTACTGTTTTAAATATATTTGGAATACCATAAGCTTTTTGTATTAAGTTGTAACATTGTAATTTTTTTTATCACATACCATGTACAGTTTTAACGATCTTATTCAAGAAAAACCGGAACCCTCTTCACGTTATGGTGGCCCCAAGGATATCATAAAATTAATAATCAATTTTTAAAAGCATTTAAGTACATATGTTCTTGGTTGTGCATTTTAATATACATGTTAAGAAATTTGTACACATATATCATTATATCTTCTATTGTTTTACATTATTGCTCATATAACTGGTCTGTAACTTTATTTTAGGCATTTAAAAATGTTATTTTATGAAGGCGTTTTTAATCGCAATTGCTAATCTATCTGGATACATCATTAAGAATGTGTTAAGAACCCCTGTTATCTTGAATATTTCAATCAATTATTAAAAATTACTTCAAAATATAGCTTATTAACACAAATAAGTATTTTAAGGAAAATTTCGTTTTTGAGAAGTACAGTGGACTCCCTCAAATCCCTTTTGTTTACATATTTAAAACAGTAATATGAATGTACTAAAGCATTGGAAATTATAATGAATGCTTACAATAAAGTAATATATTAAAATAATGAAGTAAAATAATAAAGTAATTTAAGTAAAATATTAAAATAATTTAAAGTCAATATTTAAATAATTATGTAAAATAAAAAAAAATAAAACAATTATAAAAATATTAAAAATAAAGTCACGTGTAATAATTAAGGATGCAGTACTATATATGCATAATAATGATAAAATTACAATTTTTCTTGTTTTATTCATTGAAAACTCACTATAAACGAAGTATATTTTTTATTACCTTTTTTTTTTTTTTTTACAAACTTCAGTCATTCCTTTACATTATATTTTGTGTATAGGGACAAAATGTTTGTTTTCTTAGGTTGTTAATTTTGCTATTTTTATTTCTTAATGTCATACACTGTTCTTAGGGCTTATTCCATTACGATTGTGCCAAAAAACGAGTATATAAATCAGAATCTAGCTTTTTTATGATCTCTACTTTTTGAATTATTGTCCAATTTACGTGTTTTCTTTTCCTGTTTTTTCATTAGAAATACTGGAATCGGTCATATTATTTAAGAAAAAATAAAAATAACAGCAATACGGCTTTAACATTTACTGTTGCATATATTGTGACGAAGTTACTGCTGCACCGTATTATTACCTTAGATACGAAAATAATTTATATCAGAATCGTAAAATAATGAAATATTATTTCCGATTTATACAGATTTAATAAATCAAAAATCTTAATTATTTAAATATTGCCTTTGAAAAAAGTTCGTGATCCCCACTGAAATTAGCGCCATCTTGATTTTTTTCGGAAGAAAATTCATATTTTCTTCATGAAAAAGCTTGAGTTGTGCCATATTAACTGTAATTACATACTAATAAGGAAAAAATAGAAATAAATATTAAAAAACGGGGAAATGGATGCTTGAAAAATGAACAACTCGGTTATATTTTACATTTGCGAATATTGTGCAGGATACAATATGGTGAAGTTCTGCTTTAGATATGTTAATTTACATCAATATCATAAATAATGGAATTTTATTTAATAATTAACCAGTAGTCGCTAAAAGAACTTGATTAACCAAAAATTTAGTAAGAAAACATCGCGAACGTCATCGATTTTTGCGCCATCTTGAATTTTGATCCTTCAACTTAACTGTAAGTTTCACAGTTTACGACGGCAACGATACGCGGAGTTTAGGCGTTTGTGGATTTTAGCTTCGCGGATTTGATGGAGCATACTCTATTTCAATTTATAGAACTGTATCCATTTCGTAATTAATGTACATTACAGAAGAAAATAAGATCAAAATTTGATAATAATGCATAAGTTTTCAACTTTATTGGTTTATTGTTTGAGCAAAGTAAACCGAGAAAATGTGCGGAATACGTAAGAAAACTTTTAGATGAGCTAAATATTATTATATTAAGTTAAAATAGGGGGTACCACCCCTGCTCGCTAAAACTCTCCAACTCCCGTGAATTGCGACGTAATTTACATTGGGAACGCTACGCAGTCCCACCTCGCTTCGCTCTCTCGCCACTTTTTGCAGAAACTCTAGCCAGAATGAGTAGAATTATCATAAATCATTTTAACATGTAAAATTTTCCTATTATTTTAATGTGAAAAAAGCTATTGAAAACTTTGTTGAAAACACTATTAAAAATGCATTTAGTTAGTGCTACCAATGGGCATATATCATTTTAACATTATGAAATTTACAATGTTTTTAAATTTAAAATAATTAACTGAAAAAATTATCTTGGAAACACAATTAATTTAAAACTTCTTTCGTTGAGCCTATAATATTGCACTTAAATTCATTTTGAAAAACTCTTATAAAAAGACTACATGATAGCAAGACGGTTCAACATAAATCAACAATCAACGTCTAAAGTTCGTTCGACGTGAAAAATAGAATATCTCTCAGAGGCTTTGCAAGTTAAAAAAACGAAACCAACACATTTATTGCTGGATTTAAAATAAACCCTTGATCAAAAAGTTGTTTTGCTGAATGCATCACGTGACCATAAAACGAACCAATGACCATTACTATTCATAAATCGGCCGAAAGATCGTACTGTATATCAAAGAGCTCCTGCCCTGAATTTGGATTTGCTGAATTAAAACTAAATTCAGTGTCAGAATATGATGTCATATTGACAAAATCGTATACTAAAATATTTTAGCTTTATATAGACTTTAAAGATCAGGACGTCATTGGGAGTTCCTCACAAAGCGTTGCTATACATTTTCTGGCAGTTGCTACGCTTTTCCTGTAGGTAACTCCTTCACACAATGAAAAATCTACTCTAAAAACGGTCGTTTGTTTGAAACAATTCTACCGTGTGCCATCACACTTTTGGAGTCTATATCAGAATGCATCCTTTCTTTCAAATCTGACATCAATTTCACCATCAGAACCTTTCATCCCTGCCGAGATTAGAGCGTCATTTAAGAAATTGTTTTAAAATTCCCGAGTTTCATTAAATATTTATTATAATTAATTGGAAATTATATAATTTCCAGAAATATTTATTTTGTGCAAAGCAAGGATCTTTATATAAATAGTAAGAGTTCATTCTATTTAGCTGCAAGAATAAGTAAATATGACGTCATCAATGATACAGTTATAGTAAAATAAATCCATGGATATATACATCGTTATACATCATAGATTATAGATACATCGTTTGCTTTTCGAATGACGTCCTTTTCTTCATCGGAAACATTTTGCTATACATTTGAAAACCATTGAAATTTTTCTTTTAAATATGATTCAAGTTTCAAAGGTGAAATCGCGCTTCTGATTGGTGGAATGTTATAAATTAATTTTATGTTACTAAATTTGTTGCCACACGGCAAGCTACAAATTCAGCCTTATTTTCGCCCTACGTAAGAGAAATGCATATATAGATTTTTAAATCATTTTTAACACTTTCCAAAAACTTGAAAAGTGTTTATGAATGAGGATGGCCTGACTGTCCGTCAGCTCTATCTCTCGTAAATGTATTCAGATTGGCATGTAATTTTTATATGTTATTGAGGATTAAAATATAACTTTTGGTATTGAAAATGCTGTGTGCATTTATAGTTCGTTTACATGGACAAACAAAAACATTCCGTTACAATATTGTCTATTGGGAAAATTCGTTTACGGTACATGTTTTGGTGTTATGATATTTCAAGCATAATTAGATTTATATGTGCCACTGAGATGGACTACAACATGTTTACTTAGGAGTGTAGAATAAGTATCGGTTATAGTTAGTTTACAGTGATGCACAAAAGTATTTCAATATATTATGATAAATGGGGAAAAACAGTTACGGTTTTAATGAGGATAGTTCGTTATAATATTAAAACATAATGAAATTTAAAAAGAACACCGAGGCTCGCTGAAACAAGTTTTCCGTAGATTATGGAGTGCGTAGAATTTATTGTTTTACAGAGACGCAAAAAAGAACTCTGTTACAGGAGCAGCAATCGTCGATAACTGTTGAAAGTGCGTTTTTTTGTTGCATTATGCATTTAAAAATATATCTAAGATTAGGGTATCACCTGCTGTGCATAAATTCTTCAGATTATATACAGGGCTACACGAAATAATTCGTACATATTACTGAATATGGACAGGAATTACTAAAAATGGATTTTATTGAGTTAGGTGCCTTTTAAGTTTCTTATTTAGATTTATAATTACATTGTATGAATTTTTATTTAATAATATTCTGTTATTGTTGGAAAGTGTTACATACTCTATGCTTGATGCCAGATTTTTCGTACTTGTTTAAATTATTATAATTATTAAATTATTTGTATAAATTTAATAAGTAACTTTTTAAATTACTTTTAACCGTAAAATGTGAGCTAAAATTACTTTTAAAATGAATTGAGTTAAACTGTAATAGATACAAACGGAAATTAAAAACAGAAAATAATAATGAAATAAATTTCAGATATAGAATTGTAAAGTGAAAAGAAGATGTATGATTACATTTTATCATCAAAATTATGATATTTACAGTCGATAAAACATTTAAAGTTTGATGAAAAAGCTTTAATAAATCTTTGTTTCGAGAATAAAAAATAGAATTTGTTATTTAATTCATTTGCAAGAAACATTTAATCTTAATAGCATAAATTTTAACTAAATATTTTACTATGAGGTTTCTTATTTTTCCTTGTTTTTTAATTGGATAATTTTTGGACATATTTATCTTTGAAGGATTGAATTGCCTAAGACCTTTATTTTTCATTCTTATCATCAGAAAGAGATCTGTGGGAACAAAAGTTCATTTAGTTATAGAGTTTAAAGTAGTTTTTTTATTGATAATTTTAAAAAGTAAAATTTAAATATTATTTATCCATTTACTTATAAGTTTCCATAAGTAATACAACACACTTATGTGTTGAGCAAACAAATCAACCAAATTACATGTCTTAAGATGCTTTATGAAACTTGTCTTAAAGGTATTAAAAGATGTACGTTTGGAATACTTTTGAAGCATGACTTTTGTTTTAGTCAATTGTGAAATTATGTAATATATATATATATATATATATATATACAGTATGCCTGCTAAAGTCCCTTGCCACCCTCTTAAATTCGGAACGGCTGCTGCTATATTCATAAAAGTAGTGTCTAAGTAAAGTAAAATAGCCATGCGCTACTCAAAGAAACTGCCTACGGCACCACTTGGTGAAATGCTGCGGAGTTAGCATCCTTATCTCGAAAACGGAAAGAGATAGAGAAAAAAAGTGATTTACAAAGTTGTAGAGCATCATCGATTTAGTCCGAAAAGGCACATTGTGGACATTAAGGCGAAGAATAGAACGGTTAAAACACGCATTTGTCTTTTCGTGATTTCCTACACTGTGACGTGACAAAACGATCTTAGAAAGAAAAAAAAGCAACTAGTTATAATAATATATCTTTATTTTAGATTTTCAAACTTCTCACCGTCAGCTGCAATGCATATTTGGATGTTTGTTTGAATTTCACGTTGCACCACGTTGGAGCATAGATGGTGACACGTTGGCACAAGCGTCCGTAATAGCGTCGTTTAATGTCCTGCAATGTTTGTGGAGGGGTCGCACTGGCCTGCTGTTTCATAACTGGTTGTTTCTTTCTTTCTAAGATCGTTTTGTCATGTCACAGTGTAGGAAATCACAAAAAAACAAATGCGCGTTTTAACCGTTCTATTATTCGCATTAATTTCACAAGGTGTCTTTTCGTACTAAATCGATGATACTCTACAACTTTTTAAATCACTTTTTTTTCTCTATCTCTTTCTGTTTTCGGTATAGGAATGCTAACTCCGCAGCATTCCACCAGGTGGCACTGTAGGCGGTTTCATTGTGTAGCGCATGGCTACTTTACTGTACCTAGACACCACTTTTATGAATATAGCAGCAGCCGTTCCAAAGTTAAGAGGGTGGCAAGGGACTTTAGTGGGCATACTGTATACATATGTATATATGAAATCAAACAAAATTCACTTTATGTATTGATTAAGCGAAAGTAGTCTTTTATAATTAAGTAATATATGAACAATAAAAGAGCGAGTTTTAAATTTACTTGATAAGGTTTTAAAGTGAATAGGAAATATCACATCCTTATCTAATATAAGCAAATTAAATAATGAAGTGAAAAATTGACTGACATCAAAGTAAGCAGCATGAAGTATTGACGCGTCTATATAACTGGCAAACTGTCAGAAAAAATTAAAAACATAATCGTATGTCACATGAAAATTTTGCAAAGCGAAATATGACAACCATCTAAAAATTATAAAAAAAAATACGAAAACATATAAAGAAAATTCTCAATAAGATTATAATATTTTTATTGAATAAGAAAAGTCAGTATATATATATAAAAAATGCAAAACATTTAAAAACCATTAACCCTCTGAGCATCTCAAGGTATTTATACTAATAATCACTAGTACACATCTAAGAAAACTCACGCTAGTCTTTGTTTTCTCCCACGTCATATTTGAAAAAAAGAATTATACAATAAAAAACAACATTTATTTAATGTATATTTTACTGATACATTTTGCTTTATGTCATTATTTAAACTTAACTTAAAATAAAAGTTTATATTTTGGAATACAATACAATATACGCGAAAGTGATGAAAATATTAATAACATTTTCTCCAAAAAAATAATTCAACTGTAATTCAACCATAACATTTTCTTTCAAAAAATATGATAGAACTTGAAGACAAGTGTCAGATAATCTTCATTCTCTCTTTGAAATTGGAAGGGACCACTGAAAAAAATGGAAAAGCATCAGCGGTAAAATTTCAAGACAAAATGAGACAGTCAGCACTGCTCATCAATCTTCTTTACGTCGGGTGTCTTCAGGGAGTTAAGAAGGGCTCTCATGTTCGACATTTCGCTGCTGCTGACTTTGTGATTTCTTTTTGTAAGATTGAATCAATAGATATAAAAATAAGAAAACGCTTAATGATGAAATCTAACTATTATAACTAAAAATGTTAAAAGTTACACATAAAGAGGTTTCTTTAAATAGAAAAAAATGATAATTAAAATACTAAGATTTCAAGATGATATACAGTATTTTGAATAACGTAATATAATGTTGTGAATATTTATAGATTAATTTTATTTTAAAGATTGTTTAAGTTGAAAAGTTTCTCTCCCTTGGGGAATGTTCCCCACACGATTCCCAATTGCGAATTAAAAACTCTATCACAATATCCTGTCAATAAAATGGAACTTTATTAAAATAAAGACAATAATATTTATATTTCAGAATCTATTTCACATAAAACTTAATATTTAATATATTGTTGTTTGTATTGTAATATCCAATATTATGCTATTATTTAGTTAAGTGTATCTTAATTATTTTTATTCATTGTAATTATAAACTGGTGAAACTAAACCCAGGAAACAGCAGAACATCTGCCAGTCGTTTCTTAAGTAATAAAAAACACTAACTTGAAGACAGTCGCCAGTAGTATGGGACAGATTGACATGTCCAACAAAGGAAAATTTACGGCATGTCAAGAAGAAGATTTTATGGCTAGTTTCACGTAACAGGGCCAAAAGTCAATCACAAACGCAAAACAACACTTTCTTTTGCAAGAATATGTTTTACTTTCCATCTCCTCAAAGAAAGAGAAAATAAAGGTTGAGTCGGAGAAAACGCTAGGCCAACAACTAATATTCTGCAATTTTTCCATTGGCATGAGAAAAAGTTAAGATCAGACACAAAAAAGTGAAAATAAGAGAATGAGATATTCAATAAAAACATCTTTCATTGAATTTTATCTCTAGAGGCATTGCAGTTGAGATGAGTTTACAATTCAGAGCTAAGTTGACTTTATAAATGCAGAGGTAGTAGAATTAGCAGCAGTACCAGTATGGAGCTGTTTGTAGACTTTATCATCCATCAGTATGCTATATTCATTAGCGAAGAAAGTTGATTTCAACAATTATAAACATTAAAAGTTACGCAGCACCTGTTGACGTTATGCCGAGCACTTTGTTTTGTGCTCACCCACTTATTAAAAATAATAACAACAGAGCTTTGAGTAATTTGCGGCATGAATAAACTTAGATTTGGAAGAAAAAACCTAGAATTCTACATGAATAATAAAGAACTTTTTATGATATTTTTATGAAATTTTGGTGATGATCATCATCATGCAGCTAGGCGGCATGAGTCATCTTCCGCTCAGTGATGAAATCTCTACTGTATATGATACTAGGGGGCAGATCCCCTTAGTATCATATACAATAATAAACCATGTATATATATTTTTTTCAAGTTTCACATCTGTTGTGAAAATGATTGTGTGGTTTGATTCATTGTTATCTACTTGCTCGGTTACTTTTCAATAATTTATTAAGCAGTTTAAAAAATAATGGCGGTTATGTGATATTTAACTTTTACAAAAACAAATTCAAGTTCAGAAGCAAGCTCTTAGACTGCGGTTCGTTTGTAACATAAAAATTGAGTATTTTTAAGTGAAATATTGATACGCATTGAAAATTTTCAGTCTTGTAAGGGGGGGGGGGAATTTACAGAGTTTTAATAGCAATAATGTAATTAGAATATATATATTCGTTTAACTGTAAGGTCTTTAAAATGAGGGTTCTATATTGCAAATGTATGCCAGAATAATTTAACTATTCATTAAGCATGTACAATAAAATTTCCTATTACTATTTATTCAGTTAAATAATGGATATATACTATAACCACCATTTATTATATTATGGAATTCATTTTATTTTAAATGCGTACCAAATAAATTAATAAAAATTGCGTATCAAGTTTTGATTTCTTCTTCTTGGTTGAGATGAAAAATAGTTCAGGGACATGTTCATGAAAATTCCTTTAAACATTTATTTCCTAATATCAATACGTAGATATGTTGAAGTGACAGCCAAAACTACTTGACTTTTGACATACGTCATAAACATATGGAACTTGCAAGGATAGTCTAGACTGCATAACGTAGTAAAACTTTTTTCGTACTTTTGTTGTTGTTGTTGTTTATTTATTTTGAATTACGTTTTCTGGAAGGGTTTGAATTTCTGTAGTATATTATATATATATTATATGATTTATGTAAATACATTTAATATAATCTTGATTAAAGGCTCAGATTTTTCTGTAAATAATTAAAAAAGAAAGAATATTTAACCCAATCCACGAATAAAAAAGTTAATATTTTTGATAAAAATAATTCTTACAAAATAAGGAGTACAACGAATATAAATATAAATTAAAAAATCTTACTAAATATGTATTGTTGGCTTTTTTACAAACTGTTCGATATAGAAAGCGATGTTTCAATTCAATTCAATAAATGATATGCATTTATTTTGGAATATTGGGAATACTAGGTATTAAAGTTTAGTATTTATTATACATGAAGAGAATTTTGGGTTTTTTCAAACAACGATTTAAAACTATAAATATATAAAATAGTCACAAATAGTCACAATTAGTCAAATAAAAAAAAGAAAAGAAAAGAAAAATAAGGAAGGGAGAGAAAAAAATTATTAAATTGATTTTTAAAATTTTCATTTTCATAAGTAATACTTATTACACCTAAAATTAATTTTATTAATGTAGTAAGAAAATACAATAATGAAAAATCATGCATCAAGCATGGATTATGAAATATATTCCAACAATTCTAGAATACTTTAACAAACCCCACTAAAAATAATCTGAAGATTACCTTAAGAAAGTGCCACTTTCTTCAGAGATTCTACAGAAATCTGAAGACATTTTGCAGCTTTAACTTTACCTTTAAAAAATCTGCAGAATGTTTTAAGCCATTTTGCAGATATTTTGAAGATTTGAAAAAAAGTGGGCCAAATACCTACAGATTTTCTACAGTTATTTTTTTAAGATAATCTTCAGATTTTTTTTAGTGGAGAAACTTCGCTGTTAAGTAAGTTAAATAAAATATCCAAGTAAATATTTTAGAAAACGCATGACACATTTGAAAACCAGATTACAGCAATTGCCTGCCATGGACGGAAATCTTTTTGTGCAGCCTTGTATTTGATCAATAGATTTGTATATATTCTACATGGTATGCTAACATTTATTTTAGTAAGAAAACACATAACAGGTTGAAATTTCCCCTTCAGCAATATCTACTAATGGAAGGAAATATATCTGAAATATTTTGTACAGCTCTTTATATTGCCGACAGATATTTATTTATAAACACCACGTTTTAAGATAAAATTTTAATTCCGGCAAAAAAAACACTGTTTTAATTGCTGAAATTGCACTTCGAAAAATTATCACCCATAAGCAGCCATATATCCAGTTCTTTGCGTGTCCCTGTATGTGATTTCGTTTATATTCTACAAACATCTCTTAGTATACTACATATAGTTCAACTTAAAAATGCATAGCTCAATTAAAAATCACCTTTAAGTAATTCACCCTCATACTCCGTAATGCTCACGAATTCTTTTGTGTAGTCTTTGGATATTGTAATGTTTTCGGATAATGTCTTTTGGATATAGTACTGTACACGAAATCTTTTGTGCGTCAATGTAATTGAAAGATTAATGCTATGCACATCATATTCTACAGCAAGTATCTTATAGTAAACTTCAGTAATGTACACCAATTCCATCATATTTGTAACAGTGTTACATCTGCAAACTGTTTTTGCCCGTGGACCATTATGTAACGGAATTCCATTGTGTGACCCTGTAAATGATTGATAAATGATTTGCACCCATTTTACAGAGTACCTGTTTTAGTGAAATTCCTAAATACACTCCAAATTTTTTATCTTTGAAATGGTAAAACATCAAACTGAACTTAAATCTATTTTTTCCATTGACTGTAATTCAATGGAATTCTTTTACCTGTCCCTATAAATAAATTAAAAAAATGAAGAAAAAATGATTAAATCGAATCATCATCGAATATCAAAAGGATAACTATAGTTTTTATGATAAATATTTTTGATAAAAGAAAAATATATTTATTTCCAACTTTCAGCCTTTATTGTTTGACTAAATTAGGCATAGTTTTAAAGTAGTAGCATGTTCTAATTACTCTAATAATTAAAAATTTTGCATTTTACAAATATGAAAACATTTAAAACATTTTGTTTTTACAGAATTTAAAATTAAAATATGCCAATCTTTTTCATCTTTTAATGAACTGTATTAAATAAATAAAAGAATAAATATTTTTTATTTTACTAAATTCAGCAAAATGTAGTTTTTTTTTCATTTTGTCATTGGTTCAGAACACGGAGCCTCCTCGCTTTTATTAGAGTGAAATCCTATTGATGTGTTAGAAAAGCGAAGTGCGCGGGGCTGTGTTACAGTGATCGCAGTATGGACGATATATATGAGTCAAGAGGGTCTACGATCTGATAAAGTTACGTATGCCCACAATGCCCCATAATGTCATGGGTCCTGTTACAGTAATCGCTTTATGGACGACATATGAGTGCAAATGCAATTAAAGCCAAGTTTATGCTACCAATGCATTAAGTACAGTCAATTTTAGTTTTGTTTGGAAGACTGTTGCATCCACAACCAATTGTGAGTTGGATTACACGATCGCAGGCTAGATCTACACAGCCGACGAAGCATGGCCAAAACCGAACCGCAAATTTGGATGGATATTCCAAATCAACTTTCAGAATAAATCTTTCAAATTTTGTATCTTTGAAATGGTAAAACATCATTAAATTGAACTTAAATCGATTTTTTTCCATTGACTGTAATTTAATGGAATTATTTTGACTGTCCCTGTAAATGAACTATAAATGCAACACACTTCATTTTAAACAGCGATCGTACTATGGTAAACGCTAATAATATACAAAAATTACAGGACAATCTGAGTATATTTTCGAGAATTAGAGCACGGATAGACGGACAGACAAACCGAAGTTATAAGCACTTTTCAACTCTGTCGGAAATTTTTAAAAATGCGGTATTTATTTTAAAAGTCCGATATATCTGAGCTGCTCTGAATACCGGATGATCGCAAAATATAAGTTATAGGCAAAAATTACATTAAAAGTTATTTTTTCAATGATAAGTCTATTAGTTGAATCCTTTTTATTATTTTACTATCATTTATGTTCAAATTCATGTAACTAATTTTGCTTATAATTACATTATTTTTATTTCAAAATACGACATTTTCTTTGATTTATAATATATATCTGTCGTTTGTTTTTCAAACATTACATCACCTAAATGCTTGCTAATAAAAATGAATTTCTCTGTGAAGCAATTTTATCTATCATAAACCTGGTCGAACATATGAACATTGAACTTGAAACTGAGAACGAGTTCATTAATCAGAGTCTCTGGAGTCATATCCAAAGCATTTTAAAATTTAAAATATAGTACATTTATAAACATATTTGTAAATTAATATCAAAAGGATTATTATAATTTTTGATAAAAGAAAGATATATTTATTTCTATCTTTCAGGCTTTATTGTTTGACCAAATTAGACATAATTTTAAAGTAGTAGCATGTTCTAATTACTCTAATAATTAAACATTTTGCATTTTACAAATATGAAAACATTTAAAACATTTTTTTATAGAATTTAAAATTAAAAAATGCCAATGTTTTTTATCTTTTAATGAAATGTATTAAATAAATAAAACAGTACATAATTTCTATTTTACTAAATTCAGTAAAATGTAGTTTTTTTTTTTCATTTTGTCATTGGTTCAGAACACGGAGCCTCCTCGCTTTCATTAGAGTGAAATCCTATTGATGTGTTAGCAAAACGAAGTACTCAGGGCTGTGTTACAGTGATCGCCGTATGGACGATATATATGAGTCAAGAGGGTCTACGATCCGATAAAGCTACGTAAGCGCACAATGCCTCATTATGCCACGGGCCCTGTTACAGTAATCGCTATATGGACGACATATGAGTGCAAATGCGAGTAATGCCAGGTTTATGCTACCAATGCATTAAGGACCGCAAATTTTATTTTTTTCTGGAAGACTGCTGCATCCACAACCAATTGTGAGTTGGATACACGATCGCAGGCTAGATCTACACTGCCGATGAAGCATGGCCAAAACCCCACCAGAAATTGGGATGGATTTTTCAAATAGACTTTCAGAATAAATCTTTCAAATTTTGTATCTTTGAAATGGTAAAACATCATTAAAATAAACTTAAATCGATTTTTTCCCATTGACTGTAATTTAATGGAATTCTTTTGCCTTTCCCTGTAAATGAACTATAAATGCTGCACACTTCATTTTAAACAGCGATCGTACTATGGTAAACGCTAATAATATGCACAAATTACAGGACAATCTGAGTATATTTTCGAGAGTTAGAGCACGGATAGACGGGCAGACAAACCGAAGTTATAAGCACTTTTCAACTATGTTAGAAATTTTAAAAAATGCGATATTACTTTTAAAAGTTCAATATATATGAGCTGCTCTGAATACAGGATGATCGTAAAATATGGGTTAAAGGCAAATATTCCATTTAAATTTATTTTTTCCAAGATAAGACTATTAGTTGAATTATTTTTACTATTTTACTGTCATTCATGTTCAAATTCATGTAATGAATTTTGCTGATAATTAAATTATCTTAATTTCAAAATACGACATTTTCTTTGATTTATAATATATAGCTGTCTGTATTATATATATAATATATAATAGTGGGATAATGAAACTTTCAGAAATAAAAACTTTAAATGCATTTTCTGATGACATGATTTTTATTAACAATACCTTACGATAAATTTTCATCTTTTTAAATTATGGTGATATTTATATAAAGGTTATTGCCTGAAATTTATTTGATGTATGTACTTCAGGGTGAAAAATCTGATATAGGTCTAAAATATTATAACTGCTCTTTTTTTTAAATTAACACGCAGGAAAATATGGAAAATTATCAAAGTGATCATTTGAATGCCTATATATTTGCAATTTTTATTTTATAGTATAGTCTTAGACGATAGTCCTTTACGTGTTTAAAATAGTACATATACAGGAAAAAACTGGTGAACATTTATTCTTTTTGTCGTGAGGTCATTTGTAGTAAGAACAAAATATTGCATTACTTTTCTTTAAAACTGTAAAATATTAAAATTATTTATATCAAAATAAGTTATTGAACAAATGAAGCTGCCTTTTTAGATAATAATTTAGTTAAATCAGTCAGTGTTATACATAATTTTGATTTATATAATTAAATAGGTGGAAACATAGAGGGATATAGTGGGATAATTTAATTTAAATCAGAACAGTTTTAAGAAATCAGAAATGTGAATTAAACAAAAACTTAAAAAAGGAAGAATATTTTACTACAGAGAAATATTCTATAACGCAATATATCATAACAGTAACACTTACTTTGACTTCATGTATGAGAAACATATATCAATTATTTGCCCTTTTGTGCCTAAAAGTAAGTGCCAAAATTAATTGTTCCAAAAATATTATAGAATCAAAAAAGACGTCAGTACGTGAAAGGAATGACTATCAGATAAATATGTATGTAGTTGGAAGTAAAATTATTGATGGAGAATCGACCTGTTTTGAAAATGCTTTATCACGACAATGATATTTTTACTGTTGTTCCTTTGCTTAGTTTGCTTTTCCACATTTGACAATTTCTTCATTCATTTTTAGCAGGAACACAGATTTTTAAAATCCAAATCGTACAATATTTTATTTTTATTGATGATATCTTCGTCTTTGCGTCCACAGATACTCTTTTGTAAGAAATAATACGAAATATTATAGAAAATATTTTCATTCACGCGATACCTAGAAATTCATTTTATTTCCTTCCACATACATGTTTCTTTGACAGCCATTCTTTTCATGGTCTAGCGTCTTTTCCGTTTCGAGGAAAGTTACAAACGCATTATATTTCATTTCTTGTCCGATTCCCGTCCTCAATTATTTACGTAGACGAAAGAAGGTTGATTTCAGATATTTGCTTGTAATACCTGAAATACATACAGTGTTGATTTTGAGATATATTGAGTTATAGAATATTTCTTTGTGATAAAACATTCTTGCTTTCGATTATTATTTTTGTTTTAATTAATGTATGTTTCCGGTTTCTTTATTCATTAAATTCATTAAGCAATTATGTTTCATAAATATGACAGCTAAAATTTGTCTTAGTGTTAGTTTCGAATGGATTAAAAAAATATATTATTCTGACATGGCACAGATTTTTATATTAGTTAATATGCGAATCTCTCAAAATTCTTGAAAATTCTTTACCTCTATGCTCGTATTTCTATTCACTTTAACTTGTGTATTTATTATACATTTGACAATTTTTTCATATAATTTCATATAATTTTATATAATTTGTAATTTTTTTAAATTAGAATGCTTGATAATTAAGTACAATTTAACACCCAAGAATATTTTGTGTTAATTACTAAATAAAAAATATGTATTATTAATCGTTAGCTCCAAACAGCAAATTTTAAATTAGGGGATTTACAATCAGACTGATAAAAAATAATTTAATGAAAATTTTTAAAGGTCGTATAGTTAAAAAAAATCAAAAATACTGATTATTGTAATTTTTCCATAATATTAGGACTATGGTAAATAAAATAAGAAAAGTATATGATTATTCGCTTTAAAAAAATGTAAAGAAAAAAAGAGAAAAAAAATTATATCCATATATAAATTATAAAAAAAAATCAAGCTGGATATACTTATTAAGATTTTAATATGTTTCAAATTGTTCTTTTAAGTAATGGCATTTTCATTATCTTAGTATATTATCTTTTTAGCTCTTGAGTTGTAATTGATTAATATTCAATTAAAAACTCCATTGTTTTAAAATAGCTAAAATATGTGGAACGAAGTATTTACAAATTTCTTTAATTTTTCCAAAGAATATATGAGAATAAGACTTTTGATTTAAAAATTCGCAAAATAAGCTGGATATTATAGATTTCCTTACAGTTTGGCATTTGTTCTATATCTAATTATTGCAGAATAGGGCCATGTGTTCATGTGTTTGATTTTCTTACCTTGAAACAGATGGCGCCATTAACGCTATCGGGAGTAATAACATCCGAAACATCTATATATTTAAAAGAAAAGGCTTTTTTTGTCAAATCCACATAAAATCGTTCCCAATACGCATGCGCAAACTTAAATCTAGAACCTAATCAGTTTTAGAGCACATTCAAATGTGAAAACGTTGGTCGAGTAGTATACGGCGCGCTTGTTCTCTATTCCGATTATCGTGTGGGATCGATCCCTGAGGTGGACAGAATATTTTTTCTTATTTTATTCGAATTATTCTTCAAAAAGTTCAAACTTTTTAAAACAGCTATGAATTTTATTTTTATGGTACTATCAAGTTGTCTGCCGTCAAGTTTTGACGGTTTCCATCTAGTTGTTTATTAAAATAAAATAATAGCATGTTTAATCTTATCGAAAATGTAATCTTCTTTGTGCAAAAAGTTACTCTCTTGTATGTGCTTATACAAAACATTATGGAAAATATTGTCATTCTCTAGATTTCCCGAAGAGCATTTTAATTCTTTCCACATATATGTTTCATTACTAGCTTTCTTTTCACGTTCTAACGTTGTTTCCTACTCGGCAAAAATTACAAATTCATCATATTTCATTTCTTGTCAAATTCTATTCAACAATTACTAACATAGGCAGATTTTTTAAAATTGGCTTATCATGCGTGAAGTCACATTAGTTTTATTTTCTGAAATATTGAGTTATGGAACATTTTTTGTGATAACAAACTCTTGCTCTTGATACTGCGTGTTTCGATTAACATACTTATTTGATTTTTTTTTTTTTATTATCACTCTTTAATTCATTAAAATATATTGCCTGCCAAAATAGTTCTGTAGTTAATTTTTATCGAATATTTTATATTCTTTATGTACATCGCAACTTTCTTGTATAGAAATATGCTAAATATTGTTATTCACTCGTATCCACAAAATGTATTTCATTCAACATATATGTTTATCTGGAAAGAATCCATTTGACGTTCTAACTTATTTTCCTGTTCATGTCAGCAATAATAATCTGGGAGGCATTGTCACATTTTGGCGACAAATTTTAGCGTCGATGATTTTGTTTTGTATGATGGATTAAATGGTACAGATAAAGGAACTACGTATTAGCTCATGCACCAGTGGGTGGTGTTGCCGTATGAAAATCACACACCACACTTCAATGTAAAATGATTGGCAAACTGATTACTCCTGATCTCTCTCGGGCAGGATAACATCAGTTACGGCGTTGTCGTTTATTTCGTATTGTATTAAGCTTTACAATGCTTATATGGCAACCCCTCCGCCGCGACCGCTGATGCTTAAGTTGACGGGCAGTTTTGTTATATATACCATGCAATCTATCATATATATCTAAGTCATCGACGCTAAAATGTATTTTCAATATGTGACGCTGAATTCCGGATGATTACTTAAGTCTATATGTTTCTGATATTCGCTTATCGTACCTGAAGTGAAAATGGTGTTGTTTTCTGAAATATACAAGTTATCTGAATATATATAGGTATATATATATATATCTTCAATGTATTTTATTTTTATTCGAAATTCCATACTCTTTATATTCATGGACAGTCCTTGTATAGAAAGGTCCTAGGATATTACTCCGAATTTTACTTTACTTCGTTCCAGATGAAAGTTCCTTTGACATCCATTGTCCATCCATCCATGACATCCATAATAAACGTCTTTTCATATTCAACTAAAGTTACATATTTATATATTATTTCTTTTGCAATTCTTGTCGGCAGTTACTTTCCTACAGGAATGAATTTCTGACGTTATTCATCCACGAAATGAAAGTAGTGTTGAATTATAGAATATTTTTTGTAGTAAAACATTTTTACTTTCTAATTTTTCTTTGTTTAGATTAATGTGCATTTCTTATTTTCAAAAACCATTAAAATTTAGTAGACGTTCAATGTTTCATAAACATGACCTCTAAAAATTGTTACATCCTATTAGCTATGAATAGACCCCAAAATTTCAAATAAAACAAAATTTATATTACACTGACACGACACCGCTTGTAAGTGAAGAAAAAAATAAATGAGACAGGCAGTCTGTGAATTTATAGATACACTGTCATAGAAGATATACATACCCGTAATACAGATACCATCTATCAAAATTCATTTCATCCACGGTTAAAATCAAAATCGAAATATATACATTTTTTTAATTTTGGAGCGGGGAGGGAATTTCA
The DNA here is from genome assembly GCA_963931845.1 of Maratus michaelseni. Taxonomy (NCBI): domain Eukaryota; kingdom Metazoa; phylum Arthropoda; class Arachnida; order Araneae; family Salticidae; genus Maratus; species Maratus michaelseni. The sequence goes on from OZ007592.1 coordinate 305,060,218, forward strand.
TCATTATCGTGTATAGACACAGTCTATTCTTTGAAAAGATAATAATTATTGTAGAAATATTGTCTTTCGTTCGATTACTAGGAATTTAGTTTATTTTCTTCTACATACATTTTTCTTTGACAGCCATTTATTTCACGTTCGAACATTTTTCCTTATTCGAAGAAAAGTATCACATTTTATTTCGTGTCCAATTCTAGGCAACAACATAAACGAAAGAAGGCAAATTTTTTATGTTCCCTTTTCATGCAAGATATCAATGAACTGTTCCTTTCCTGATATAATGAATTATAGAATCTTTTTGTGAGATATAGCACTCTTGCGTTTATGATTAAATAATTCTAATGATAGACATTTTAAAATTTGCTTTTAAAATCAAATGACGGAAAATTTATTAAGTGTGAAAATTATAAATCGATAAATGCTATTTTTTACATTATTGCAGTCGTCTGGTATCAGCATACGTCTGGTATCTGCATATTATCAGCATAGATAAGTAAGGTTTTTTTCTGAATATAAATCATTTTGTTTTATTTAGCAGACAAAAATAGTATCTATTTACTTATTTTTGTTGGATTTTCAAAATACTTTTAAATATATTATCGCTCCAATTCATCATATTCTACAGGTTGCTCACTAAAGTCCAATCCACACTCATTTTTATATACCTCTGGCCAGGCCTATACCAACCGGGCATAAATACCCAGATTTACTAGTTGGGGACGCGGAGCTATACTCAACTGATCACAGCTTGGCTGTGATCCACCCTAGAACAGCCTTGTTGGCACCGCTGCAGTGTCCTATAGTCATTTGCCTCAGATTTCTTTGTTTGACGGTGCGTGGTATATATTTAACTTTTTTGAACTGTCAGATTAAAAAAAATAATAAATAATAGAAAATGGAGGGTGGCCCACTCCTCAAAAACACTCGCACAAATCACCTGGATCAGCTGTTTGGTACTCGTACAAACCATTTGGATCAGCCGTTTGGTACTCGCACTGACAATCTTAAGGGAAGACGCTGGTTTCTTTAGCTTTTAGTTTTGTCTTTGCTGACACTTTCTCGGGTAGTTGTCTCTGACATGTGTGACTGTGTTTATCATAGACGCTAGTCAGTTATATAGTTTTCGTCACATTCATTTAATTGTTTTGGAATTTTGGGGTGGAGCCTTGTTGCTGCCATTAGTTCCTCCTTTTTGACTTCCACATCCAAGATGCAGAATGTGGGATTTCTTGAATTTTCTTTGTGACTAACCTGAATACTTGGTGCGCTCTAGGATGAAGCCTGTTGTGTGTCCAATTGTTCGTATTTTTATTAAAGATGACTGTTTTCACTATAATGATGCTTTGATTACATTGATTATTTCTTTGTGACTTGGAACGATGTCTAACAGTTCATTTTAGTATTTAGGATAACTGCAATAACTTTTTTGAGATCCACTATACTATTTATGATTGAGCTCAACGGCTATCAGCTCATATTTATCAGACTTCCACTCTGCTGTAGCACTGTAAGACTTTTTTAACGAGCACATAAGTGCTTTTTCCATCTTTTTTTCTTTTGCACATTGTGCTTTTATATTTTTTAAAATTTGTTACTTATTTTAATTTATTTTTGGATGCAATATAAGAATGACTCTTACACGGCATTTTTTCCTTCTTCCAATTTCTTTTTGGAGCTTGATGGAATACCGAAGAATCTAATGTGGCGGGAGGGAAGTGTTATAGACGTTATTGAGCTTTGCCTCCTGTTAGTGTGAAATGTAGTCTATGTTGTCAATTAGGCATCTGATCACTGTTTTGCCTTTTGCTTATACGTGCTTGTTTTGAGCTAGTTGTTTAAGCCAAATTTGCTCGTTGCTTGTTTTTAAGTCGACCAGATGTTAAGTTTGGGCCAACTCTGGGGTAGTGTTTGGTAGTTCCTGGAATTCCACACTAACAATCCGGTGAATCCTTCAGTGTGAATCTGTGTAGGTATGCGGAAATGCACCGTGACATGTATAGATTTATGATAATAATTTACAGCTTAGTAATCTCTGTTTGTCTACTTTTGGGAAGTATAGGTGTGTCATCTTGCCAGTGACCCCATAGTCGTACTCGAACTGCCATTGTTTAAGTGTTAGTTTTTTAAGAGTTCTTTTCAGGTTTGAAATTGTTTTTTTCTATTCAGTAGGGAATTTCTTTGTGTGGATTTATCACTGCGTGTTTCACCTGTTCGTCTGCATCTTCGATTTATTGGATGCCTACGTAAGATTTCACGCAGCTTATTTTAAAAGCATTATTTGAGTTTTTGTCTGTTTGCTACAATTTGGCTATTGTGCTATCTACGTTAAATGATCTGATTAAAGTTTGTATTGCAGGCATGTAGTCCGAGCGGACACTGTAATATTGCCCTGTAGTGTTACCCCATTCTGCAGCTTTTAGTATGGCCAGTAATTCAGCTTGGAAAACGCTGTTACACTTCCTTAATGGCGCTGCCCATATCTTAATTCTTTGTTCCATTTTCGAACGCTATGTACGCCGAGCCAGTAGCTCCTGATTCCAATTTAAATCCATCAGTGTATATAACTATGCAATTTGCAATGTGTCCTTTTCTGGGTTCTACTGTGTCTGCTGGGTGTTTTCGCCAAATGTTGATATTTTTTATACAGTCGTTGGGATGGGTGGATGTACCGTGTATTTTTACGGTTTTGCGTAATCTAGATACTATGGCGTAAGCCGCTTTGTATTTAACTTGGAGGTGAAATGGAATCAGGACTGAGAGGATCATAAGTGCCGTGGTTGGGTATATTCTGAAAAGCCTGACTACGGTAATACAAAGTGCTTCTAACAGCTAGATAAAACTTCAATTCTTCGTTTGTTCAGATCGTGTCCCGAAATAGTGGCTGCGTAGGTTAGAGTTTTCTCCACTACTATGATATACCAAATATTAATAATGTCAGGTTGTAAACCCCATAGTGAACCATTGCAAACCATCTACCCGAGCATCCAGAATGATTTACGTATTTTGGATGTTTGCTATTGGCAGTGTTATAGCCAGTATAAATTTTTGTGTATTATGACACCCAGGTGTTTTATTTGCTGTTTTGTCTCTAACTTTTTGCCTTTAAATACCATTCCTTCTGCTTTGTAATTATTTTCTGTTAGTAGATTTCCCGTGTAAATCCAGTCTCATTAATTTCAGAACGGCCGGCGAGAGCTTTCAAAATGGACGACGAGAGCTATATTCATGAATGTGGTGCGTAGGTATAGTAAAATATCTTAGCACTATGCGATGAGAGTGTTTACAGTGCTTCCCAATGACAAAGTGTTGAGTTTGCGATCTTATCTCGAAAAAGGTACGACGTATTAGAAAAAGAAGGCGATTCCAAAATAAAAAAAGTGTTTACTTTTAAATATGGAATGAACCTTACATGTAAAAGTAACTTTATTACAAATCTTGAAATGCAGATATTTATATCCAACCACCAATTTAAATACCCCAAGAATTGCATGCAGAAGTATAGTATTATAAGGCACATGCACATTTACTAATAAAACTACCGTTACATCGAGAAACGGCGATCATTTCCCTTAAAGACTTTTGACAAATGTTGGAGCCCCGCTCACCAAAGATCTCATTTGAAAAATTTTAAATTAATTTTCCTTAAGTTAAAGACATGGACCAGTGGACCGCGTAATGAGTGATGAGGCATTTAATACATCAAACGACCGCTGCGACTTCGAATTTATTCATTTGTATCTCTCAATTAAAAAAAAACAGTAACCACTACTGTGACCGCTGAAAATGATTTTTTTGCACGGAGGCCTTTCTTCCAGCTAACATTAAGAAAACTACTGCATTTAAAAATATGAAATACGGTAGTTTTATAGAGAAATGTTCGATATATATGCTGAAAGAGAAGAATAAAAATGCTTTAAATCGAAGAATTATTTTAAGAGATATTTAAGAGATATTTCGATCAAAAAAGCTCCTCTAAAAAAGTTTTATAGAAAAAAAACTATGCATAGGAATTTAATCATATTTTTCTGGAATATAACTGATAAGCTTGCAATGTATAGTGGGTAATTCGTTTTTAAATTTGAATAATCTTTTGAGTGGATTTTTTTTTTCAATTTTTTATTCAAAATTTTATGATTTTAATTAAGATTCATTTCTTGTTTCGAAACAGCCATTTTTTATACTGTTGATAATTTGTAAAACAGCGCAAAGAATAATATCCCCTTTCAATTAAAAAATTTATTTACACGTGATATTTAAAAATAGAAATGAAACGTTAATATAAAAAAATAAATTATGACGTGGTAAAAGCAGTAAAGGGGGGAAAATTACGTCATAAAAAACATACATGTATGTTAATGTGTAATCAGTAAAAAAAATCTGGTTTTAATCTTTTACCCCAGTATACATATTTTTGTCCTCTTGTCAATAAAGTTTATTTGAAATTCGTTCATCAATTTTTGAATTTTTCGACAATTTTGTATTCGAATTTAGAAGTTTTTTCACGTTTCGGGCGAATTTTCGACATTTGTGAAATAAATTCGGTTTTAACCTCTTAGCCCAATATGGTAGATTTTGTCCTCTGCGAATTTTAAAATGTTAGCGATTTTTGTATGCAACGTTTAGCTTTTTTGTCGATTGGCTGCGATTTCTCCTCATTGATGAAAAGAATATGGTTTCAAACTTTTAGCCTAATACAGTATTTTTTTCCTTTTTTCAATAAAGTTTATGCGGACTTCTTGGAGCAATTTAAAACTTTTTTTGCGATTTTATATTCCGATTTTTAGTATTTTCGTGCTATTTTGTAACGGGCCCGGACCACGCCAGTCGTGTCAGCTAGTTTAAAGTATTCTAGCAGATAAAAATACATTTATGTTTTAATATTCATTAAGGTGATATAATAAACGATTTTGACAAAGAAAATTCAAGACGAATTATTATCAAACTACATATTTCACTGTTGATAGTTGTTTTTGTAAATATTACGAATGAAAAATTAAACCGTCATGTATACAATTTTAAATGATTATGAATTTTTTTATTCATATCATTATTTTTCGATTTAATTTCAAGAATCCAATTCCAAGATTTAATTCTAATGCGCAGTTTCCTTCAGTATGTTTATCTATTTTTGGCTTGATAATGTGATTGCTTTATAATATTGATGTCCATATTATAATAAATTACTTCGCCAAAGAAAAATCAACACTAATTAGATCTTGAAATTTTGACTTGTTTTTAATATTTGTTTTTCTTTTAAATATTACTATGGGATTTTATTTTTTACATATTATTTTAAAAAGATATTGCTATTAATGTCATTATTTTGCTTTTTGAAAAACTATACAAATCTTATACGTAATTTGATTGTTTTTAAATGTTTAACATATTTTGTCTCAGGAGAGTTTATTTTAAACTTAGCTTCACGTGATGTACATGGGATTTTTTTCTAATATTCATAACGTCGATACAATAAATGCATTTTCCAAAGTAAAAGCAAGACAAAAGAGACTTTGAAGCGTCAATTCTATTTTTGGTATTATTTCCTGTAAATATTACCAGAATATTGTGATAACATTTTTATTCATTTAATTACAGTTGAGCTAGCATATTAATCTACTTATTTTAAAAAAGTTTGAATGGCGTAAAAAAGTACAATCACGGCATAAGGCCGGAAAATAATGCTTGCTCAGGCAATAAAATGTCTTCGCCGTCCCTGTAGATCTGTATTCGTATAAACGTGTAATCAAGATACAGCTCAATTTAGTAAGTAAATCAAGTTAAGTATGGTCAATGTGACCAACATTGGCAAGAATGAGTCACACATTTAGCATGTATTTTGGTGGTGGGCACATAGCACATACTTAACTTGATTTTTTTGCTAAAATAAAGTGCACTTTGCCGACGTGCATTAATTTTATTAGTAAACATGCGTGTTTCTCGTACTGTCACACATAAGCTGGTGATTTGATTTAAAATAAATTACATTTCAGGACATCTATTAAAGTTATTTTTACATGTAAGACATCATTTCATTCTACATTGAGAACGCTCACCAATTTTGTGATTGAACATTGCCCCGTTTCTTCTACCTTTGTAGTGAAAAGTACTCTAACTTGGCAATTCGACACCAGGGGACACTGTAAAATATGTCATCGCGAAGCACATAGTCACTTTATTATAGATAGGTACCAAGCTCATGGCCACATCAGTCGCCGTTCTAAAGTTAATGAGGGAGACACAGGGCCCTCTGAGAGAGCTATTAAGAAACCAGATTTGAAACAATCGTTGGAAGGATAAAAATATTGTGTCTAGGTCATGCAAACAAATGTACAATGTAAAATAATTCTGTTCATGCAAAACCCTTTCATGGTGAAAAAAAAAAGCTGTCTCACCAAAGAAGCACAAAAACATGTCTCACTTCTGATTCTAGGAAAACTTCAAAAATATTTAATAAGCATATTTAGAGAACAAAGATATGTTTCTGTAGTCGTTAGAGCGCTGGCTATAGGCAAAGCGATTTCCTTACCAAATCCCGATTCAAGCTTGGACAACCATAGTGTGTGTAAAACAATTTAATTAAAGGTACCGGACTGTTTAATTTTGTTCAGAAAAGAGTAACTCTAGCTGCTATATGGTTGAGTATTTTACAAGGTCACAGTTCAATATTTTATTTGCACATGGTTCAGTCTATAGAAATTTCTGGTTAAACCATTACATCAAATATTGCAACAAGTTTTCCACATTGTATGGTGGAAACTTTTTTGGCTTTGGGTTTCGGAGAAATCTTGAACCGAATTTTCAACAATATGTGAGAATATCATGCTTTTGTATTTTTACTTTCTTCTATCTTTAAAAGAAGAAAGAATCGGATTCGTGAAAACTTTCGACTTCCGGTTTTCGACAGATTTATACGTTTTAGAAGGTCCTAGAGGCGATTTGGCTGCTTTTAGAAAATGTCTGTCTGTGAGACTGTCTCTGTGTGTGTCTGTCTGTATGTGACACAATGAACGACATGGAATAAAACTTTAGATTTAGTTAGGCCTTGATATAAATCTGTGCTGAGTAGTATTTTGTGTAAATCACCCCACACGCTGCTGTGCTAAACGTTTCACAATTTTCATGATAGCTGTATCGCAAGAACTAATGCACAGAATTTCATTAAACTTCAGATTCTGTTAGATGCTGACATAAGTTGTTGCTGACTACTTTTTTGCTGTAAATCTCCCATCAGGTAGCGCTTCTATGCTATTTTGTTTCATTATTTCCACAATAGCTCTATCTCAAGAACTAATGCACGGATTTTTATCAAATTTCATGGTGGAAGGATTACACCACCTCTCTGTTATAACGGATATACAATTGGAAAATCTATATTTATTGTATTTTATTTAATTTTTAATTTACATTTTAATGTGCATATTATGAATAATTGTTATATGATTGTTTATTGTAATAACAGATTAATTTCCTGTATATATTAATATTATGCATGTATCTAATAAGGTCTAACAAAACTTATATTGTCTACGTTTTTTTTTTTTTTTTCACGGGGTTCTTTTACTTAAATTAGTGATGAACAGTTTTAAGAGTTGTTTGGTCATAAACGAATCTGTGGAACCCAAAGTGAAGGTTTTATTGCACACAGTTTATGACACTGGTTCGTCAGACTTCTTGTGGGGCACGGGATTTGCAGTCTTGAATGAGGGCTGAGTATCGGGCCTCAGTGGATAGCAAAACCAAAATATGACAGGGTTCCCTGACAAGTGCAGTTTAAGTATGGGGCCGTGCCAACTCGGATCGGATAGAAGTAATTTATGTGAAAATGGTAATTTTCTAATATCCATCCAAATCCGAGTATGTAATTTTATTGAAATACTCATGTGGGATCCACCTACTCTAGAAGAGGGGTAGTTCGGATGTATAATGATGCAGTAGATTCCAGAGGAAGTCTGGTGAAGTTGGCATGAAGATGCAAAGCTGATGCAGAAATGCAATGAGGCTTTTTAATTCACGATGGATCACTTAGCTCTAAGTGTGAGAACCCGAATTCCGAGACCGGACTATTCCGAGACTGCCGTATGTTCATTAAGTTTCATAATTAAAATATTTAAGTGATCATTCTGTTATAATGATCCTGTAAGTAAAGTTTTAAGTGTAGGAAATTTAAAAGTTTGTGTTATAGATCTTTAGATGCCAAACGACGATCTCCTTCCCGGATGTGTTCCCCGATACTTATTGTTAATGGAGGTATGAATTATGTTTGTATTTTTATGTTTGTGTACCTTTCTATAATTTATCAGATATGTATGGCAGGAGAACATTTATTTGAAATATTTAAGAACGTAAACTTAAAAGGAACCATGATTTATTTCCTTTAAAAAAATCCTATTTAATTACTTCTAGTTGATACAACTGTAAATAAATTAGTTAATTGTTAAATTATGTTGGTCATATATTTACCCAAACTGACTATTGTTATTCTCTCTTTTCTTTTGCAGCATAATAATATTCCTAGATCCTAATTAATGACTTGAACTATTAAATAAGAGAAATTAAATATATATTGTAGGGTTACTTAGTCTAAACGGGGTGATCTTCTGTCATCCCTTTTAAATAAGGGCCAATTACAAGTTGCACACGCATAACACAGCGCAATGACTTTTATTTTTATTATTGTTAATTTAACATTTAGCCACTGGTTAATTACTATCACTAAGACTTCTGTAACCAAAAACCCCTAAATATATATATATAGGTAAGACGAATGTGTATCACCCAAATGCACTAATTATAGTACATGTCTGATGAATTGTAATTATTTAAAGCATTAGTAACCGACCTGTTTATGAGCTTAAAAATCTCCAGCACTTCAGATTTAGTTAGACGTTGACATAAGTTGTTACTGTTTACGTTTTGGTGAAAATCGTTCAACAGGTGGCGCTGCTATGCTGAATTTTTCAAGATCTACAGGATTTTAGCGATAGTCATATCTCAAGAAGTAATGCACGGAATTTCATCAAACTGTAGATTCAGTTTAACCTTGATATAAATTGTGCTGATTTGTTTTTGGTGCATGTGAAACCTGAATGAAATAGAGTAAAATTTTGGGCTTGGCAGTTAATTTTATGTATCACCAATGCACATTCTCGCTACCAGTATTAAAATTGTTTTAATCTAATATTTTCCCGCAAGCAAATCTTTATTATTTACTAAGAAAATTACTTTTAATTTATTTTTTTTAAATGATCTATTAGTATTAAAACAAGAATGCGCCTCTTTGAATAAAATTGTTCTACATTTTCTTTGCAAATTTCCTCTGTCATGAATGTCTGTTATGTTTTATGTGAAAACATACTACTATTAAAGCAAATATTGGCATTCATTGGATTCTTCGAAATTTATTATATTTCCCATCACATACAAGTTTCTTTCACAATCTTTCTTTTACACGTCCATATATCTTTTGCTATTCGAAGAAAGTAACAGACGTATCACATTTTATTTCCTGTCCATTGCTTGTCGGCAATTACTTACGTAAACAAAAGAAGGCAGATTGCTGATATTCGCATTTCATGCGTCAAATCAAAGTAGTAGTGTTTTTCTTATGTACTGAATTATAAGATTTTTTTTCTGTGATATAACATTCTACAATTTGTCAATAAGCAAATAGATTTATGGAATTTTTTTTATACACATTACTTTTTGGTACATACGACGCACTTCACAATTTAAGAAAGAATTTTTTATAGGAAAAAAACTTGATTTTATGAACTCACATTCAATAATACAAATGGAATTTGTATTATAAAGGAACTAGTCGGATGTGCCTATCTCAAAACTTTCTTCTACCGCACACAGTTTTCGCAAACACTCAAAACGAATCACCGCCGATTTATATCAAGGTTTTTACTGAATCTAAAGTTTAATTAAATTCCGTGCATTAGTTCTTGAGATATGACTATCGCTAAAATCGTGTATGTAATGTAAATCCTGAAAATGCAGCACAGCAGCGGCATCTGTTAGGAGATTTAAACCAACAACTTATTTTAACGTCTAACTGAATCTGACGTTTTATGGAAATCCGTGCATTAGTTCTTGAGGTATAGATTTCCGAGAAATCACGAAAAAAGTAGCATAGCAGTGCCACCTGTTGGAATATCTACACCAAAACGTAATCAGCATCTACTTATGGCAAGGTTTAACTGAATCTGAAGTTTGGTGAAAACTAGTATACATTGAGATAGAGATGAGATAGTCTTTGAGATAGAGATGTCGCAGAAATAACGAAAAATGCAGCATAACAGCGCCACCTGTTAGGAAATTTACACAAAAACCTAATCAACAACAACTTATGTCAACGTCTAACTGAATCTGAAGTTTGATGAAAATTCAAGCATTAGTTCTTGAGATATAGTTATCGCAAAAATCATGAAAAAAGTGGCATATTAGCAGCGCCACTTTTCGGGATATCTACATCAAAGTATAATTAGCATCTACTTTTGTCAAGGTTTAACTGAATATCAAGATTGATGAAAACTAGTACATTGGTTCTTGAGATAGAGCTATTGCGGAAGACAAAAAAGCAACACAGCAGCGACATCTGTTGGGTGATTTATAGCAAAATGTAATCAGCACCAATTTATATCAGGGACTGAGTCTAATATTTTATTAAATTCCGTTTAGTTCTTGATACAGAGCGCCCAAATATTTGTCACATACAGACAGACAGACAGACAGATTTATAATTGAGTAAAGTAGTAACTTAAATCCACCTAAGTTACCTTAATGGGGTCCGAGACACAAAAACCAAGTCGGTAATTGTGATCGAAAATCACTCAAAGGGTTTCGTTTAATATTCCTTTCAAAACACTTTATCCTTCCCTTAATAAATCCAAATAAATTTCATTTAGCAAAAAAAAAAGGTCATGTTTTTTATAAAGTAAAAATTTACCGGTCTATTTTTTTCGTTTTTTCGAATACCAGCCCCTATAGCGGGTGAATCTCGCTATTATATTCTGTCATAATAATATCTGTCATGCGGACTAAATGCGATATTAAAAAATAATAATTTCAAAATTAAAGATGTTGTACACCTTCAAAATGTTAAAATATACGACTATTTCCATAATCGGATTTTTATCACGATTCAATATGTTTCTCAAACTCATATATTTACTATTCTCTATTACTCATATTGATACTGGCTCAAACATTTGAAAAATTCGTTAAACTTCCAATATGACGTCAGATTTTATTTTTAATTCTCTAATGACGTAATATTAATCTGCTTTGTGTACATACACATATTCATACTCCTTGTATTATTGAGAAATCTTAGAAATTTTCCGTTTTATTACCACTATGACGTCAAGCAATTTTATTTCATATTTATTTTTTTACAGTTGGTGAAACTTTTTATTTCATTTCATTTTTCATGTGGAAATCGTTCAATAGAAAATTAATTATTGTAGAAAGAATGTAATTGTGGATTTTTTATTTTTGGCAACTGCTATAACGAAACATGTTTAAATTAAATAGGAAAAGGCTGTTAGAATTTTTTATCTCTATTTATTCAAATAATATTAATTTTAAATAATTAAAATAATTAATAATTAAAAATAATTTTAATATTTTCATCTTCATAGTTGGTATTCAGCTATATATAAGCAAAGTTTCAACTCTGTAAGTTACATAGTTTCTGAGAATGGCTCTGTGACGGACAGACAACGGAGCGGGAGTAATAGGGTTTCGTGAGATGAACGAAACCCTAAAAAAATATTGCATTAAACATTTGTGTTTTTTTTCGCTTAAAATGATCTTTTCCATCTTAATTAGTACACGATGGATTATTATTTTCTGTTTGTTTTTATAATCTAGCTTTCTAGCAATGGTTGTCATGGAATCATTTATGCATTTCTCTTCATAATGTTTTTTTTCACCATTTCTGGTCTTTAAATTGTTATAAGTGAAGAGCCGTTAAAGATAAGTGGTTCAAACTTAGACCATTACATTTTCCGTTATTGTACTTCAATTTTGATTCAGATAATTTGATAAAAAATTACATTTGAAAGTACGATATTTTAAAAATAAGTTATGATGTGTCGACTACTCTGATTATAAGAGTAGGCGAAGTTTTGATTGGGAACGTAGTTTTTGTCCAATAACAGTCAATGTTCGTAAAAGTGATATTAAGGCTATTTTTTTTTTTAACTTTCGATGAATGAGTTTGGAAACCTCGGAACTTGTGAATTTTCTCTTCGTTTCGATATTTATGCAAAATTCTGCTTCTGGTCAATCGATAGAGCAGTATTTAAGCTCTGACACGAGCTGAGGAAGTGGAACTTTTGGATAGAGTTCTACGCCACTGTGACCTTTGGAGATCTATTTAGTTGACTGAACAATTCTGATGTAAAGAAAGAGTGTCGTCATTTGGTAAGAGTAGATTTTAACTTTTTTTTTGTTCCAATTGAATAAAAAGAGTTTGGCGCAGAGATATCACTGTGATTCATGATGATCAATGAAGGCTAAGTCGGCACAAAATTAAGTAAAATCAAACAATTTGTATTAAAAAAAAACTTAAAAAGGGAAGGAACTTGAGAAAGCACTGCTTAATTTGCCTTATGCCGAAAGAAAGTCAATCCCCCAAAAATACTTAACTCAGAAAATAAAACTTCAATTAGCAATACCAATAAATATATAACTTCAAATTATGACTTACAACTTGGACGAACGTCAAACGTCTGTTAAGATGATTTCAGCAAGATTTAACTTACTCTTGTACTATCGTAATCCAAATACAACTTCAAGGATATCCGCCTACGGCAGCTCTAAAATCGGCACTCCGTGAGCGCCAAACTCTTATTCATTTCGAATAAAAATAAGGTAAAATCTACTATTACCAAACGCTTTCTCTACTTCAGAATAGTTGAGTCAACTAAATAGATCGCCAAAGATCACAGTGGGGATAAACTCGATCCAAAAGTTCCACTTCCCCAGCGTGTGTCAGTGCTTAAATACTGCTCTATCGATTGACCAGATGCAGAAATCGAAACGAAGAGAAAATTCACAAGTTCCGAGGTTTCCACACTCATTCATCGAAAGTTAAAGAAAGATAGCCTTGATATCACTTTTATGCACATTGGCTGCTATTGGACAAAAACTATGTTCCTAATCGAAACTGCGCCTACTATTATAATCAGAGTAGTCAACACATCATAAATATACATCGTATTTTTTTACATTTTTTCTTTAAATATTTTTATTTATTTAAAATTAATATTTAAAAATTGCTGAATCAAAATTAATACTTATACATTTCTGTTTAATTAAATAAATATAATATTGAAATTAGACGAATAATATTTCGAGTAACAACAATGTTAAATTGCTACACATTTTTTTTAAATTTAAAATTTAAAATTTCCTTTAATTTTATGAGACGTTTTATGATGTGATTTTGTTATATTGTTTTGAATTACATTGTTAACCATCACAGAAAAATTCAAAATTCTAACTCAATAAAAACATGTAAAAAATATAAAAATAAATAAAAATAAACGTGTCCCTAACGCTCTTAAGCTAAATATATATTTCTAATAGATATTTCTAATTCTCTTTGTGCGAAAATAAATGTTGAGTCAATCAGTATTAAGTTAAAAAGTCTATTTCAGAAAAAGATATAAAATATTTATTCAGTGCAGTTCTATTATATTTGTTAAGAGAAATTAACAAGTAGTTAAATTTGAAAAGATATCGCCGTAAGTAATTTATTTTTATGTTTTATCTTATTGAAACACTAATCAAATAACTATAGAGCAGGTTTTTATTATTGCGGTTTAGAAATGTTTAAATAATATAATATGTATTAAAAATCAGAATTAAAAAAAAGAAAACGATATTATATCTATATTATAAAGGAGAAACGTGTCCGTGCGTAACGCTGACGTCATTTTGCGAATGGCAACAGTTGACGATGGAATTTCGGTTTTGCGATTTTTACTATTACAATTTTTTTTTTATTTCTAAACATCTCACATTTTTCATTTTTACACCGTTATAAAGGAAAAAAAAAACTATTTTGAAATGCAATTTGTTTGAAAACTGTATATTAATTAGCTGATTTATTATGACTTTTAAAATTAAAAAAAAATGGTATTTTTTTTGTGTGTTTAATGGTTGCCATTGGTAATTGTTTCCCTCTTGGCGACCGCATATTATCGTTGATAAAAGAATTGAAATTACTATTATTAGTTAGAAATTAATACAGACACCTTGAAAAGTATAAGAAAAAAAACTTTTACTGATTTTATATATAAAATAATAATAATAATAATAATAATAAACGTTTTGATGAGCGACAATTTTACAAATCAAAATATTTTAATTTAAAAATTAAAGGAATGTTTGTGATACATAAAAATATTTTTCAATTGTGACTCAAAACAATATTTGGCTATTTATCGTTTGCGCCAGGATTATCCCGTTCAAAAATTAATTTATGATGACGTTTCGCTTGCTGTTTTAAATGAAAATTCTAAGGTTTAAATATATCTCTATTACGTACGGTCCGATTGCGAAAGATTAATCTGTTTGCATTTAAAGCAATATAAATAGTTCCGCATTTATTCCCGGCTAATATTACTGAACGAAATTAAAACTTCATCAAAATATAATATAAATAATAATATGATATAAATAAAATGCAAAATTTAACAGACATGTTCTCGAACTACGCGCTTAAGAAGTTGAAATTTCCAGAATAAGAAACCTGCAGTAAGCTGCGAAATCATGGACGATTCCTTTGGTCGTTAACTCCTGGCATGCGGCTATTACAAAAGTATCTCTTTATTAAATTTCGAAATTTTATTTGAATATATTATTGATATTTTTCTATAAAAATTCTTTTCTACGTTGTTAATGAATCAGTCAATTTCGCTTAACGAACTTTTAATCAAACGAAATATTGAAATTTCATAATTCACTTTTATATTTTAACAGAATAATAACGCTACTATAATTTGTGACTCGTGCTATAGCCAATATACACGTCAGGGCACGTTGCCCTTATCATTATATTTTTACGCATGAAGGTTTCGTTATGGTACTCCATTGTGAAATTTCGTAATTTTTGAAATTCAATATTTGAAAAACGGCATAATCATTAGATTTGAAATTTATATCAAGAAAAATACAATTTTGTACCTTTCAAACGCAGTTTGTCTAACAATTTTCTGAAAAATAATTTTCGAGTTATTATTTTTTTCAGTAACTTGAAATGTTTCATTTTCCGAGATTAATCTGTGGTAACAATTAGCGAAAAACCCAGTCGTCAGAAACGCATAGCTTTTTATTAAAGAGGCTGTAGGAGCAGGGATTGTCACCATCAATTTGCCACCACCACTTTTGAAATCGGTTCTGTAGTTCCAGAGATTCCATAGAAATTGTAATTTAGAATGATTGTAGATCGCTTTTTGCTCATTTCACCCTTTTAAATTTCGATTTTTTAAATTTAATCTTAGAGAACATTTACATCTTATAAGTAACTACAATGCCAAATTTCAAATTTCTAGCTCCTTCAGTATATAAAAAAATTTCAATTTTAGAACGTTTTTCGCTCCTGCACCCCGCTAGGATTAGTGGCACCGACATAAAATATAGACTATGTTAGGGTAGGAATTGTCACCACAAATTTGCTACCATTACTTTTGAAATCGGTTATGTATTTCCAGAAATTCAATAGAACTTGTAATTTAGAATGTTTTTAGAACGCTTTTCGCTCATTTCACCCTTTTAAATTTCGATTTTTTCTTATTTATTTTTAGAGAGCATTTACATCTTATAAGTAGCTACAATGCCAAATTTCAAATTCTAGCTCCTTCAGTATACAAAAAATCGCAATTTTAGAACGTTTTTCGCTCCTGCACCCCCCTGGGGTTGGTGGCACCGACATAAAATATTGCCTATGTTGGAGCAAGGGTTGTCACCATCAATTTGTCACCATCACGTTTGCAATCGGTTCTATAGTTCCAGAGATTCCACAGAAATTGTAATTTAGAATGTTTTTAGAACGCTTTTTGCTCCTTTCACCCTTTTAAATTTCATTTTTTTAAATTTATTCTTAGAGAGCATTTACATCTTTTAAGTAGCTACAATGCCAAATTTCAAATTTCTAGCTCCTTCAGTATACAAAAATCGCAATTTTAGAACGTTTTTCGCTGGGGTAGGTGTACCGACATAAAATATAGCCTATGTTGGAGCAGGGTTTGTCACCTACAATTTGCCACCATCACTTTTGAAATCGGTTTGGTAGTTCCAGAGATTACCCCCTACAAACAAGCAAACTAAAAAACAATCTTTACTCCTTTATAATATTAGTATAAATATGAAAAAATATTTGAATTAGAAAAAAATGGTTTTAGCCTATGTTCTGTAACCCGGGAATCTCGGGTTCGATTCCCTAGTATTTTTAAATCAATGAAATATAATTTCCACAATATGTATATAATGAAAACACGGATTTGGCTGTTAGGAATATATAAATATATATAAATAATATTGTAGTGTAATGCAATAAAACTTGCAGTAAATTACCTATGGTTACAATTATTTATTTGTTGATGTTTTAGTAAAATGCTGAATGTATTTTTATTTATTATAGTAATTAGAAAAAGTATCATGTTCCATCATATCAAACTTATCAAATAAAGTTTCCGAGCATTCTGTGTATAGTATCTTTCAGAATCATGTTATCGATTTTAAATCTGCATTAATTAGAATAAATATATCAAGAATATATTTATTTGCTAATTTTTTTTTATTCGTTTAGAAATGTCAAATTGATTTTCGATACATTTTAGAAATTGTCAGGAATTTAATTATTACATTCATCGGCAAATTCTTATTTAAGCCATTAAGATTCAATGAAATATCTGATACCGATATATAACATTTTTTCGTGCGTATAAACCATAGTTGGAAATAAGGAGAGCCAAATGTCCTTAACACATTTCATAAGTCAATAAAAATGAAATAATCGGCGTACGAGAATATGGTTTTGACATAAATGCTGCATATAATCGAATGATTGTTTAAACAACTTACATTTTTTAGTTCCCGAATTTCCTGATAGATTGGGCTACACCTTGAAAACTGAAAAAAAAAAATTAAAAGCATGAAAACTCAATAAAAGCAGCTACAGACAACTTATTTAGTACAACCTACTATCATATTTGAGAGTGTAGAATATTTTGCATTTAATTTATGCTGCAATAGATCATACGTTCATAGAGTTGCAAAGGCTAAAAAAAAAAACAGTTTAAACCTGGAATAAACCGGTTTTTTGGGAATAAATCAGGTCTTTTGGGAATAAACCTGGGAATAAACCGGTTTCTTGCAACTCTATACGTTCAAACATGTTCAAATACTTGATTTCTTATTGGATTTTAAAATGTGTCAAAGACTTTTCACACATCGTACAGAAGTAAAGAAGATTCTGAAAGCCTTCTACAATGATTGGCGCAGGAAAGTGTGTTACAAAAAAACTATAGCCACTTATTTTGAGCATATGCGTAAGAGAAAAATATCCAAAGGTTTTGAATACATTTTTATCATATCATTTGGTATGGTTCTCAAGCAAAAAGTTTAATTAAGCCATGCCAATGCATTGTGTAACAAATTAAACTGCACTACGCTTTTTTCGGCCGATCATTTGTCTATTATGCTGTGTTTTTAAAAGCTTTATGTATATATATATTGATTCCGTTTTTTGATAATTAACACAGCGCTGAAATTGAGCTTATTTCAGTTTTCAAATGTCCTAAAAATGCAGCGACAAATAAAGATTCATTTGAAATTGAACAATTACTACAAAAATTATTTCTCAAAATCAGAAACTTCGCAAAATAACATTGTTAAAAATTTTGGTTAACGTTTCACCAAAAGGTGGTACAAGTGTAGCTGTCATCATTGGATGGTAAACCTTTTCTCCAAACATTCGTGCTTTATTTGAACCATACTTTGGTTATATGTTGAACCATGATTTGGTAATATGTTGAACCATGGTTTGGTAATAAATTGAACCATTGTTTGATAATACGCTCTACTATATTTTGTAATAGATTGGACATTGGTTTGGTAATAATTTTAACCATGGTTTGGGAATACATTGAACCGTCGTCGTCGTTTGCGAATACGTTGAATTAACTGAATTTTGGTTGAACCATATTTTAGAAATAGGCTAAACCATAAACTCAATTTCTGACAATTCTCATACATTTTTATGTTGACAATCTGAAGCATTTGTTTCGAAACTGAAACCAAATAAATTACATATATTTTTTAATTTAATGACAAAATTCATATCAATGTGTAAAGAAGTTAAACTGCTTGCAAACAGAAATCTAATTTGAAACAATCTGTTTAAGGCATTTTGTCTGCAGACAATTTAACTATTTTTACACATCTTAAAATTGTACAATTACGAAAATAAAAATATACGTAGCTTCAATTTCAAAATTAATGCTTTAAATGTTCTTGCACCAAATGTATGAACATTGCATACATTTAAAGTGTAATTTTTCAAACTTAAGTGACTGGTTGGCGTAATTCTCAATAGTTTTTGTACGCTATTTATAAAAAATTACTTATAAAATTGAAATATTATACTGTTTAGTGATTTATGTCTCCGTATTTTTATTACTATCATTCTTGAAACCTTTTTCAAGACTATGAAAAATTGCAAAATGAATATTTATTTGTTAAGCTTTAAAACCCAGTGTATTTGTTCGAACAAATTTATTTCGCAAGCCGAAAATAAGTTTTAACAAGATACTAGAAAGTGAGTACTCACACTTGGTCTGAATATTAAATTTCTGGCATTTCTAATGCAGTAAATTAACTATAAAGTAAACATATATAGGACTCTCTTCCTCCTTTTACGAAACAATTTTCAAAGGCTACACAATTTTTTCAATACATTTTTTAATATTTCTGTGCTGACGTATGCATTGCTCAGATCACCTCCCCCACCCTACTGTCAGTAAAAATAACGACTGTAAGTATATATATTGGATTAAGAAATCTAAAGTCAAAATGATAAGAGTATATGCTGGAGTAAAGAATTGGGAACGTTCTGGTGGTAATTGAAACAAGCTCGTATCACAATCAAATATGTATGTTCAACAATTGAATATTACTTTCATATCACAATTTCTGAAAATTCTAACACTTTATTGTTTTAGTTTACGCCAGAGATGAGCGAATAACACTTTTCTCTAATTTCAATAGTAACTAGGTAACATACGTTTGGTCAAGCAACATGCTAATACAATACAGTTCAAATTCACATTAAAATGTAAACGAATATTCCAATTCTTGACGAATACAACCCATAATCTGATAATAACTTCACGCTTAGCAAGTTAGCAAAGCTTAATTCAAAATATCAGTGCTTAATTCAGAACATAACTAAGACATACAGATTCAGAACAATTTCAGAACATACCAAAATTAATATATGATACGCAAGATATAAGAAATTAAAATTTATAAATCCAACAACATATCCACATATTACTCAACTGCGCATAGTACATACAGACACATTGTAAAATAAAATTTTATCAGCATTACAAAAAAATAAAATATAGTTAAAGATTAAAAAGGAAGTATACTTTATTCACAAAATAGTTAAAATATATAAATAAATCTACATATCTAGTTAAGATTAAATGAGACAAAATAAAAATATCTTGTGATCTCTGTTATCCTACACGTACCGCATATCGGCAGAGTCAATGGAGGACGATCTGTGATTGGCTGCAACCTTTTGCCATAGGATGGTAAAAGTTTAAACCATACTCCAAGATTCACCAAAAGCCGAGTTTTTGAAATAGAAATTGAACCATCTTTTGTTACTTTTGCTGACTGTGAACCATCTAATTGTTCAACATTCAACGGAAATTTTGAACAATGAAGAAGTAAATTTATATTAAAAATAAATTGTATGCTTGATTTCTCATTTCTCCAAAGGATATCGTTTAAAAACCTCTCTCGTAGGATAATGACGTAGTATTGTATAGCAATATTTATAATTTGTCTCGCCAGGAAAATAATTATCATTTCCGTAGATATATGTAATAAATTACTTGAATATATTAGAGTAACCGTTTTGATTTTTCGCTGCCAGAAACAGCCACCAAGAAGAAATTAAACTTATGTTACATATCATACTTTCACAATGTTAAAACACACACCTATGTCCTGATTCTCACATTCCAAACAGCAATAAGGGAGTGATAATACTCTTAAATAAACTTTATTATTATTATTCCTGTTCAAAGAAGACGAAACGCCAAAAAATCTAACTTACTACTTTCTCCATGTTGATAGAGATTTGGTATAAATACATGACATAGAAGAGAGGTGTTATTTTAAGAATTTATTACAATATGCACAATTTAAAAAGCTGTAAAAAACGGCAATTTTAGTATTTATTTCCTAATGAAATACATAATATTTATCTTAACTTTTCAATTACTGCTTGGGACATATACGTCCCTGAGAACTACATTTTATTCTATTCGTATTACACTTCGAAAAATAATCTCTGCCCTACACTCATACTAGGATATTTTCAAGAGAAATCCACCAGAAATAAATTTGTTTGTAAATTGGGCCACGATTGAATATAAAAATAGTGACATTTCTCGTCCCGTGCAATATCTGTAAATGCATGGTCTGACGAATTTCGTCATAAAATCGTAGTGCATTTAAAGATAAACACATTTTCATTCGAAACAAATTTGTGTTGTTGCCAAAAACCATTATTTAACCAGATAGTCTCAATCATTTTATATAATCCTTCAAGTATATTCCTTTCATTTAAAGTCCTAGATAACAATTTTATGTACTTAAAAATACCCATTCCTTTTAAGAATTTATAAGAAATTTATTTTTCTGCAAAAATACAGGGTGATTCAAAAGCCACAGGGAAAATACAAATTCCATAATTCGAAAAACGTAGGCAGTAGCACGATATAGTTTTCTTATAAATGCATATAAAATCGTGATACTTTTTTATTATAAAAATATTTGCTGTATAGTTGCATTTGTCACCGACCGTTAGCAGTGTAGTTGTTCCAGATTTCATCCATGCCGCTATTTAAGTAATCTTGTTCACGACGTTACGACATAAATTCTTTTTGATGCTTTCCAGATTATCTTGGCATGTATGTCATCTATTCTTATGTTGCAATCACACATAGTATCCCATTAAATGCAATATCGGATAGTTTCTCATAAACAGGTTTTTCAAGAGAGAAACTGTCGTACATACCGTCTCATCACCGTGCTACAGAATTTACTTCTTGTAACTTCGTCACTATTGAATTTATCGTTGTTTGAATCTCCTACGATAGATCACAAATCAAATTCTGCCAAAACATCGTTCTAAAAATAGTCTTCTCCGTGCTCAGGTGTTACCTTATTTTTCTACCTTAAATACTTAAGAGTGATTACTCGCCGAATGTACCGAGTGTTCCTTACATTTGTGGATTACGTTCATTCTTGAAAGTAACCCTACTTGCTATATAAAAAAATTCGTTCGAAGAAAGTCAGAGAATAAAGCACATATTTCAGATCATACGATAGTACGTGTGATTGAAACTTTGCTGGTGGCAGCCATTAAATTTAACATTTATAACATTTGAGGCGCTTCGAAATGTGCTGCGCTGCTGTATTAAATGTTCATAGAACTAAAACGCCACGTTTTAGTAGTAAATTTAATTATTTTTGCTGTAAATTTTTCCCTAATAAAATAAACGTTTTCCTGCGCATATAAAAGTAAAAACGTGTCTTAAAATAATGCTAACGTCATATTGATGGTGGGAACACATGCCCAATAAATTTTGCTTTTACTACAATTTTTATTTACGGAAACATCGCAGGTTTTGATTTTTACAGTGTCAGATAGGGTAAATTTTTTCTTGATTGTTTGAAAACTGTATCTCAATTTACCATTTTTTTTTTTTTTTTTTTTTTTTTTTTTTTACGGTTTTTAAAATAATTTTCAAACAGATTTTTTCTAATTTATCTCTACCGCGTAGAGCCCGATTACAAGAGATTAACCCGTTTGCACTTAAAACAATATAAATAGTTATGCATTTGTTTCAGTCTAACATTTCATAGCTAAATTAAAACTAGAAACCAAAAGGATGGTGTAAGTTGCGATCTTTGAGTATTTCGTCGGTTAAAATTTCGTGACAAGCAATTAATCCGAACGTGTACTTTTTAACAATATTCAAAACTTTATTTAATTGCATAACTGTTAATTTTCATATAGAAATGCTTTTTAGTGTTGTTAGTAGGCAACCTTAAAAATATACATATTAAAGTAAAAAAATCTATTAGAGTTTTCAACAACAAAATAATGTCCCTTAGTACCTATGTTCTGTAACGCAGGAAGTATGGGTGAGATCCCCCAGTTTTGGTTAAAATCACAATTATATCTCGTAATAGTGTCTCTTTTATGTGCCTTATGGTAACATTTGGATTGTGACTTTTGGATTACTCATTACCTTTACATTTTTACAGGGTCTGACAATTTTTAAGAAAGATATATTTAAAAGTTCTTACCTAGTATTTTTGCGTACGCAGTTTTGGCTTCTTTTCCAACGCATATTTTTACAGTATAAATCTTTCTGTAAAACGATGAAGCATAATAAATTCCGAAATTTTTTTTTTCGTACATAATTTTGGCTTCATTTCCAAGGCATATTTTTTACAGTGTAAATACCTCTGTAAAACGATGGCGAATACAAAATTTCCAATAATGTTTTATTTTTATTTTTCCCATCATCTCCAATGTTCTGTAATTATTATCAGATGATTAACTATAATTTTATTATATACAGATCTTGCAGATGTCAATTATTTTTCAAAGAATAGAATACTTTTTAAAAAAAAAAAAGTAATTTAAATCGATAAATATAAAGTTAAAAACTCCTAATACACCTTAAGAAGACACAATATGATAGCAACCTAAAAAAGAATATTTTTTGAAAATATTTGTTGATAAATTGATATAAAAAATAAATCGGTACATTAGGGAAAATTTAAATCAAACCGTAGTGAAATTGGACAAAAATTGCACCTGCAGAAATAAAAACATAAATATTAACCGTGATTTGTCCTTTACAAAAGTAATATTTTAACTTAATTTTGTCAGTTTCCAATTTTTATAATATCCCGCATATTTAATAAAACGTAGAATTGCGACATTTTACATTCATGTTGTACATTACTGATCTTTATTATGTGAATTTCCAATTTGTTGATGAGAGAAAAATATTTTGTTTTGTAATATATTTAACCATGAAAATTTTTATAATTTAAAAATTGTATAAATATTTTAATTCCAAAAACCGTTAATACATTAAATAAATTTAAAAGTTAAAATTTGCAGAATAAAGACAATATTTAGTTTTAATTTAAAATAATAAAATAGGTTCTATTGTATAGCTTTAAAAATTATCTGGCAGGAAACAAGAAATAAGTTATTTTATTTTATAATTTTTGTGTAAATATTTTATGTTGTTAAAAATATATAATTAATAACATTCAAAAAAGGATTTAAATTTTCAAATTTAGTACTATGCTTAACAGGATGTATTCATTACATTTTGAAATGAGCAAAATGTTTTTCTCTGATAAAACGAAAAAGTATGTGAAACTGCGCAATTTTCGGTTTCGAAAAATACTATGTCTATTTAAATGGATTGCCATGTATAATCAATGTAACTGTTTGATAGTTATTTAGGAATGTGTTTTGTGAAATACTTTGAAAGTACGGAAGTGTCATTTTCACTAAATAAAAACATTGCCCTCTATTATATAATAATAATAATAATAATAATAATAATAAATAATACTAATAAAAATAGTATTACACTCTCAAAAATGAATACTCAGATTTCAAGAAATTTTCTTCGTTTTTTACGAAACGGTTTCCTGGGAAATGCTCCGAGTAAATATTTCGTCAAATCGAGTAAATTTGCATCCTCAAAATTACGAAGAAATTAGTTTTGTCAAATTGTTTCTTTGAAAGTTCCAAAAACAGGTTGGTGCTGCCATCTATCGGAGTTTTTAGAAGCATCTTTAATTGACTAGGAGATCACATTTCACAAGGCTTCAATGGGATTCGAACGCGCGACTTTTAGCTTGGCAGCCGAGCGCTCTTACCACTTAGCCAGCGGTACTTTGGAATTATTTGATTTTAAATATATTTACGGGATGTTGATGTGTGTTTATATTTTTAGAAAGTAGATTGTATTTTTATCGGTGCTGTTGGGGCCTCCGTGGCCGAGTGGTTAAGGCACCACTCCGCTAATCGCCTCATAGCTTAGGAAGAAAAGGCCGGCGGTGTTCGACTCCCGCCAGCTCCATTGCACACGCTTCGTGGAGCTCCCGGATGTAACTCTTGGTGTTGTAGAATTTCCTTGTACTTTCTCGTCAAGATTTATGTAATTGTTGAAATCGTGTATGTGTTTCTGTGATTAAAAATAAATGTATATGGATCATTCGAGACGACAGCCTCCTAGCTATAGGTCTCAAAGCCCACCTCCCTTCAAAGTTCAAAGTATCGGTGCTGTTATAATTTGTACATGTTTTAATTAATAAGGCTAGATTATTATTGTGGTTTTGCTATGGTTAATAAATAATTAGAATATGGCTTGATTAATATAATTTATTAGAGAATTTCCTTTGTTCAATGAATGATTAAAATATGGTCTAGTTAATTTGTTGATCAGAAATAATTAATTTTGAAGTCATATTTTGGAGGCGAGTTCATCAATTTTAGCGGATAAGATTACTGTTTATAGAGGGGAAGGGGTCAGTTATACATATTTTTAATTTGATTGTTATATGAATATATTTCTTAAATAATAATAATAATTATTATTATTATTATTATTATATAACCATTGGGAAAATGTTGTTGCTTTCGGTCGAAAATGGACCAAATGATGTTCGCATTTTACTATTTTAACCGTTTTTAACGAAATTCTGTAACTTTAGAAGAATTATTTAAGCGTTTTTAACGAAATCCTGTAACTTTAGAAAAATTTATCTTTGAATAGGCAATAGAAATGCATAAAATCGTTACAAAAAGGACAGACGCAAATTATCAGGTATGACAAATAAAGTAGAAATTTGGTACTTTCGTGTTATAGCGGCCCCCAAGGATGAAATATTTTTGTTTCTGTTTTCATCACTATATTGTAAATTTAGTACTTTTGTGTAATTTTTTTTGAACGATTTTGTAACAACAAAAATAATCTGGCCGGGAATGGGAAAACATTTTTGTCAAATATTTGAGATTTTTCATTTCATTAAAAATCACTTAATTTTGAGACGACGAAAGGATTGTCAAAAATGTTGAAATATAGCTCAAGAATTGCGGAATCGTCAACAGTGAGAGGTTTTTTTTTGACAGCGAGGAAACAGTTTCGTCAGATATTTGAGGATTCACGTTTCGTCAAAAACCACGTGACTCTGTGAC
Source organism: Maratus michaelseni (assembly GCA_963931845.1). Lineage (NCBI taxonomy): Eukaryota > Metazoa > Arthropoda > Arachnida > Araneae > Salticidae > Maratus > Maratus michaelseni. The sequence goes on from OZ007592.1 coordinate 305,085,776, forward strand.
GAAATTATTGTCAAAAATAACGAAATGAGGTCTAAGGATTGCGGAATCGTCAAAATTGAGTGTTTTATTTCTGAGAGTGTATAGAACACTCATTCGTAACACCATTTTTTAAACATAAATTACAATGCTAAGTAAAATAATGTAACAGTATTAACTGTGAGAGAAAAAGACATATTAACGAAATGGAGTTGTATTTTCTGGAATATTTCAGCAAGAGTAAATTAAACACTGATAAAATTATATGTTAATTGTGTAAATACTGCAAATTATATAAATAGTGTTAAATTTTAATTAACATGTGCCTATATTTCAAATAAAAATAAATGTATCAAATTAATAATAATAAAATATTTTTTATTATTTTCATAATTTTAATTATTGAATATTAAATAAAGTACATTTACAAATACAAAGTAACTATCTGGAAATATATAATCATAAGTTCGCCTGCCGTATTTTCTACTAACTAAGATATCGTTTTTGTTTTAAAGTTTTAATTAATTAATTTATTTTTTTATAAATCTGTATTAATGTAATTTTTTAATCCAAATCAAGTGAAACTCCCATTGCATTAATAATAATAATAATAAAATGATGTCACTTTTTACTGATGTTACCTTTTATTAAATGAAATATTATAAAACAACGAACATTGTTTTTTGTTCTTTGTTCTTTGTTAAGAAAAAAAACATTATTAATAATACTGCCATTTTAAGAAAATGTCAATTCTGCATAATTTTCATTTATATGCTATTTCGATCGCACTTAATGTATTTTTAGAACTTTTAATGTCAAACACAGAAAATTTGGAATTATTTAAAAAATAATCGGAAACCACTCAGCCAGAGGAATCGAAACAAGAAAAATCACACATCATTTGAGAGGAGAATATGTTTGTTTCATAAATATTTCAGAACAATACACACGAAAGGAAATCGTTAAAGTTTTCATCAATGGCATAAACTATTCTTTTAAACTTGTGAATGTCCGGTTAAAAGCAACTGCTTCTGCAACACAAATTTTAAACAATTAATACCGCAATATTTCTCCACTTTTTATTTTAAGTTTATAAGGAAAATCTTACAGAACCTTATTTAGAAATTTAAAAATATTGTTTCAAAGAATTTAGGGTTTCATAACACTGTGTATTATATACATACATCGAGTTTTAAATAATTATTTTGCTATGAAAGGATTTTTCGGAATTATTGCTTCAAGAAATCGACTATTATATAGATGATTGACAACTATTTAACCTATAAATGTTATTCCAATATCAGCACGTTCTGATTTTTCGGAAAAAAAAATAATGTTCTTTTTTTCTATTATTTTCCACTCTCTACAAATAGGATATTTCCATTTGTATAATGTATTAATTATTATATTATATAAAGATGTAGATATATAGGTATAGCAGATATAATTTAAATGTGTAAAAAGAAAAAAAAAAAACAGGAAAAAATGGTTTACAGTTTTAAATACTCTATTTATTTTTTAAAATGTTGTTTTCAAATGTTTATAAAAACGTTGAAGAAAACTATTTTAAAAATTGAAGAGTATATACAGGGTTCGCTTAAATAATTCATGAGGTTTCAAAACGCTGTTTATTGAGAGGTATACGACCTACAACAGCTGGTGATAACTCACCAAGTATACTCACCAAGTTTAATGCTCACCTGCCTCGTGGCTTGCGTGCGCACTAGATTGCAGGCTGGGGCGCGCTTGTCTTGATGATGTTCATATGTTGCCATGACCCCCAGGTAGCCAGATCTCACGCCATGTGGTGCTTTGTGAAGGACAAAATTTATGTACTCCCAATGCCAACATCGCTGGAAGCACTCCAGAAACGCATCACTGCTGCTGTGACGGACATTGGCAGAAACATGCTAACGTATGGAACAGAACTGGATTACCGTTGGATGTGTGCTGGGTGACTAAGGGCGCCCACATTGAACATTTGTAGTATGTACTGGAAACTTTGTGAGTGTATGTATCTTTTCATGTATCACACGTCTTTGTTCGTCATATACTCGTAAATAAACTGTCTTTTAAAATCACAATAATCCTTTAGGCTCACCTTTTATTTAAAGTTAAAGGCATTCAGTCTGATAATTTAAAAAAAAAATAGATAAATAAGAATGCTCTTACATATTAAATTTAGAGGTTTTCCCATTCAATGAAATAACTAACGAAGCAAAACATTAACTAATAGCAACACTTTTTAAATAAACTAAAACAAATTATTAAGAGTTTTTAAAACATCAGGAAACTTTTTAGTAATAAATTCAATAACGTAATTCGTTTCAAATGCTTAACTAGTTTCCAGCTAAACTGATTAAATCCCTTTTTCTTGTAATGAAATATTAGACTGCGTTTTCTAAATCAAAAAAATTTATTAAGTATAAGAAAAAACAGATATATTTTTATTTTTAAAAATATATATCAATATGTTTTGGTATTTGCTGGTTTTATGTAAATATATTCAAAAATCCTTACTTTTCATCTGTGTTATTCAGTTTAATGTAATACTGTATGTCAATAAAATTATATTTTCCATTGTTCTGGTTTCATAAGAATTTTTTCGAAAAAGTATACACTCCATATAATTCTTTTCAAACCCACATTTAATTCCATGAATCTTTACCTTAAACTTCATTTCTTTTACGCATTGAAATTCTTCAATTTACTTTTCTGCATTTTCTTAAATGGAAGAGAATATTCCAAACAAACATCTAATAATTATATATAGAGCATATATTACAAACAGAATAAGATAGAATCGCATAAATGGTCCAAAATGTCTTGTATATAGTCGCGGAATACTCTCTGGTTGTTATAATGTTGTACCCAAAGAAAAATCTTATGAAGGTCATTTTGTTACATTTTTGGATACTTATAGGATGTCAGCAACTCTATATTTGACATACAATTGTCTACTGCAGATAATATAGCATTTCTTATAGACATTCTGCGAACATTAATTTCAACATCTCTTAATAGTACTCAAAGAAATATATCATGGCTGTAAAGACCATGAAACCACACAAATGAAAAAACTTGTTGATTGCATTGAAATACGAATTTATCTATTATACTCTGTCATAATAAAAACTGTCATTTGGACTAAACGCAAAATTAAAAAAAAATCTATTTCAAAATTAAACATGTTTTATAGAGACCTCCAAAATGTTAAAATATGCCAATATTTCCACAATCGGGTTTTTATCATGATTCAATACTCAAACCTCAAACTCATATGACGTTATAATCACTTGCTGACGTCATATCTAGTTGCTTTCTCTATTACTTATTTTTACACTCTCTTTGTATTATTCTCAAACATTTGAAAAAGTACGTTAAACTTACAATATGACGTCAGATTAATTTTGTTTTTAATTCTCTAATGGCATCATATTAACCTGTTTTCTGTACACACGTACTCATACTACTTGTATTATTGAGAAATGTTTCAAAATTTTCGTTTTATTACCAATATGATGTGATATTAATCTTTTTTTTCAAATGGTGAAACTTTGTATTTCATTTTCATTTTTCACGTGGTAATCTTTCAAAAGAAAATTACTTATTGTAGAAAGAATTTGATTGTAGATTTTTAATTGTTGGCAACTGCTATAACGATAAAATTTTTTAATTTAATAGGAAAAGGCTGTTAGATTTTTTGGTTTTTTATCTCTCAATATTAAAATAATACGATTTTTTTCAAAATTTAGGATTTTGAGCTTCATAGTAGGTATTCAGCTTTAAGTACACAAAATTTCAAGTCTGTAAGTTATATAGTTTCTGAGAACTGGCTCTGTGACGGACATTCCACCAAGCGGGACGAATAGCGTTTCGTGAGAAGAACGAAAACCTAAAAAACACCCCTAAGTAATGCACGTAGTTGCTAAAATTTAGTTAATCTTAAAAGCACATACCGCATCTAACTACGACTGTCGTTCATTAGAAAGTCCAGTAATATATTTTTTCTGTGTCCCTGTAAATGGACTAATGTTATAAACATCGCATTTTACAGTAAACATCTTGTAGTTGTAGTGCACCTCATCAATGCACATCAATTTAATTATATGAGAAATAGTGTAACAATCTTATAATACTCTACAAACGTTTTTCACCATCGACAATACTGTAACGAAATTGTTTTATGTGTTCCTGTAAATGGATCATATATGTTGTACTGTATATATTCTGCAGAAAGCCTGTTGTATTGCATCTAAATAATGCATATCAATTTCATTAGGTTTGAAATAGTTAACTTCATTTAAATACCATGCAAATGATTTTTGTTCATAATGCCATACTGTAACGAATTTTTTGTGTATACTGTAACCGAACTATAAATGCTACATACTCCATTTTTAATAGGAATTGTGGTATAGCAAACCTCAATACCTTATACCAAGTGCATGATAATCCAAGTGTATTTATGCGAGTTAGAGGACGGCCAGACAAACTGCAGTCATAAATACGTTTGATGTCTGATGGAAATTTAATAGGATAGTTATACGGATAAAAAAATAATAATAATTTAACAACGAAAATGTTCGGGTTAGAAAAATGTTACTTCATTTTTTGTGTGTGTTTCTAGTTTGCTGAATAAATTACTACTATTATTATTATTATTTTAAAAAATTAAATATTTTAAACGAAAAGACAATTTTTATTAACTATTTTAAGAGAGATTCTGAGAAGATGTTCTACACAACCAACTAACCGAAGAAAAAAAGCGTATTTTTAATTAGAGTTCTCTGTGCATTTTAATTAATATTTCAGAGAGTAATTATTAAAAATCTGACGTAATGGTTCACCAGGAGAGGGTTTGGACTACCTAAATCTAAATTTCCAGCATTCTAGGTGGGCTAGAGTTTCCTAGCCATCGCCAACAGACACACACACAGACACACACACACAAAGAGAAACTTTCTTTTATTAGTATAGATTTTAAATCTAATTTGTTCAAAGATGTTCTAGTACATACGGATTTTGTATTAACAGAAATCTAAAGCAACATGATTTTATAAAAATGATATATATTTATAATTCCAAAATGTTTAATCGTAATAGTTAATAGTGAAATACAAATCAATAAAAAATCTCTTAGCAGGATTTTTTTTCACATAAATAAATGGGATTTTACCAAAAGAAAGATTAATTGAGAATGAAGGACAATAGTGTTTATCTTCCTTGTTAGGAGATTGATTTTTCTGGCTTTTTCTAAGAGATCTGGAAAAGATTACTTTCAGGATTAAAAATAACCACCCGTTTGTTTTTAAAACAGAAGAATAAACGGGAACTTCAAGGGAAAGGGAATTTCGTGGATTTTCAGTTTTAGTAGCAAAAACAAAGTATATTATATAAATTCCATAGATTTTCTTCTTTCAATCATTTCGTGTTTTCAATTTGTTACGGTAACGCGATTTGAGAATTTTCGATAGATCTCTACTATTTTCATCTAAATATTAATAGCTTGTTTCCGATCGAAACTCGATTTTTTTTATTCAATTTAGAATTTAATTTAAATAGAAAACATTGAATTTAATGCTCAGAAAATATATCTGCGTGTACACTGCTAATCAGCTTACATAAAATTTTATTTATTGGTTCAGCAAAAGTGCAAATAGATTTTTGAATTTTGAATTTATGTATTTTCAAAACCAATAAAAAATCATTTAGCTTGTCTTCGGTACGAAGAACAGTAGTATATTAGACTAAAAATAAGGTGAATAAATTCAATTTTGAATTTAATTTAAATAGAAAACATTGAATTTAATGCTCAGAAAATATATCTGCGTGTACACTGCTAATCAGCTTACATAAAATTTTATTTATTGGTTCAGCAAAAGTGCCAATAGTTTTTTGAATTTTGAATTTATGTATTTTCAAAACCAATAAAAAATCATTTAGCTTGTCTTCGGTACGAAGAACAGTAGTATATTACACTAAAAATAAGGTGAATAAATTCAATTTTGAATTTAATTTAAATAGAAAACATTGAATTTAATGCTCAGAAAATATATATGCGTGTACACTGCTAATCAGCTTACATAAAATTTTATTTATTGGTTCAGCAAAAGTGCCAATAGATTTTTGAATTTTGAATTTATGTATTTTCAAAACCAATAAAAAATCATTTAGCTTGTCTTCGGTACGAAGAACAGTAGTATATTAGACTAAAAATAAGGTGAATAAATTCAATTTTGAATTTAATTTAAATAGGAAACATTGAATTTAATGCTCAGAAAATATATCTGCGTGTACACTGCTAATCAGCTTACATAAAATTTTATTTATTGGTTCAGCAAAAGTGCCAATAGATTTTTGAATTTATGTATTTTCAAAACCAATAAAAAATCATCTAGCTTGTCTTCGGTACGAAGAACAGTAGTATATTAGACTAAAAATAAGGTGAATAAATTCAATTTAGAATTTAATTTAAATAGAAAACTTTTTGAATTTAATACACAGAAAATATAAAATTTCATTTATTGATTCAGCAAAAGTGCCAATAGATTTTTGATTTTTGAATTTATGTATTTTCAAAACCAATAAAAAAATCATCTAATTTGTCTTCGGTACGAAGAAAAGTATATTAGACTAAAAATAAGGTGAATACATTCAATTTAGAATTTAATTTAAATAGAAAACTTTGAATTTAATACACAGAAAATATATCTGCGTGTACACTGCTAATTAGCTTATATAAAATTACATTTATTGATTCAGCAAAACTGGCAATAAATTTTTGAATTATTTATTTATGTGTTTTCAAAACCAATAAAAAATCATTTAGCTTGTCTTAGGTACGAAGAACAGTACATTGGACTAAAAATAAGATGAATAAATTTGTTTAAATAGAAAAGTTACTGGCGTAAAAAAATAATTAGAATATCATAAGCTTTCTTTATTAAGTTTTTACATTGTATATTTTTATCATATACCATATTACAGTTTAATGATCTTATGCAAGTAAAACCAGAACCATCTTCACTTTAATATAACTGCATGCAAATAATAAAACTAATCGTCAGTTTTAAAAGCATTTTGTATTTTCTTGGCTATGTATTTTAATATACATGTTAAAAAATATTTACATGTGTATCATAATATCATGTATTGTTTTAAGTTTACTTTATGCAACTGGTTTGTAACTTTATTTTTGCATTTAAAAATTTTATTTTACGAAAGGGGTTGTAATCACAATTGCTAATCTAGTTAGATCCATCTTTAAGACAGAGTTAAGCAACCCGGTGTGTATTGAATATTTCAAACAATTATTAAAAATTACATCAAAATACATCTTATTAACATCAAAAAGCATTTTAAAGAAAATTTCGATATTGATAAAGCATTTGAATAAATATAGTTGTATCTACATCGAACACTGCTAATTAGCTTATATAAAATTTAATTTATTAATTCAGCAAAAGTGCCAATACATTTTTGAATTATTTATTTATGTATTTTCAAAACCAATAAAAAATCATCTAGTTTGTCTTAGGTACGAAGAACAGTAGATTGGTCTAAAAAAAGGATGAATAAATTTATTGAAATAGAAAGGTTACTGGTATAAAATTTAATTAGAATATCATAAGCTTTTTTCATTATGTTGTAACATTGTATCTTCTTATCACATACCATGTTACAGTTTAATGATCTTATGCAAGTAAAACCAGAAACATCTTCACTTTAATATAACTGCTTGGAAATCATAAAATTAATAGTCAGTTTTTAAAAGACTTTAAATATTTTCTTGGATATGTATTTTAATATACACGTTAAGAAATATGTACACGTGTATAATAATATCAGGTATTTTTTAAAATTAAATTGTATACAACTGGTTTGTAACTTTATTTTATGCATTTAAAAATGTTATTTTACGAAGAGGGTTTTAATCGTAATTGATATTCTAATTAGATCCATCTTTTAGACAGTGTTACCCAACCCGGTTTGTATTGAATATTTCAAATAATTATTAAAAATTACATCAAAATACATCTTATTAACATCGAAGAATATTTTAAAGAAAATTTTGGTATTCATAACATATTTGAATAAGTACAGTTGTATGGATTTCGTATTAAATGTGCGTTATACACCCAGAAAAAGGAATTGATTAAAACTAAAAAACATGTTTTGTTGCGGACATTTTGGTTGTTTTAGCAAAAATCAAGTAAAAATGAACCATTTTACTTAAATTAACAAAACATTTTTTGCTGACGTACAATTTTTTTTTTTGGAATTGCAAAAAAAAAAAAAAAAAAAAAAAAAAAAAAAAAAAAAATTTGTTGATTTAAACAAAATTTTTATTGACCTATATTTAAACAAAAAGTTTTGTTGGGTCAACCAAATTTTTTTTGATTCAACAAAACTTTTTTCTGGGTGTAGGAAGAAATAAATTCAAAATTTGAACATCATATATAATTTTTAACTTTATTGGTTTTGAACAATGTAAACAGAGAAAATGTACGCAATACATAAGAAATTATTTAAATGAGCTAAATATTATTCTATTAAATTAAATGTTTAATAAATTTTAACACTTTTCAACAAATTAAAAACAGTGTTTATGAATTCTATTTGTCTGTATGTCCGTCTATTCATGCTCTAGCTCTCGTAAATATACTCAGATTGGTATGTAAATTTTATATGTTATTGAGGTTTCATAAAGAGTGTTTCGTATTGCAAATGTTATGTGTAGTGTTTATAATTCGTTTGCATGGACGCACAAAAAATTCCGTCGCATTATGGTCGCATTATGGTATCTGCATTTTCTTGATGTTATGATATTTCAAACACAATGAGATAGATATAGATCACTGAGGCACACTGCAACAAGAATTCTTCGGAATGTAGAATAAGTAGCTTTTATAGTACACTCTCAGAAAAAACTGTAAATTTATGAGCGTTTGCCCTTCAATTTTCACGGGCAAAAGCCTTATTTGATGAAAAACGGTCTGATACACTAAATAAGCGGCCTTATCCCTTAGATACTTAGAAAACTAAGAGCAATCCACATATTTTTATAGTTCTAGCCCATATGTTAGCAAAAATACGGTACGACCCCATACATTGTCCTCCGCTAGGGTGTAACCCTTCATTTTACTCGTGTTTCGAAAATTTTAACCCGCCAAAACAGCGATTCAGCGATTCTGTGATGATTATCTAACGTGCTACGGAACAGTAAGCAAAGTGTTATTGTGTTTTAAAGTGCATTATATCTTGTGCATTATAATGCTATATTACTTTGCCCCGTAAAATTACGGGTTGCACAAAATAATGGGCATATTTTATTTATTTATTTTTTTTTTTTTGGGGGGGGTATGATTGGAATCTCTGCTTCCGGCCTCTGCCCGTAATTTTACAGCAATTTTTTTACAGTGTAAGTTTACAAACAAAAGACGCACAAAATAATTTTATTACATCATGACTTATAATAGACAATCGGTTGCGATGGATTTTAATTAGGATACTTTGTTATATTATTTGAAACAAAATTAAATTAAAAAGGAGCACTCAGATACACTGCAACATATTTTCTATGTATTATAATTGCGCGTAGATTTTATCGTTTATTTACAGTGACGCATAAAATATTCGGTTACAGGACTATGATAGATAATTACTGAAGTGCGTTTTCCGCAGTGGTATGTATTTTTAAATTTATCTGTGTTTTAGTGTGTAACGGGATAATCATAAATTTTACAAATAATACAGAGGGCAGCACGGAAGAATTCGCAAACATTACCGGATATGGGCATTAACTGCTGCAAATAGATTTTTATTGAGTTATGTGTTTTTATAAATTTCTTATTTAGATATCAGATTTCATTGTATTAAAAAAATTAAATTATTAATAATATTCTGTTAATGTTGAAACACATTACATAATTTATATCTTACTAGCAAGCTACGCACGCTACGCTGGTCAATTTCCCTTAACGAACCTTTAATCAAACAAACTTTGACATTTTATAGTTAACTTTTATATTTTAACAGAATAATAAGGCTACTATAATTTGTGACTCGTGCTGTAGCAAATATAAACGTCAGGACACGTCGCCCTCATCATTACCTTTTCGCTATGGTACTCCATTGCGAAATTTGGTAATTTTTGAGATTCAATATTTGAAAAATGGCATAATCATTAGATTTGAAATTTATATTAAGAAATATACATTTTTTTACCTTTCAAACGCAGTTTGTTTAACAATTTTCTGACAAATACTTGTCGAGATATTATTTTTTTCAGTAACTTCAAATGTTTCATTTTCCGAGATTAATCTGTGGCAAATATTAGCGAAAAACCCAGTCGTCAGCAACGCATAGCTTTATATTAAAGAGGATGTTGGAGAAGGTATTGTCACCATCTCTTTTGAAGTTCTGTAGTTCCAGAGATTCCATCAAAATTGTAATTTAGAATGATTTAAGAACGCTTTTCGCTCATTTCCCCCTTTTAAATTTCGATTTTTTTTTTAATTCTTAGAGAGCATTTACATCTTATAAGTAACTACCATGCCAAATTTCAAGTTTCTAGTTCCTTCAATATAAAAAAAGTCGCAATTTTCGAAACATTTTCATTCCTGCACCCCCCTGGGATTAGTGGCACCCACATAAAGTATAGCCTATGTTGGAGCAGGAAGTGTCACCATCAATTTGCCACCATCACTTTTGAAATCGGTTCTGTAGTTCCAGAGATTCCATAGAAATTGTAATTTAGAATGTTTTTAGAACGCTTTTCGCTCATTTCACACTTTTAAATTTAGATTTTTTTTTTATTTTGTTCTTAGAGAGCATTTACATCTTATAAGTAACTACAATGCCAAATTTCAAATTTCTAGCTCCTTTAGTATAAAAAAAAATGCAATTTTAGAACGGTTTTCGCTCCTGTACCACCCTGGGATTAGTGGCACCGACGTAAAATATTGCCTATGTTGGAGCAGGGATTGACATCAAAAATTTGCCACCATCACTTTTGAAAAGGGTTCGGTAGTTCCAGAGATTCCATAGAAATTGTAATTTAGAATGTTTTAAGAACGCTTTTCGCTCATCTCACAGTTTTAAATTTCGATTTTTTTTTTAGAATTTGTCCTTAGAGAGCATTTACATCTTATAAGTAGCTACCATGCCAAATTTCATGTTTCTAACACCTTCAGTATAAAAAAATTTTAATTTTAGAACGTTGTTCGCTCATGCATTCCCTGGGGGCAGTAACACCGGCATGAAATATAGCCTATGTTACAGCAGGAACTGTGACCATCAATTTGCCACCATCACTTTTGAAAACAGTTCATTAGTTCCAGATATTCCATAGAAGTTGTAATTTAGAATGTTTTTAGAACGCGATTCGCTCATCTCACCCTTTTAAATTTCGATTTTTTTTAAATTTTTTCTTAGAGAGCATTTACAACCTATAAGTAACTACCGTGCCAAATTTCATGTTTCTAGCTCCTTCAGTATAAAAAAAAATCGAAATTTTAGAACGTTTTTCGCTTTTTTACCCCTTTTACTTACCCATCATACGTAGTATAGGGTAAGTCTTGTAATCGTTTTGAAAATCGAAAACATTTTTTTGACGGATTTACACGTTTCAGACACTGGAGATTCCGAAAAACATATTTTTAGAAAAAAAAATTGCCGTCCGTCCGTCTGTGTGTCTCTGTGTCTGTAAACGCTTTATCTCCCGAAAACATTGAGATAGAGACTTGCAATTTGGTATGTCCTTAGTATGTAATAATGGGAAGAAGCCTATTTCATTTCAATAACCTCGATTAACCGGAAATATTTTTTTCGGACTTTCGAAATATTCGTTCTGATAGAAGGTATATAAATTTTTTAGGTTATTTTAAGAAATGAATATAAAAGACAATAAAAAAACATAAATTTTGCATACAGCATGAAGTCGATCGGATAATTAGTTGCCGAGATATTTGGAATCCTATTTTCTACACTCTTCGATTTTTCATGACCCTGTATTTCATCCAAATTTCACTTCAAATGTATATTTTAATTGGAAATTTGACGCTTAATCAGATGCACTAAACCGCTAGTTAATAGGATTATTATTTTTGGAGTTATAAGGATGTTTCTTTCAAGCAATTCAGTAATCGAGCCTTTAAAGTTTGTGACGTCATAAAGCAGGATTTTATTTGAATTGCAATGCATTTTATAAGTATTTTACAAATTTTTATTTTAATATTTTACAAGATGCATATCCATGATGGGTAAGTATTACGTTGGTCCCCAACGACTAGTTTCCTGTAGTAGTGGCACCGATAGCCTGTGTTACAGTAGGGACTGTTAGCATCAATTTGCCACCATCAATTTTGAAAATGTTTCTATAGTTCCAGAGATTCCATAGAACTTGTAATTTAGAATGTGTTTAGAACGCGTTTCGCTCATCTCACGCTTTTAAATTTCGAACTTTTTTAGAATTTGTTCTTAGAGAGCAATTACCTCTTATAAGTAACTACCATGCTAAATTTCATGTTTCTAACACCTTCAGTGTAAAAAAAAAATCGAAATTTTAGAACGTTTTTCGCTCCTGCACCCCTCTGGGTGTAGTGGCAGCGACATAAAATATAGCCTATGTTGGAGCAGAGACTGTTACCATCAATTTGCCACCATCACTTTTGAAAAGGGTTCTGTAGTTCCAGAGATTCCATAGAAATTGTAATTTAGAATGTTTTTAGAACGCTTTTCGCTCATCTCACACCTTTTAAATTTCGAAATTTATTAGAATTTGTTCTTAGAGAGCATTTACATCTTATAAGTAACTGCCATGCCAAATTTCATGTTTAGCTCCTTCAGTATAAAAACATTGAAATTTTAGAACGTTTTCGCTCCTGCACCCCCCCCCCCCCATCCTGGGGGTAGTGGCACCGACATAAAATATACCCTATGTTGGAGCAGGGACTGTCACCATCAATTTGCCACCATCACTTTTGAAAACGGTTCTGTAGTTCCAGATATTCCATAGAAATTGTAATTTAGAATATTTTAGAACGCTTTTCGGTCATCTCACCCTTTTAAATTTCGAATTTCATTAGAATTTGTTCTTAGAGAGCATTTACATCTTATAAGTAACTACCACGCCAAATTTCGTTTTCCTAGCTCCTCCAGTATAAAGAAAATTGAAATTTTAGAACGTTTTTCGCTTTTGCACACCCCTGGGGGTAGTGTCCACGACATAAAATGTAGCCTATGTTGGAGCAGGGATTGTCGCCATCAATTTGTCACCATCACTTTTGAAATTGCTTCAGTAGTTCCAGAGATTACCCCCTACAAACAAACAAACAAACAAACAAATTCGGTCAAATGAAACAATAAAAACAATCTTTACTACTTTATAATATTAGTATAGATGCATGATTTTTTGTTCTTGTTTGAATTATTAAATTTATTAAACCCTTTATATAAATAGTTTTTTTAATCATTTTTAACCATAAAATATGAGATGAAATTGGTTTGAAAATGATTTTAGTTAAATTGTCGTAGAAAGTAAGGAAATTAAGTACAGAAAATGATTTGAGTTAAATTGTAATAAAAAAATAACGAAATTAAGTACAGAAAATAATAAAGAAAAATTATTTCAAATATAAAATTATAAGGTGAAAGAAGTTGTATAATTTCATTGTTCCATCTAAATTATATTCCTTTTAGACAATACTTTTTTTCAAAGTTTGGCAAAAGAAGCATTCACAAGTCTTTATTTCTAGAATGAAAAAAAAATCAATTATATATTTAATTCCTTTTGATAGAAATATTTACTGTTAAGAGCATATATTTTAATAAACATTCTGCTAAGAAGATGTTTCTTATTTTTACTCGCTTTCTTTATTGACTGAATTTTCGGACTTCTTTATCTTTGAAAAGTTGAATTGCCTTAAGACCTTTATTTATCGTTTTTATCTCTAGAAAAACAGCTGTGGAAAAAAAGTTCATTTACTTATAGAGTTTAATATATAAACTAGTTTTTTTTAATTAAACATTTTTAAAATTGAAAATGAAATATCCTTTATAATTTAACCATTTATATTATAAGTTTTCATAAGTAATACAAAAAATTAATATGTTGAACAAACGAATCAACCAAATTGCATATCTTAATATACTTTATGAAAATTTTAATAAAGGTATTCAAATATATATGTTTATATTATTTTTGAAGCAAGACATGTTTTTAGTCATTATGAAATTCTATAATGAAAAACAAAATTCAATCGGAATGTACCTTGTGTAAATATTGAGAAACGTGATCTAAAATAATTGAGAAATATATGAGTAATAAAAAAGCATGCTATAAACGCACTTCATAAAATTTTAAAGAAAATATTTAGTCCCATTTTAATCTACGATAAGCAAATTGGAACAAATAAAGGAAACATTTACTGAACCAAAAGAAGCAGCATGGGGAATTGTGTTTGGTATGTTCCTTTAACTGGCAGAATACATGAAACAGATAATCGTACCTATGTAACTAAAATAAATGTCAATTGATAATTATACAAATCAAAATACGACAAACGCATTAAAATAATAAAATTCTGAAATAAAGAAAATATATAAATATGTACAGAAAATTCTCAATAGTTTTATAAATATTTTTATTGATTGATAAAACAAAATAAAAATCATTATTGCAATGAAAAATACAAAATATTTAAAAATCATTAATTAAATAAGATCTTTTCTTTAGTATGTTTAGTTTCACAATTTAAAATTTCTTCATTTGAAATAGTATTTTTGTTTTCAAAACATTTCATATGAAATATGTTTTTGAACATTCTAAATATCAAATGTCCTTTTTCAATTTTTGCTATGCAGAATTTTTGGAATTGGTAATCCAATTTAAAATTTATTTTGCATACGAAATGCAAATTTTTATTTATATTTTTTTTCATTTGACTTTAAATTATTTAAAAGTTAGTAGCTAAATCTAAACATTTAAAATTGTTTGTATTATATATATATATATATATATATATTTATAAATGTGAAGTGTGTTTGTGTGTGTGTGTCTGTATTTCAAACTTAACCAATGAAAAATTATAGCATCACAGGCGCTGAAGTAGCTCACAGAAATGCAAAAGAGATAATTAATCAAAAGCATAAATTTCAAAGTATTAAGACTTGAAAGCAGCTGTATATAGATGACAAACAAACAGTATTAAAAAGTTAACAATTTTAAACAATTAACTATAAATCTCAAAACATAAAATTAAAAACAATAAAATAGCCCGTTAAACAAACAGCCTTCTTCTCATTAGTAAGTGGGAAGTCATTAAAAAACTCCTCAACCACCATTACAAAAAATCACATCTTTCAGGTTTTAAAAGGCGTGCCCGTCTTATATTCTATTGAAACTTCATATACATTCTTGCATGAAATTAAATATGTTTTGAAACTTAAAATACACCAAAATTGAAAGCGAAGACTTGAAATCAAACTTTAAAAAAGTTTCATTCAACTGTAAAGTAACTTATCCATTTTTCGATTTTGAAAACAAAGAATACAAGGTCTACATCTAGACCTGCCAGGGAAGAAATAAGACAAATTAAAATAACTTCTTATATGAATCGAATTTCAGCAGTAGTCCCTCACATAAGTGTAAATCATCAAATTTTCATTCCAGCATTAAAATTCACATTTCAACATTTCAATTTCTTGTCTCTTCTATTCGAGTTACCATAAAAATCCGTTTTTCTAAAAGACTTTATGGCTGATATATCCTGAAAAATGTTCCAGAAGTAAGCATCCCATCATATATGGTCGTGCGGCCAATACATTCTGTTGTCACTTAATCTTCAAAAGTAGTTTCAATTTATATTTTAAAAATCGATATGGTTAATTATTATCTAACAAATTTGCCTAAAACTTGAAAATCTGTTCATAAAAATTAAGATCATAATTGCAAATTCTATTAAATCTAGTCATGTGTTTTATTAGCACTTTCCAACCTAGTTGAAAAGTGCTTATGACTTCGGTTTGTCTCGCCGTCTGCCGTCTGGCCGTCTGGCCGTCTGGCCGTCTGGCCGTCTGCCGTCTGGCCGTCTGCCGTCTGTCCGTGCTCTAACTCCCGTAAATATGCTCGGATTGCTCTGCAATTTTTATATGTTATTGTCGTTATCTATAGCATGTTCCCTATTTCAACGGAAGTGTGTAGCACTTATAGTTTTTTTATAGGGACACTCAAAAGAATTCCGTTACATTGCGGTCTATGGGGAAAAATCATTTGCGGTTTATTTAAATAATGTTTCACTATTTTAAACGCATTGTAATTTATATATATTACTAAGGTGCATTAGAAGAAGCTTAATATGGAACAGGGTGTGCATAGCACTTATAGTTACTTTACAGGGACAGTAAAAATAATTCCGTTACATTACGTCTATGGAGAAAAATCGTCTGCGGTTTATTTAAATAATGTTTCACTATTTTAAACGCATTGAAATTTATATAGATCACTAAGGTGCATTACAAGAGACTTACTACGGAATATTGTGTGTATAGCAGTCATCGTTCATTTACAGGGACACGCAAAAGAATTATCTACTGTCTGTTAACAATAATTCCTGGAAGTGCGTTTTAAGTTATTGAACGCGATTTTAATTTTAACTTGCTTTTTGTCTATTACGTGGTGTGTATAAATTCTGTAGATCCTATACAGGGCAGCACAAAAGTTCGCGAACACATTTCTGTTTATTGACAAACTCCAGACGGAAAATTTTAAACTGTGCTACGCGTTTCCTAACTGAACTAAAATTATCATCCTATGTAGTATATATACAAATCTATAGATCCTGTACAGGGCTGAATAATAGTATTCGGATATTTTTCCGAATATTGTATATGTTGGAAATTCCTGAAATTATGTTTTTAAATATGTTATGCGTTTTCTAAATTGTTTACTTAGATGTTAGCTTTTAGCTTATTAAACGGTATGATTTGTAAAATTATTTTGGAAGCGTTGGAAAGTGCTATATAATCTATGCTTGACGCATGATTTTTCGTTCTTGTTGTATTTACTAGTGTTAATGCCCCTCCTAGGACGGTGGGTAGAAATCATGATTTTCACTTAAAATTTCAAATAATCGATAAAAGTATCCATATACTATTAATCGACTTTAAAGAAAACCGACCTATGAGTAGTAACCATGACATAATAAGTTCAGTATCTGATTAATGAATGGAACCTCTGGGGATTTAATAACACATTTTTAAATCAATTTTTATCTAAAATGGGATAAATTATTTTACAATAATAATATACAATCTGCTGACCAATCAGACCTTTAATATTTTCAACTGATAATTTCTTTATATATGGTTTCTTCGTTCTCCTTCCATAATCGTGATGTCTGCTCCTTTTCCACAATCGGGGATCCTGTCCCTGTTATAAAATGACAAACTCAATCGGTCCTTTAAAAGTAATAAAATACAATCTATTTATATAATACACAAATGAACATTTATGATTTCAAGCTTTTTCTTTTTACTGTTACTTTTAATAATATAAATGTTCCTCATTTCTTCTACTTTTCTGAATTCTTTATTAAAAAATTAATTCATCTAACCTATAATTCCTTCACCAACATTTTATCAAATAAAAATATATTTTCTATTTAATTGGAACGAAAAAAAAATGGCCTCAATAAGTATGAAGATAGTATAAACCCACTGTATAATATTCTTGTAACATCACATTAAATATGAATTTTTATTCGCTTATAAAAATAAAAAACACGCCCATAAATATTTTTACGAAAATTTATCTTGAAAATAAAAGCCACGTCCAAAAAGCAACGTGTCTAAATATTTTTAATTATTTCTCCTTTTTCAGCAACAATGGGTATTTTTCTTTAAATTTTTATCAATGAATTTAAAAAATAAATGACTCGCTACACAGCGCTGTTGTTTGTTTACATTAAGATGTTGGTTACATTGTTGGAACTCGTAATTTTTTTGTTAGATGGATGGGTACTGACCGCTATCGTTACAAAATTTGCGTACTATATAAATAGATGTAAGTATGTATAAATATATATATATGTAAATTTGAAAACCAGTGAAGAATAATCCTGTAAAAAAATAAATGTTTTTTTGTTGTTGTTTTTGTCATATAAATACAATTTCATATTATTAGCAAAGATACAAAAAGAAATACCTAAGAAATCTGCATTACGATCATATCAGTTTGCCGTATTAATTTTAAATTAACATTAAATAAGGTAAATAGTAACGATCATAATGCAGATTTCTTAGATCTATTTTTTGTACTTTTAATAATAAAATGAAATTGAATTTATTTAAAATTACGTTCATGATGTCTTTAGGGAGTTACGAAGAGCTCTCATGTTCCACATTTCGTAGCAGCTGACTTCATGATTTCTTTCTACGAAGAAGCAATAAAAATAAAAATAAGAAAATTCAAAATCATGAAAAATTATAAATAAAGCTATATATTGTAACTTACCATATAAAATTGCAGCTAAATATAAAAAATATATATAAAACTAAATTAAAAGAATTCAAGAAACATATATATTGGTAATTTACTGTTTACAATAAAAAATTTATATTGAAATTTGGACTATGTATGGAATATTTTATTTTTGCTGAATAAATAAATGTCAGAAATTTATAGGTATTTTAATTAAATGAGTACTAAAAATTCAATGACAAATTATCGGTCAGTATCGCTGTAATAATATTCACTAGTGCACATCTAAGAAAACACATGCGAGTCTTAGTTTTTTCCCAACGTCATATTTACAAATAAAAATAAATAAATAAATAAAATAAAACATATTTTATTTAATTTATATTTTACTGATACATTTCGCTTTTTTTCCCCATTATTTAAACTTTACTTAAAATAAAAGTAAATATTGTGGAATACGCTAACATGCACGCGAAATTGATAAAAATATTAATAACATTTACTTCCACAAAATAATTGAACTGTAATTCAACCATAACATTTTCTTTCAAAAAGTACCATCGTACTTGAAGACAAGTGTCAGATAATCTCCCTTCTCTCTTTGAAATTGGAAGGAAACTGACCACTAAAAAAATGGAAAAGCATCAGCGGTAAAATTTCAAGACAAAATGAGACAGTCAGCACTGCTCATCAATCTTCTTTACGTCGGGTGTCTTCAGGGAGTTAAGAAGGGCTCTCATGTTCGACATTTCGCTGCTGCTGACTTTGTGATTTCTTTTTGTAAGATTGAATCAATAGATATAAAAATAAGAAAACGCTTAATGATGAAATCTAACTATTATAACTAAAAATGTTAAAAGCTGCACAAAAAGATATATTTTTTAAATAATTAAATTTGAAAATAAAAATGTTAAGATTTCGAGATGTACATAGTGTTTTGAATAATATAATATAGTAGCATTGTAAATGCATTTATTATATTGAAATTTATAATATTTATAAATAAATTTTATTTTAAAGAGTGTTTAAAAAGTTATAGGAAATAGTATTTTGAAAGTTTAAAAATTTAATGGAAAATTTCAGACCAATCTTAAATTGTTTTAAAATGTCTGTAATTACTGAGATAATATCACTACATTCTGTGTATATATATACATGATTCATGTATGAGATATTTATTTATTATTTAATTCATAATTTGTAGAGATATTTTTTTCATAATAAACGCTGTTAAATGCACTTGCTAAATTCAACACGATTGAGAAAGCGAAAATTAATGTAATACAAAGTACAGGGTGATTTTTTTTTAAGTTGTGAAGGTAAAATCCTATAACTAAAGAACCACGGATTCAAATGACCTGACATTTCATCAGTATGCTCCCAAAGCAATGGGGATTTTTTTGGCGTGGTTGAAAAAAAAACTTAAAATCACACCGACAGATGACGCTGTATATGCAGTAAAGTCGGGAGACGAGCTTGCACACGACACATGCACAGTGGTGTAAAAACGTGCAACACGCACACCTCGTGTTCATTATCCTAATGATATCGCAATGACTGTGCCATTGACAGACCGTGCGTCGTTAGTGAAACTGTATTATTAGAATAATGACAGCACAGCAATTTTTCTCAGGAGATTCAGGACACTTAAGTATTTAAAAAAAGGTCCAATTGCGACAGAAGGCCTACGGAAGATGGTTTCTCAAAGTATCGTCTATTATTTCCCTGCCACTGACGATATTCTTTGTTTCTGTTAACATACAGCGCCATCTGTTGGTGCAATTTTAAGTTTTTTTAAGTACATCTAAAAATTTCCATTGCTTTGGGAGCATACTGGTGAAATTTCAGGTCATTTTGATCAGTGGTTCTTTTGTTATAGGATTTGTTATATTTTTCTATGTTCCCTTTATCGATAATTTTTACTGAGAAATCTGAGAAATCATATATGTGGGAATAATGAGAAGTAACAGCAAAACTTATATGAACTCAATGTAATAATTATAATCTCGACCCGCGATAAAGGCGAGAACGCAGATGCGTTCACGCAAAGCAAGAAAGAAAGCGTGCAACATTTCACTACTTACGAGAGTTCCACATATTTTAGCCACACATGGGTTCAATTGAAGTGATGCGCAGGTGGCGGTGCTCCAACCGGTCGCAGCGCATACGGGAGGCAGATCCCGTTCGTGCGCGTTATATGTCCCTCAGGACATGGATGCGACGGTTGAGATGCTGAAAGGCGCCCCTCAGGCAATTGGCGGCACAGCTCAGTTTTTATATCAGTTGTTTTATTTTTGACGCAATGCTCAGTGAAGCTTGTAAAGTTTGATTTTATTGAAATACTGTAGTTGTTATAGTTCATAAATATTAATCCAGTTATATGTTTGCGCTTGAATCTTCAGTTGTATGAGTTGTTGTTTTATTAAAACTTGTTGTTCATATTTATTTTTGAAGAAATTTCTGTTGTGTTGAAACTACATATTAATTATCACAAACCCACATATATTTATTTTAAATGCAGATTAAAAATATAAATTTCAATTACTATTTTCTTTACTTTTTTTTCTCGTATCGTGATGCCGAATTTATCCTGCAAATATATTTTTTTCTACTTATCTATCCTACATATATCTACATATCTATCCTACATGTCCTACATATCTATCTTAAAAAAAACATGTTAAAGATGAATTCAAATCTGGTGGGGGGACTGTGTCAATAGTGACGAATGCATTCTAAAGATTAAATAATGTTGCAGTGAAAGATATTAAGATAATGATGTAACAAATGTGTGTTAACGAGAGTAACATTACCCTTCGAGATATCCATGATAATGAATTTAGTACACCTGAAATTGCAGAAGATGTTTTGAATTTTAATCGAAAGTTGAAAATTCTATATATTTTCAGATACTTGGATATTTAATGGTCAGAAGTAAACATATATTAAATTTGTAATGTATTCGGCCATGCGGATTTTAATGGTGCAGATTAAATTGTTTTTAAATTTTATTTAATCTCATTATTAGTTAATAGTTAAAAATCCTAAAACATTAAAAAACGTATGCGCATAATTTTTCGTCTTTTTCAATCATATATATTAAAATGCCAAGCTAAAAACTTAATTTTCAACCCAAATTCGCTGTTTTTGCGCATGCGCGAAATTAAATCTAAAACCTGTTCAGTTTTAAGATACAGTGGTATGCGGTCAGCGTAGCAGAGTAGTCTACAGCTTTAGTTTAGACTCTGGATCTCTGCATAAATCGTGAGTTTGAGTTTTGCTTCCGACAGAATGATTTCTGCTATAAGTCTTTTCAATTACTGTCTTATTTTCAGGAAAAGAAGTTATATGATATGAATTTCTTTATTCGAATCTTGTTTAATTAAGTTTATTACCTACCGATATTTTTACAAATTAAAATTTGTATTAGAAATATAATAACATAAATAAAATATATTTATACTAAAAATATTTAAATAAAAAAAATTGCATGTAATTATCGATTAAATAAATTGAACTGATTTGCAATTTTTGCTATTTTTGAATGACCATTATCAAGACTGCATTTATATGTTTATTAAGAAAAGTATGTGATTATTTTCCCCAAAAAAGAAAAAGAAAAGAAGAGAAAATAGTAAGAAGGAAAAACATTCCTCTAAGAACAGTAAAATAAGTTTTCTTGATATCCATGGTTTAATAATCATATAATGTATGAAGATGTTAAATTAAAGTCAAGTAATTCAAAAAATATATATTATAAATCGTTGGCTGCAAGCAGCAAATTTTAATTTCGTGGTTTTAGAATGAGATTGATAAAAATAAAATTAACGAAATATTTTAATGTCGCTTAACTTTACAAAATTAGAAAATACTAAGTATTGTTACATTTTCAAAAATTTGAGTCTGTAAAAAGTAAAAATAAATGCCCTACAAATTCAATTAATATTTTTAGTTAAACTTCTGCTAAGAAAACAAGCAAAATAGGTTATAAATTAAGGGTTTTAAATTCTTTCATTTCATTAATTGAGTATGTTGGACTGGGAGCAACATCTGTCGCTTTATATCCATAGGAATCGATTATACAATATAGCAATTCTTCAAGTTTACAATACTTAATTAATTTAAAAGCAACTAATTAAAATTTCAAACATTTTTCTATTGGAATTTTCAAGTTGTTTACCGTCCAATCTTGACGGGTACTATCGTATAAAATGAGCAAGAAAGAAAACAGACGCCATGCATAGATTATTAAACACTCTGCAAAACAGTCACAATACTGAAATTAAACTTTATCACTTAACAAAGTAAAAGGTGGTGTCTAAGAAAACAATTTGGAAATACATGACAAATTTCAAAACACAATTTCATCAATCGCCAGCTATAGTTGAAAAAATATACGAATTATTTTGTGCTGCCCTGTTCTATATATTTGTATATATATACTACATGGTATGTCAAAATTTCGTTCAGTTAGAAAACGCATACGAACATTATCCTTCCCTAATTCCGTCAATAAGCATAAATGTTCTCAAATTCTCTTGTGCAACCCAGTATATGATCTATAGAATTTATACACACGAAGTAATATGCAAAAACTATTTCAATTTAAAAACACATACCACAGTTGAAAAAGCACTATCAGCAATTATTGCTCAAAGTCAGCACTGTACCAAACATTTGAAAATACAATATCAGTAATCACTATCTGTAGGTGAAAAATATCCAAATTCATTTATTTGTAACATTTAGGATGTCTCTATATGAAAGTGGAGATATATTGGAAATAAAATTCGATTGATTGAAACTATTTTGGACAAAACGAATAGCTGAGAATGGTGATAAACTTTATATTAAAATAGATTGGCTGAGACAATTTTGGACAAAAAGAAATCGCCAAGCAACTTGGCAAACCTGCCATTATCGCAAAGTTATTGTTTATTAATTTGTCGCACTAGGGTTCCTCTATATGAAAATGGTGACATACGCTGAAGTCTCTGACTCTGCTAGACAGACGTCATTCTCCAAACTAAGGCCTACCTAATTTCTAGAACTTGGTGAACATTGCTTGGATGAGTTCGATTAGGTGAGTGAGATAAGTTAACAAGCATTAACCTGAAAATAATGACAGGTTCACCAAGATACTTGGCGATGTTTTGTCCAAAATCGTCTTAACCAATCAAATTTTATATCTTGTATGTCGCCACTCTCATATAGAAGCACCCTAGTCTTTATTAGTCTTATTGAAATCATCTAGGCGAACATCCCAGAGTTCTGGAATGTGTATTTGCCATAGTTTAGACAAAAACCTCTATCTGAAAACAGGTTAAGTATGCTCCCTGTTTAAATGAACGATAAATGCTATGCACACCATGTTCTATAGCAAGCGTGTTGTATTACACCACAGTGATGTATATCCATTCAATATGTTTGAAATAGCGTATCATCATTAAAATACACTGCAAATTACTTTTCTCCGTATACCATGATGTAACTTTAGTCTTTTGAGGTCCTCCGTAAACGAACTATAAATGCTACACACTTCCTTTTCAATCCTGAACATGCCATGCCGTACCTCAATAAGATATATCAATTACATGGCAATCCGATTATATTTACTCGAGCTAGATAACGGACAGACAGACAGACAGTTCAAGGATGTTGCAAAATTATTAAAAACCATGCGTACATTATTTCTTAAGTTATCTGAAATAATTTTTTGTTTTGACTGATTGTTTGGTTCTTGTTTTGTTTATTTTGAATAATTTATTAATGTAAAAAATAATAGCGATCTATGATATTTAACATTTTAACTAATTTTGTTTTAATTAAATGGTGTCAAAGAAAATGTTTGAAGTTCAGAAGCAAGCATTGGCACTGCGGGGGTGGTTCTGATTATGCTTCAACTATTGCTTTCAATTTAATGGAAGTTTCATTGTTAATGGCAGTTTCTTGTGTCTTCTCCATACTCACTACTATAATTTCTACCATGAAATTTCTGGAAGCAGCGTAGAGACGCTGGGTCACTAGCTTTCTAGGTGACATTGCGGAGTTGATATTTAAAGCCATTTCGTCTACTTTTCCTCCTAATTTGAATTCGTACAAAAACTCTAGCGAACTTTCTTCTTCCTTGTATGCTGTTAACGTCCTTGAATATCTCGATGCAACTACGAAAAATAAAACTATGATAATAAATAAGTGTACAAAATTGTTCTCCAAAACAATATACAATAAAGTACATCCCA
Source organism: Maratus michaelseni (assembly GCA_963931845.1). Classification (NCBI taxonomy): domain Eukaryota; kingdom Metazoa; phylum Arthropoda; class Arachnida; order Araneae; family Salticidae; genus Maratus; species Maratus michaelseni. Next base: position 305,110,478 of record OZ007592.1, read on the forward strand.
GTAAAAAAATATTTAAAAAAGTCAGATGAAACTTTCAATAACAAATACATTTTTTTTTCATTCATTTTTTACACAAACTAATGTATTTCACATCTAATCATTCAAAACTAAAAAAGATCGCAGCCTTCAAGGTTTTGGGCATGTCGAATTTAAATATATAATAAAATTATTGTGTTGTGATTGAAACGTTTAAATATTAATTTCAGTTTTATTAGGTAGACGACCCCTTTTAACGAAATAAACCCCCATAAAAGTATAAAGATACAGAAAGAAAGTTGTATAAAGTACAAATAAAACCGTATATTTTTTCGTACATTATTTAGTACTAAAATCAGTAAGAATGTTTTGTGGACTCTATTGAATTATGTAATCTATTTCTGTGTTTTTGTTTTGAGTATGATCCTTCATTTTTAGATTTCGAAACTGGAATATTCAGTTAAATACAAATGAGATAAATTTTCACACATACTATTATTTCTCTGTAAAAATACAGTTTGGCAGCTTTTGCAGTAAGATATTATGCATAAAGCTAAAAAAATTATAACATTATCTTTAATGCGTCAAACAGTTTACGAATGATCACTAATTTAAATAGTTATTTTTAAAAAATACAGCCGCCGGCGTTATAAATTAGAAAAATGACACTAACTCAACTAAGAAATGTAAAATATATTTAGTCGATTTAAAGGGATCTCTGCAGTGAAAAGCAATGTCTCAAATTTAATATTGTAAGCACGAATTTTAGAAAATATAATATCTATTAACATTATATCCTTTAATAATTAACTAACTTTTAACAGAACAATGGAAAATTACTATACACATGTTCCCCATGCGATTCTGGAGAGGTTTTGTATACGTTTCTGACTTATTATTTCGAAATTTAACTGAAAAGGAGTGAAATTACGTTAAACGTTCTCGAAAACTTTGTCCCTCGTCACATAGCATTACGTATGAAATCATTTTTGTGAAAACATCCAGCCTAATATGAATAACTAATTTTTATTAAACATACATTTTCGAAATCAAAACAAGGTTTTGTATTCATTCGTCAGAACTGAAGATATGACACTTTCTTCATTTTATCTGAATAACTAATTATTGTGTATTCACTGATACGTTACTCCGTATTAATTTATTGCTTTCGTAAAGTAATCTATATTAATATATCCCGTTTACTAATTTTCCGTATTAATTTAATCCAATTTTTATAGCTCTGAGACTGATGGGATTATATGCTAGAATGTACATCTTCAAGTTTAGTTACATTTTACTTGTTTGCAGCGTAGAAAGAAAATATTTTGATGTAAAACATTCATAAATATCGAAAATCTTCACTCTTTTATTGAAAAAACGTTTCCAGAGTTTTTATAGTCATAATTTTATTAGATTTTTTTATTACAGTTGTATATTGCAAATGTATGACAAAATAATATTTATATTCATTAAAAATGTATAATATAATATTCTATGATTAAATAGTCAATTAAATTATTCATAGATTTAAAACCCTAATCGTTTATATTATAGAATGCATTTCATTTTAAATGAGTCCCATAAAATATTAATAAAAATTGTACATCAAGTTTTGATTTCTTTTTCTTGGTTGTGCTTAAAAATAGTTCATGGACTATTGATATGGCGAATTTTAAAGTTCATGAAAATTCCTTTAAAATTTATTTCCTAATATCAATACATAGAAATGCTGAAGTGACAGCCAAAACTATTTGACTTTGACATACGTCTTAAACATACGGATCTTCCAAGGGATAGTCTAAATTGGATAGCATAGTAAGACTTTCCTTTCGTACTTTTCTTTTGTTTATATATTTTGAATTACAAATTTATGTAATGAATTACTTTTCTATGAAAAAAAATATTTTATTGTATAAAACGTTTTTATTTAAATGTGTTAAATATAATAATGGCGCAAGGATGAGATTATTTTAAAAGTAATTTTAAATGATGAATATTTAACCTATATTATCCACATATAAAAATAGTTCATATTTTTGCTAAAAATTTCTAAATTTACTATTACAGACTAAAGAAGACATGAAAAATATACATATATCAGAAACATGCTAAAACTGTTTTAGTGTCTCTTTTGCAAGCGGCCCCCTATATGGTTTTAATTTTCTCGACTATACATTTTATACATTAGTTTTTAAATTACACAGCAATGCTCAATTTTACTTAAGAATAATATATGAGACTTGTCTTTTATATTTTAAAGTATTCTTGTCCCCTTTTTTAAAAGTTTGGAGATTCATAATCGGACGTCAATGAGAGGTGGCATTTTTGTCACTGATGTGACGTGACCACCGTGACTCGCATTGACGTCACTGCCAACATGCATGCTATATGGGTAAATGCTACTGATATCGAGGTGTAATCTCAGTAGATTTCCTGGTCCTTTAACCGTTGTTTTATATACGGCTGTATTGTATATTCATCGCTAACACTCATCTAATTTTCATACAGCATATTAATCAGGGTGAAGCAAAATTTAACTAGATTAAAGATTGAAAGCTAACAATTTGATTTTAAATCATGAATGAAGATTGGCCGATTAAAATTTAATTAGGTATTATTTATAGACTAATGATAAATGATTAATTACAATCGCTAACTATTAAATCAATTTTCGATCAATTAGTAATATAATTAATGATTAATGATTAAAAATATCATGTGTAGTTCCAGATGGTTGGTCGGAATATTTTCTTTTGTTTCTTTTTTTTTCTTCTTCTCTCGCTATCTGCTTCTGGTGTTATCACCCTGGATCGCCACTCGATAGCGGCATCAGGTTGGGTGAAATTGACGCTAATATTTTTCAATTTATTTTTAAAAATATTAGCGATTGAAAATAATTTATTAAATTGATTGAAAAATATTCGATTAAAAAATTATTTATTTTTAAATCAATTTTCGATCTAATTATTAATATAATTAATGATTAATCATTTAAAACATCATGTGTAGTTCCAGGTGGTGAGGTGGATTATTTTCTTTTGTTTCTTTTTTTCTTTTCTCTCTAACTTCTTCTGGTTTTATCACCTTGGATCACCATTAGATTGGGGCATCAGGTTGTGTGAAATTGACGCTAATATTCTTCAGTGTGGGTTGGGTTCGGATAAAGTTGTGTTTAAATGTTTCGGTTTCAGGTCGGTTTCAGTTTAGAATTTGTCTCTTTCGGGTCGGGTTCAGTTTGACTCGATTTAAAAAAAAAATGGCCTGAATATTTTTCAAATTAAAAAAACTATATTAATGAGTATGATAATATTAATGAGTGTATATGTGTTCATTTGTGAATACACTTACCCGGCACGGATTGGGGACAACCCGGCCCGTGCCGGGCTCTAGACTATACTCACAGTGAATTGTCCTTCAGTTTCATGCATATGTATTTTCTATACGAGCTCCCCTTTTTAGCTCCTTTTTGGCGTTTGCCCTTTTCTTCCAGCTGTTTCTCGGATCCCTTCACTTATAGATTTTCCATTTTTCATATATCAATCATCTTTTCTCATCTACTCTTCTCCTTTTTCTTTTTCACCGTTATCACGGTCCTGCCAACTTTCTTTACTTTATTTCCTCTTGTCCCACCCCTCCCATACATATATTTTAATACCCTTTATCCTTCCCTCCACTCTGTTTGTGACGTATTCCAAACTGGTACCATTATGTCATCGTCCTTTAATCTGCCATTATTTTTTCGATAGGGGCCTTAGTTTCTTAGATATTACGGCTTTTAACATTTTTTGCTCTATGTTCTATCTTTCCCTAAATAGTTCCCGTTTCATACGGTCAACTTTTACAAGCTTTACAGATCCCCGCCCCTCCATCATGAGGTGCTTTTGCTACTATACATATAGTACTTCTTAATTTTATTTTATTTTTAATTATCCGATTTTCATGCAATTTAGAGGAAACATAGGGCATACTTATTCTTCGTGCCTAAAAAGTTTAAAACCCGGAATAGAAAAACAATATAAAGAAGGGAAGAATAGAAAATTTAAAATGAGGGGCAAAAGCTTTTAATAACTGATTAACTAAGGCTACTAACGAAAAAAAATAAAGGCAGATTTCAGGACGACGACTTAATGGTACTAGTCTGAGATGCCCTACAAGAAGAATGGAGTGGTGGAAAAATATACTGCTAAGACATATATAAGGGATTGTCTGGTCAGGAGGGATTAAGGTAGGGGAAAGATGTCAAGGCCGATATAAAGGAGAAAAAGGAAGGGTAGAGAGGTAGGTGAAGAAAAGAGGAGTGAGAGATGAAAAAGTGAAAGGGACCTCTGTAGAAATTCGTATGCATACAAAGGATAAATCTAGTGTGGGCAGCGACCCATGGTGATAAAACCAGAAGAATCTAGAGTGAAAAGAAAGAAAATATGACTCCAAAGCTGCAATAATTTACAAATTTTGACCATGATGTGTGTGAAGAATATTGTGTGAATGTGTATAATTTTGAATAGGGAACTAACAAGTGAACTAACTTTAATAAGAATCTCGTAGCAATGAAACATAATTTATCATAGTTAATCGAGGACAATATATAATTTTTGACTGATTAATGAGATTAGTGATTGAATTAATCCAGATGGAATTAATTAATAGTGAAATATTTTTAAAGTCTAATATTTTTTCTTATTTTGCTCATGATTAAATGATTTATGATTTCATTTCGTTTGATTGGACATTTAGTCGACTAATCAATCGACTAAAACTGTAATCGATTAATTTAACTGTGACATTAGTTTTAAGTATAGAATTTGAAGTAGTTTTTAAAATTATTATTATTACTATTATTGTAGTTATATTCTGTAGCATCTAAAGGATTCACATTTGTGATATGACGTTCATGACTTGCAATGACGTTGGAAGTGTTGGAAGTCATATTTTTTGGAAGTGTTCTTGTCCCTTTTCGAAATTTTCGATGAAGTTCAGATTTTATTCACAATGTTATGTCAATGAATGGTGGCATTTTGGTCAGAGATCTGACGTAACCACTGAGAGAGTGTGATGTCGCCCCTAGTAGTTGCAATATCGTATAGGAGACGCAACAATACCTGCTAAGCAGGTTACAGTTAGATTGAAAAGGCTTGCCTCTGAACTAGTGAAAGAATTGCCTGGTAGTTAATGCGAAGTGCGAGTAAATTAAAATAAAGTTCTGTAAATTTAAAACTTTTAAATGACAAATATCCACTATTATTCATTTAAGTCTTTTAGTACTACAGTAACCATATCAGTGTCATTTATGGTTTTATAAAACGCTGAACATTTCGCGATACAAAAAATTGATGCCACTATTTAAAACTTTTGAATGTTTGAAACTCTATTTGTACCTGTGGAAGTTTGAATTTTATTATTCACCAAATTCTCAAAACCATATATTTTAACCCATATCTGAAATTTCTGCAATACTTAGGTGGCTAGGGACTCAAATATCAGAAAAGATGTTTTATTAGTGACTACAGATTATGTGTATAGATATATAGTAAAATAGGATTTCGTAACCTAATCATCATTAATAAATTTAATCTAAACTAAATCACTGCGGTGATTCATTACGGATCATGGCGGGAAGTGACAAACTGATATATTGGCAATTGACCCTACGGAGATAAAGGATATGTCCCAGTGAGATGGCCAGCCCTAATGCAGTAATCCCGGTGCTTAGTTCCCAAGAATGCTTGGTGCTCATTTTTTCGACTGCGAAGGGATGAAAGGTTGAGTGATCCTTGAATAACTGTAAGCACCTATTTCATTATATGCGTCTATAAAGATATGTCTTCTCGATATGTTTTTAATTATTATTTACCATCTGTTATTAACAGCAAGATCACTTGAACCACCTTAATGAAGTTACAAGCCTGCCTAGAGTAAAGGTCAATTGCATTATTATTTAAAAAAAGTTGCTAACAACTTTTTCCGGTATAAGTTATTAATATTCTTTAAAAAGTAATTTCCATGTCCGATTTTTTTGATTTTTGGGGGGCAAAAACAACTTGTAGGTTATAAATATTAAAAATCGCTATTCCAATAACAAACGTTTTACTGAAATTTAATAAAATTTCATATGGTGAAATCGAACGAGTAAATTTTATGTGTTCAATTATTGTCTTATTCGGCTGAGGAAGAATTTTTGAAGCTGTTTGGAATATGTCGTGTTATAACATGATTATAAATTTATTGTAATTAAAATTTATTGTCATAAATTGTTTGTCCGGATAAGTAGCCTCTATTTTAAATTTTAAGAATGAAACACATGCTTGAAATAAAAAAAATCGACAACAGTATAAAAAGATCGGTACTTTTCGGTTAGCCAGGCGCCAGTGATATATACACATGTATACACACACACACACACACACACACATGTATATCTATCTATATATATATATATATATATATATATATATATATACATATATATATATATACACACACACATATATATATATATACATATATATATACACACACACACGCATATATATATACATATATATACACACACACACATATATATATATATATATATATGTGTGTGTGTGTATATCTATATATATTTATATATGTACAAATATCACTGGCGCCTGGCTAACCGTAAAGTACTAAAAGATCTAAGCAAAGCTTTTAATTTCATAACTAAAGTAAATTTCATTACTAATTACTGAAATAATAATAGTAATTGTATTTACATATGCTATCATTACTACAGGCAACTATTTATAATAACAAAAATAGCTAGTATGGTAAAATAATAGTAAAAGTAAAGACATGTCTTATTAACTTATAATAACATTTTTAATTCAGACAATTTTAATTACACAAACCCAACATGAGTGAAAAATTGACCGGGAATAGGACTCGAACTTGGGACCTTCAGCGTAACGTGCTGACGCTCTGCCACTGAGCAATCCCTGGTCCGTCAATTTCCCACCTATTGTTCGAGTCCTGGTCCCGGTCAATTCGTAAACTCAATACGCCTGATTACTTTTTTTAACTTATAATAAAATTTTTAATTCAGACAATTTTAATTTCACAAATCCAACATGAGTGAAAAACTGACCGGGACCAGAACCTGGGATCTTCAACGTAACGTGCTGACGCTCTGCCACTGAGCAACCCTTGGTCGATATCCTAGTCCGGCAATTTTCCGCCTTTAAAGATATTGGGAAAAGTCACCGACTAGCATTTAGCAGCTTCATATGACACAATAACGATGAATTAATAATTATTCATCTGTCCTTAATTATATATTAAAGCACATAAACACAATACGTCTGATTACTTTTTTAACATTTTTAATTCAGACAATTTTAATTACACAAACACAACATGAGTGAAAAATTGACCGGGTCTATAACAGATGATGATATTGTGTCATGTACGGAACCTCAAGTCAATTACTTGAAGACGTAGTGAAAGGGAGAGTAATGACGTTCATTTATTTCTCTTTTTCGCACAATCTCTCGTTTTTCATCTTGATCGTTTTTCGTAGAATTGGCAACAGTAAACCATTGAATTTCGAGAAGAGACATATATATATTTAGCATGTTTGGTAATTGATATGAAAGTTAATTATATATAGAGAAACAAACAATACAATTGTTAAAATATGACGTATTCCAGAAAGTTTTTCAGATAGATGACATTGCATTTTGAAAGTGTAAGAAAATGATAAAATGCGCGAAGAGATAAATTAAGTGGTAATTTTATTGACAGAGACTTAATTGATAATAATTTTATTGACATTTTAATTATTAACATAATTACATTTTTTTAGAAAAGTAACGTTATTTAAAAAGCATTATTAGATATTTTTTATTCAAGCGGTACCACACAAACAGGCAAAATTTTAAAGAAAAAAAAAACATGATAATTCTTAGTAAGAAAATCATAAAACGCGTGAAGAGATAAATTAAGTGATAGTTTTAACGACAGAAACTTAATTGATAATAATTTTATCGACATTTAAATTATAAAAATAATTACATTTTTCTATAGAAAAGTAACATCATTAAAAAGTAAGATATTTTTTTTTATTCAAGAGGAATCACACAGACAGGCAAGATTTTACAAATAAAATATATGGCATGAAAATTCATAGTTATGGAAACAATTGAATGAAAGCGATTTCGAGTCGAAATTTCTACAGTGCGTACGATCGTATTTATGGTAGGAGGTGTAATAAATTACAAAGAAGATTATAGATTTATTATCTTCTTCTAAAATTTTAAATAATTTATACGGAATTGTTAAATTGTTCTAAATTTCAATTTAAACCAGAATGCCTGATACAGGTATGTAATATAGAATTTCGACAATATAAAGTTCCATTAAATTGTACTTTATTGGCATTCATCGACCAATCAAAAGGATTGACACAGTTATCAAAATTTGAATCAGCATCTATATTGAAGTATGTATATATGATATTTTAACACATCTGTGGCTATAATATATACTTTATTTTGCCATGAAGTGCAACAAAAGAATCTTAATATGTTTAGAGACTCAAAAAGACTCAATATAGACTCAAAAAGAATATAACATGATCGGAAAAGCATGCGGCAAGCATAGATTATGAAACACATTCCAACACTTCTAGAATTCTGAATTCTTTGACAAAACTTCCCTATTTAATAAGGTTAAATATGATATCTAACGGAACAATTTCGAAAACTTATAACACATTTGAAAACCCAATGCCTGCAATTACCATCAATAGACGGAAAAGTGTCCGAATTCGTTTGCACATCCCTGTATATGATATAGATTTGTATATATAATACAGAGTCTGCTATAATTTAGTTCAGTTCGGAAAGGCATAGCGCAGTTATATATTTCCATTCAGCAGATTCTGTTAATAAATGCAATTATATTCAAGATCGTTTGGTCTGCTCTGTATATTATCTACAGTATTTGTACACACCAAGTGATAGGCAAAAACGTAGTTTAATTTAAAAACACGTATCAAAATTTAACTCTATTTAGCAATTTAAAGCACTTCCAGTAATAATTCTTCTTAAAACGTACTGTAACCGAATTCGTCTGTATATCTCTGTAAATGAACAATAAAAAATATGCACACCACATTCTATAATAAGCCTCTTTTAGTAAACCTGAGTGATATATATTAATTCAAATTTGTTCGAAAATAACATCATTAAAATACACCGCAGACGATTTTTTCCCATAGATCGTAATGTAACGGAATTATTTTGAGTGACACTGTAAATGAAGTATAAATGCCACATACTTCATTTGCAATACCGAACATGTAAACATCATTAACATATATCAATTGCATGGCTATGCAGCTATATTTACGCGGGTTAGAGCACGGACAGACGGCAGCCAGACAAATCCAATTCATAAACACTTTTCAAGTATGTTTGAAAGTGTTAAAAATGTGGTGCAATAAATATCGTGCAAATACGCAATCTCTTGTTCTTAGTGCGCTTTATATTCATCAAAAGATGTCGAGTTCGAATACCGGTTTAGTTTTTGGTGTAAATAAGTGATCGGGCTCAATTTTTGATGCAGATCACAGTGAATTATTTCAGAGGTATGGGAAAAGGTGACAGTAGTGCTTCCAAATAACAAACCAATTTAACACGCAACTAGATTTCGTGTCTATTTCACTAAAATTAATTATTGCCGAAGTTACAGACAATAATGCGATACGGGACCAAAATTGTCCTTAGACATTTACTATCAACTTCAGCGATTATTTAAAGTTTAAACTTTTAATTTAGTTTAATTTTTTTATACTTCTCTATTATCCCGTCGACCACTTTTCATAACAAAAAACTATCGCTAAACTGTAAGATTAAACGCCAAAAATGCAGTCCCATTTACTTGATGTCAGAAGCATTATACGTGTTTGTTATGTCATCAAGTGGTTTCTAATTCGACATTTGCGTGTAGTTTTCATTATGTTGTACTGATTTATTAGTTATTTCTTTAATTAAAATAACAATTATGTCCTTAAATTCTTATATTTTATTTATTTATTTATTTTGATATTCCTACGTTCTCCCTTTTATTTGGCGTTACAATTTGGCGATAGTTTTTTGTTATAAAAAGTGGTCGACAGGATAATAGAGAAGTACCTTTTTTTCTAAAGTCAAATTTTCGGAATAGTTATAATTATCGTTTTACTATTTTATGTGTTATTTTTAAACAGAAGTATGCATTGCTAGAGTAGGATGTTATGATATATTTTGATGTCTTCGGAATGTTAATTTACTTCCTTTTATAGCATGTTATCTATATCTTATTTCACAACTTGTAAATGCATGAATGTTGGTGTTCAATTTGAAAGATTTTAAGTCAACTGTAAAATAATAATAATAATAATAATAATAATAACAATAATAATAATAATAATAATAATAATAATAATAATAATAATAATAATAATAATAATAGATTGCCAGTACAATCTCCGTTATTTTACGGGTTTTCTTCATTTTGCTCCAATGAATGATTTTGTGAATGTATCAGGACGTACCAAACATTGATTTAAGAATATGCTTGACAGATAAAAGTGTTAAAAGTAAAATAAATTAGTCATTTTCATTAATAGTTTATTATTTAAAAATATATATTTTTTGAAACACTATGAACAATTTCCGTATTTTGCTAGTACAATTTGTGTATGCTTACAGATTTATTTCTTGTTTTTACGATGTAATATAAAATTAAATCATACACCTTTAAAGGAAATGAAAATTTAGCATTATCTATCAAGGATACTTTCAAATCCATCTTAGAATTACTTTTGTGTCATTCATGAAATGACTTTAAAAAACTATAAAAATACGAAACTCGTACTATAATGATCCTACTATGCATTATTATTATTATTATTTATTTTATTTTATTTTTTACAAGGTATTATTCAATTAATATAACATTTTTATTTTCTTCAAAATACAACACTGTAAAAAGAACCTTAAACAAATATCGAAAAAGTTTTCACATTTCAGTGTATTAAATATTACGATTAAAAACTATTTTTTAAAATATATATGTATTATTCTTGTATATTAAATCAGTTATGTTTAAACTTATACTTATATTAATGAAATATATATTGTTTGTCAGAAAGAATAGTTCGGGAAGAAATGAAAAAACACCATGTATTTTACTCTAAGTTTATGCTACCATAAAGTGTCTTTAAAGAAAGCCATTTTAGTTTCAAAGAATGTTGTCATATCTTAGAAAACACGACTTGAGAGGCTCTTTATTATTATTGCATTTTCCTTGTAAGTGATATTACTACCATCATTTTCTGATATTGTGATGCATTTCACGAAACAGGCAATTTTCTGAAAACGAAATGGTTATTACTATGTTATAAGCAATATGAGTATCAAAGTTTAGAGAAAATATTGACCTTTTCTTCCAGGATTTATGAAACAAGTTTTTAAATATTGACACATATACATTTATAAATGTAGAATAAATTAAAAGTATTTAAAACATTGTATTCTCTTAGTTCCATGCAACCTTTAAATCATAAAGTCATTTTATTAAAGTCATTAAAGAAATTTATGTTGCAAAAAATATAGACACGTGTTATCTATAGATAATAGAGCACTTTGCAGAAGATAATTTAATTATGACATTAAATAGAACTTGTTGTTGTCATATCTTAGGAAACGCGACTTGAGAAGCTGGTCTTTCTATATGAGTTGCACTATAGTATTGACTATCAAATCATGACAGAAAAATCTTTGTTGTAGTTGGCGCATGCGCAGTTAAAATTTATATTATAAAAATACACATATCTCATCAAATATTCAACGTATTAATATTTTAATTGCAGTGTGATATTTCTATAATTTTTTGTCATGTTTTAGAAAAGCCGTGTTAAATTCGGTTGAAAACTTTGAATGATAAAAAAAAAAAAAAAAAAAAAAAAAAAAACTTTTGAATCTCTCTATATTAAAAAAAAGTAACCACCGCTGCCGCCGCTGTCAATTAAGATTTTGTGCCTTGAAGTCTTTCTGGACTAATATCTAGAAAACTATTGCATGTAAAATTTTAAAAATTGGTAGTTTTATAAAGAAATGTTCGATAAACACGCTGAAGCAAACAGTTTTTAAATCGAAGAATTATTTTAAGAGATATTTAAAATCAAAGTTCGTCAAAACAGTTTTTTGAAAAAAGTTTTATAGGAACGAAAACTATCCGCAGGAATTTAACCATAATTTGTAAGGATATAGTTGACAAGTTTGCGGAGTGCAGACTGCAATCACTTTTTTAATTTGAGTAATTTTTTCAGGTTATATTTCAATTTTTTATTCAAAATTTTCATTATTTTAACGAAGATTTATTTCATATTTCATAAATTCCATTATTTGAACCGTTGCCATTTTTTTATTCAAAATTTTCATTATTTTGACGAAGATTTATTTCATATTTCATAAATTCCATTATTTGAACCGTTGTCAATTTGTAAAATAGCGCACGTAATAAGATTCCCTTTCAATTAAGAAATGTATTTACACGAGACTATTAAAAACAGAAATAAAACTTTAAAATAATATTTAAATGATCACGTGTTAAAAGCAATAAATGTAGAAAATGACGTAATAAAAATATACTTGCGCGTGAATATTACAAAGAGAAATACGAGTAACTAGGGAAATTCACGTCACATTTAAAATGATAAAAAAAAAACAATATTTCCAAACAATTTCAATTAATTATTATATTTTCATGAGAGATCAATTTATTTCGACATATCTTTTACCCATTATTGCAAATTTTAAAACAGCGTAAATAATAATATTTCCTTTCCAATGTCAAAATTCTTCTATTTGTTTATTTGGTGTTACAGTTTAACGATAGTTTTTTTTTTTTTTTTTTTTTTTTTTTTTTTTTTTTTTTTAATGAAAATTGATTGACGGGGTAATGGAGAAGTATCAAAAGACAAATTAGCGTTGAATTAAAAATTCCCCGATGAAAAAACTAACTCGTGTAACGCATCTGATGTCAATTGAAAGTGACGCGACGCCACGATTATGCACGTTTGGCGCTAAATCATATATTTTGGTGACAGTCACAGTTGTAATCTGTTTCAACAGCAGTTGATTCGACCTTAAAATCCCTCAGTCAAAGGAAAATGAATGGAAACCCTGTTACAGCAGATCGCCACTGGTTGTTTAATTATAATACAATCTTCCGTAATCGTTTTAGAGATGATCAAATCAGAGTGTTTTTAAATCATGCGGTGTCAGAACGGGGGTTGGCGAGCGCAGCTCGTAGGGGGCAGAGCCCCCTAGTTTTTTATAAAAAAGTTAACATCTTCACGAATATACGTGCTGTGCTAACACAAATGGAAACAAATATTGAACAGGACCTACATAGTCATTTGCTGCCGTGACAGATCATTTTTAGCATTTTCTGTTAATTGGGTGATCGAAAATATTATTTTAATATTAAAATTACCAGAAGGCCCGTGCGAGGATTTCGCACTGAAATCTAATATTTTTTAGATACTTCTCTGTTATCCCGTCGACCACTTTTCATAACAAAAAACTAACGCCAAACTGTAAGATTAAACGCCAAAAATGCGATTCCATTTACTTGATGTCAGAAGCATTATACGTGTTTGTTACGTCATCAAGTGGTTTTTAACTCGACATTTGCGTGTATTTTTCATTATGTTTTACTGATTTATTAGTTATTTCATTAATTAAAATAACAATTGTGTCCTTAAATTCTTATATTTTATTTATTTATTTATTTTGATATTAAAATGGCAACGTTCTCCCGCTTATTTGGCGATAGTTTTTTGTTATGAAAAGTGGTCGACGGGATAATAGAGAAGTACCATTTTTTTTTTATCAATATGTAATATTTCTTAGATGCAGGTTTAAACTTCTAAAGAAAAAGTGAGGATAAAAATATCTACAAACAACATTTAGTTTTTAGTCAAGCCAGAATATCATCTAATTTATTCCATCAATGTTATAGCAAAAACTGATCCAATATTGCAAAATACACGCGCGAGAAAAAAAAAATGCAATCGTATTTTAACTGCATTAGAGGATGACGTCATCCGCTTCGAAAAAAAAAGACATAGGACATAGAAATATAAATTAAACATTTCAATTTCAATTTCTCTTTTTAATCATAAATATAAAATAAACCCGTGCGGTGTTTTTTATAATTGCTGAGCATCATATAATGTGGTATTATTTTTTTGTGGCAACAATAATTTGAGGAAAACCTTTCATTTCTTTCATGAAAACAATGCCGATTTAATTTTTAATTTTCAGCAAATTTTAATCAAAAACATTTTTTAACGAAATGTTAAGTGTGTTATGTCAGAAGCCTGTTCCAAATCCTTTCATATGGTATATCATTCGGCGTTCTGCGTTTCGTATTTTCTGAGAAAAAGGGATGTTGACAGGAGAAATAATATATATGATTTTTGTCCTCTCCCTATTTGTCCTCGCGACAAAATCTTCACTGAAGAACATGAAGTCGAATGTGTTCTTTATATCCTCAAAGTTCAAGGGCTTTTCAGGCATTTTGTCACGAGTTTCAGTAGATATTCGCCGAAACGTCTGTAATTAGTCATTGCTTCTTTAATTTCTGGACATCAGTGTATAACAACCTTTTATTCTACACATGATATATCACTGCTTCGATCGATCGATCGATGGTATCTTTTTCTACTCAACATTTGTGAATTTCAATTTTCCTTTTTAACCATAAATATAAAATAAACTCGTGCGGTGAAATCATACTTTATAATTTTTGTACTATTTATTTTTTCTAATCATTGTTGAACATATAATGCGGTATTTTATTTTTGTGTCAGCATTATTTTGAGAAAAGCGTTTCATTTAATTTTAAAGGGTAATGCCGATTTAATTTTCAATTAACAGTAATTTTAGAAAAACTCCCATTTAACATTTTTATTGGTTGATTTTCTAAAATTTCTGAAATACGTGTTTAACAATTTTTTTAGTAGATTTGTTTTCCTGAATTCCGCTTTCTTACCTAGAACTGATGCTGAGATATGGAGCAGAGACCTGAAACTTTCGACCCCTTTAACTACCTTCCGGGGGAATTTTTCAAAAATCCTTTCATATTCCTTGCCTGGGACATAACAGCAATCTACTGTCAAAATTTCGTGATCCTGACTTCAGAAGTTTTAGCTATGTGTTGGTCAGTCAGTCACACACACACAATCAGGCTATCTCTCTTTATATAATAGTATAGTTAGTAGAACCACCAGGCGTAGCAAGAGTTAATTTTGACCTTTCGGGTAAAAATCTATAATGCTAAAAATACGCCGATCACAATAGAGCATTCGTGCCCATAAACCGTCAAACTAAAAATCAGAAAAAAACTTATGTTATTTTATCGCAATCATGCTAAATCCGTCAGCTTTATAAATGATTAAAAAAAAGAACTCCTTTTAAAAATGCCTTACACAAAATATCTAATCAAAAATCAAGAATAATTGTATTATTCGTCTAATCTTCCATAACCAGGTTCATATTTTATGTTGTTGACGAAATCGTTAAAATATCTCCAAAATCACTGAAATACGTGTTTAATTTTTTAGCACATTGTTTTAGCTGTATTTTTTGCTCCTACATAAAACTGCAGATCAGATATGGCGAAAGGACATAAAATATTCATATTCGACCCCCATTTAACCCTCCGCCCCCTTAATTGTTGAATTTCTAAAATCGCTGAAATACGCGTTTAACTATTTTTTAGTAGATTTATTTTCTTGAATTTCATGCTTCTACCTAAAAATGCTGCTTAGATGTAGCGAAATTACCTAAAATGTTCGACCCTCCATTTAACACCTTTAAAGGGAAATTCTAAAATTGTTGAAATACGTGGTTAACTATTTTTTAGTAGATTTGTTTTCCTGAGTTTCATGCTCCTACCTAAAACTGCTATGGAGATATGATGAAATGACATAAAACATTCAACCACCCATTTAGCCCCCTTAGTGGATGATTTTCTAAAATATCTGAAATACGTGTTTAACCATTTTTTAGTAAATTTGTTTTCCTGAATTTTGCGCTCCTACCTAAAACTATTAATTAGATACGGCGAAGTCACCTAAAACTTTTGACCTCTTAGGATGGGAATTTTCAAAAATCGCTAAAGTACATGTTTAAGTATTTTGTTAGTAAATTTATTTTTCTGAATTTCACGTTCCCCACTAAAACTGCTGATGAGATATGGCGAAATCACCTAAAACTTTCAATCCTCCCTTTAATCCCTTAGGAGGGGAGTTTTCAAAAATCGCTGAGTTACATATTTAACAATTTTATTAGTAGATTTGTTTTCCTGAATTCCACGCTCCTACCTAAAACTGCTGGTGAGATTTTGCGAAATGACCTAAAATTTTCGACTCCCCTTTAACCCCCTTCCAGGGGGATTTTCAACAATCCTTTCATATTGGTTGCCTAGGTCATAATAGCAATCCAATTTCGTGATCGTGACTTTAGTCGTTTCAGATGGACATTGATATGTCATTCAATCAATCAGTCAGCCGCTCTCTTTAGTCAGTTCAATCAGTCAGTCTCTTTATATAATACTATAGATTCCATTATTCTTCAGTCTGTTGTAATCCATAATGAACCTATAAACCCTATAAACCATATAAACCCTATAATGAATGTAATAGTTAACTTGTCACCAAGTTTATCGTGTAAGGTAGTAATTCTGCTGAAATTGCTTTCTAATAATTGAAATTTTATTGTACTTTTTTTTCTTAACTAAGCTAAAATGATATGTGAGAAAATGTTGTTTCTTGGCCGCCTTGGCATTTCATTTTTGTTGTCCATTGTAAGTATTGCTTTTCTAGTAATAGTAAAATAACTGCAGATGATCTTCTTTTGTCCGATTGCTTCATAATGAAAAATACTAAATTTACTAAACGCAGGGTACAAATTTCGTGTATTCTTCTGCATTCGGATTCACGGTCCCGACTTCCTTTCAAATATAGAAGAAAAATCCGACAGTATAGTGAATACACCAGTTGGCGGGATAACTGATTTCAAAAGATTAGTCCAATATATTTTTAAAAACTTCAAAAATTAGATAAGATATTCAAAGAAAACTAAAATGAAATGAATGGTGATTTTCTTTTTAAATGTATGTTAATAATTTGCGTGTGGTAGACATTTACACTGAAATTTAAATATTTGACTCATTTTTTATAATATTAACTATTATTTATATAATTTACATTTGTATAAAAAAACTTCCAAAAACGCTGTCGTACGTATTTAAAAAAAAAAAAAAAACATTATTGTGAAGAACGCTCGAACCAATGTCACGCTTATGCCTTTTTGGCTTAAAATCAAATTGTTTGGCGACAAAAGCAAAATTAAAATCCTGAATAAACAAATAACATGTAACTCACAAGTATAGTCATTTTCATAATTACATCTGTTTTTTTCTTCTGTAAGCCACATGATGGAAGAGTTAGATCCAAATAAAAATTAAGTAACGAAAATAAAAAACAAAATTGTTACTCAGATTTTATCTAATCAAATTTTCAGATGCATTTTTCTTCCACTGATGCAAAAGATCTCCAAATATGGTTTTAATTGCAATATTTCAAATTGAATATTTTTTTAAGAATTGCGAACATTCCATTTCACGTTTAAATTAAATATTTTCATTTTATCCCTTCTTTGCATGAGTTTTTCTTTTACAATTGTGTTTTTTTATACATATATTAAATATTAGACACCATAAATTTTAAGATAGATTTTTAACTTTGTTCAGCAACATAGTTCACGGGAAATTTACTGGATTAATATTGCTATATAAACATAGTGGTGGCGAAGAAGTGGATTTATTTATTAAAAGTTAAATAAAAAGTGATGGAAATTTACATCACTATGCAATTAAGGGTTAAAACATTATCTCTCATCGTTTATCTTTTTCCTTAAATTTCAAATAAAATTAGGAAGTTTTTTTTTCGAGGTGTCTGTATTATTTTCTAAATGATATAACTGTTTCAAACCTTTCAGCAACAATAGTAGTCGCCAAAAAATGACCAATGGTAACCTTTTTGTTCAAAACAACAGAACCTTCCATCATAATTATATAACTAATCTACGTAGAACGATATGTTATATACTAAAACCTTCCCTGAAAAATTATCTATTGAATAGTGCAAGTCCCATCAAAATCCATTCAGAATAACTTGCGTTATAAGCAGTCGGAACGAAATTTCCGTTTGCATTTTATATATATTGTAGGTATATAGTATGTTAAACATTTTTATTCATTTTACAAATATTTATCCTTTATTTTTATATTTTTATATGCAATAACATCCGCGAGTTTCTTCTCAGACAGCTGTTAGTTTTTACAGTCTTTATATGTCCAGTAACTGTCATTATTAGCCCTCTCGCTATTCCAACAAAACGAATTAGACTCACCTGACATTTACGTCAACAATATTGATTGAGTCAATTAAACCAAATTTGATGAGGACCATGGTCATCTGTACCGCATCGCTTGAGAGTGAAATCACGTGGGTACACTTTCACGGAAAACACAGGAGCCACAATTGCAATATCCAGTGCCGATTCACCTGCAAAGTGTCCAATCTCAGGTAAACTCGTTCTTGGTTTATTAAGCGTACTACCAAAGGTGGTCACGCTGCGCTTCCTCACCCTTCGAAAACTGAAAACTGTGGGGTAACTGCAACATGAGTATTTTTTTTTAGTCTTTATAATACTATATTTCTGATTCTAAGCAGAGAGACTGCAACTGTAAAAAATTATTTTGAGACTTAAATAGGTCAAAGTTGCACTTAATTACCTTATTCGGCGAAAGCTCCAATGCCATACAGTCGATAATTTTCTTTTAATATAAATGCTTCGTAAAAATCAGTTATTTTAGAAATCTGAGGATTGGGATTATTGTCAATAAAATAATATTTAAAACTCCCTAAGAGTAATGCATATTAAAATTCCAAGTAATTTTGATTTCTAGTCTTATCGTTATTTTACAACTCAGGTAATAACAGATTATTAACCTCAAAGACATCTACCGTTCTGATGTTAGTTACCGCCTTGTATATATAGGTATTACTTTTAAAATTCATGTGTATTCCCTTTTAAACTATATGCAAAAATTACTGGTAGTGTCATTGATGGAAAGGAGGTGTTACTTTATTAAATAGAATTATTAAAGTTGATCTTCGTCTTCAGTACTTCAATGTCAGCCGTAGCGTAAGCATACACTTTGACCCTGACATACCCTAACAAAAAGAAATCGAGTGGGGTTATGGCTGGGGGACGACGGGCCATAACAATGGACCATGTCGTCCAGTCCTTCATCCAGGAAACTCAGCATGCAAGGACTCTTACGATTTTACCCCAGTGTGGAGGTGCACCATTTTGCTGCCAAAATATGTTTGTGTACAAATGACAAACTTGAGGAACAGTGAATATTTGCATCATATCGAAATAAAACTTTTTTTTTTCTTGAAATTCATCGAAAAAGTATGGGTTAATGACACGATTAGACAATTAGCCACACCACACGCTAACTGTTGGACTGTCTCGGATTATTTCAAAAACATGAGGCCGTTTCTCTGATTGACTTATACTCATATTCAAGTATCTCTCATTAAAGTATCTTAATAGCAAAGCTCAAACGAAAGTGGCTTGTCATCCGGCTGAAATGCTTGCAGCATCTGTACTACATTTTTTAATGTTATATCCAGGGTACTTTGTTCTACTTATCCAAGTATAGAATTTTTAATAAAAAGATTATATTAAAAATATATTAATAATTCGATGTACAAAAAATAAACCTATGGAAATCGCATATATTTATTTTCAGATGTTTCTTAAAGCAAACATTTCAAAGATATGAAAAATTCAATACTTAATTATGTCTAGTAAAATCTAAAAAAACATTATAAAATGTTTTAGACAGTTTGTTCAATTATTGCAAAAGCCTTAGCATTTTGATTACATAGAGAATATGAAAAAATACGATCTGAGAAATATTAATTTAAACACACAATTTACAAAAATGAGATATTAAAAATTAACCATATCTTCTTTAGTAAATATCAGATCATTGAGAAATTTTGCAATAGAGTTTTAGAGATAATAAGGTTCATTTTAGTGTAAATATCAGAAATTTGATATATATATATTTTTAATTTCATAAAAAAATAATAATAAACCGTTTTTCTGTTAATCATAAATAAATTGAATTGATAAATATTCTTATAATTTTTCGCATATTAAAAAGTAATCTTTCAAAATGGAATAAAAATAATATACAACTTGAAGCCTCTACTTAAATAAATAGAAAAAAGGTAGAAGCACAGTTCTACAAGTGTTCATAAGTGATTGATGAGGTTTTAACGAGAAGATTTCCAATACTTTAAGTAAAGTTAGAGATTAAGTATATCTTTGAAGATGAATATTTAAATACTTCAAAATAAAACTATTTTGGTTTAGAAAATAATATTAACTGAATATTACATTTCGGAGTTTTTATTTTATTTATTTTTTTTTTCAAGTGTTATCTGCAAACATTTCAATAAAAATATACACTCTGTTCAAAAGTATGAGAATTTGCATATTTTGTCGAATTTCCTGAGAAGTATTAAACAAAAGGTGAAACTGCTTCGAAACAAAGATGTAAATTTTTAGTGTCGAATACGTAAGGGTACACGTGTGTATAGGCGGAGCGAATAGAGGAACAGGCTTTACAAGCGCGCGTGGCAAATTTTGCGTTTCATTCTGTCGCATATC
Source organism: Maratus michaelseni (assembly GCA_963931845.1). NCBI lineage: Eukaryota > Metazoa > Arthropoda > Arachnida > Araneae > Salticidae > Maratus > Maratus michaelseni. The sequence continues at coordinate 305,131,288 of OZ007592.1, forward strand.
TTGCCGAATATCTTTGTGGCGAATATCTTTAATGAAATTCAATTCCAAACAGTAAAAATGAGTAACAAACAACGTTTGGATGGTGAAATGAGGTGGTGATTCGTGGGGAGACTGGAAACATGTCAGTCTCAAGTTCAGATTTCTAGAGACACCAATGTAACGCCAAGCGTCGTCTCCAGCTTACGGAAACAGTTTAAGGATATATTATCCATAGAGAGAGAGCCTGCTGAAGGTCTTCAAAGACCATGACGGCCAATGAATATCGCTATTTGTCCATTACAGCGAGGCATTACAGGAGTGCAACAGCTTCTCAGCTCTTTCGTGACCTTTTTCCGGCTACAGGAAGCCGAGTTTAAAGAGTTACTGCAGCCAAAAGGCTACATGTCAGAGGGATGTTTGCAAGAAGATCAGCTGTTTGCGTCCTGCTCACTTCTGCACACAGCAGAACCCGTTTGGCATGGTACAGATATCATCGACTTTGGACTAGGGATCTATGGGGGACTCTTCTTTTTACTGATGAGTATCGGTTCAGCCTAAACACTGATTCTCGACATACTTTCATATGGTTAGAACCAGGGACCTGCTACCCGCCCTCCAACGTCCAAGAAAGAGACCACTATGACAGCAGAGGTTTGATGGTATGAGCAAGTCTCATATTGGATGAACGCACATATCTTCATTTGTTTGGCAGAGTCTCTCTGACGGGTGTATGGTATAGTATATGATCTTGCAGATCTATGTTTTCAGGCGTGTAGTTGGAACTAATTTTATTTTAATGGACGAAAACGCACGCCCACATGGAGGACATCTGGTAGATGAATTTGTGGAAAGTGAGGATATTCGCCAGATGGATTGGTCAGTCAGATGTTCAGAGCTAAAATCCATCGAGCATGTCTGGGACACTCTGAGGAGGGCAATTTCAGCTCGAATTACACCTCCCAGAACCACAGAGGACTTGAAAACAGCTAGAGGAGTGGGACCAACTGCCACATGAACTTATAAACTGACTGATTTCCACTATGCATTCACGTTGTGAGAGCTGTATAACTGTAAGAGGGGATCATATCTCCTATTAACCCATTTTTTTGTTCAATAGTGTAAGTTCTGTTTTTTGCCTTCCGACGCTGATGCGTCTTATGCACGATCATGCGTGTCTGTTATAACTGTTGAATTGTTATTTTTTTGCATTTTATCAACCTATGTGCGTACCTATTTTTACGAAAATCTGTACAGTAGTTCTGGAGATAATCTACCAAATCTCAATATTCTCTTAATTTTGAACATGAGTGTAGTAGTCTGAAATTTAAATGTGTTGTATAATATGATGCATAAATAGGATATTACTTCTAAAAATATAAGAACATGTAAATCTGTTCGGATATTAAATCTCTTTCGTATCCGCTCCTTCTTCTTTCTTAGAGATAAATAAAATACAGTGATCTCTCATTTGCACGTGTTTGAAGAGATCAATTTAAAATCACACACAACTGACAGTAAATAGAGTATACAGAAGATTATATTTTGTTCCAAACCTCTATATACAGTCTAAGAAACCAAAGAGTATACATTATATATACTTTAAAACTTTTTGGTTATAAAATAGGTTATACAAACGTTATGATAAACTAAAACTTGGATGTTTTAATTTTGGAATTTTATCTGGTTGATTAGATTCATATTATTCATTGCATGTAGAAATTTTAAACAGTTTTAAATAACTATTAGTTCTGTTAGAAAAAGAGTGTTCAGTAAAAGTTTTTTTACTTTTTTTTTATCTTTATAAAAAGAAATTAAAGGATTCGTGAAAAATTTGAACTTCCAGTTTTCGACAGATTTACCTGAGCGGAAGCATCTGAACATGATTTTACTATTTTAAGAAGATATCTGTCCGTCCGTGAGTCTGATTGTAATTCTATCTGTATGTGACACCAATGTTGTGGGCGTTCTATCCCAAGAAATAATACACAGAATTTTATCAAATTTCAGATTATCTTAGAGATTGACATAAATTTGTGCTGATTAGGTTTTGTTCTAAATCGCCAAACGGTTTGCGCTGCTTTGCTGCATTTTTGGCGATTTCCATGATAGATATAGCTCAAGAATTAATGTACGGAATTTCACCAAACTCCATATTCTGTTTGAACGTACTAAAAATAAATCCTTATCAAGTTTCAGTGTATACCGCACAGCAGGTGTCACTGCGAGGCTCTGTTTTAACGATTTCCTCGAAAGTTATATCTCAAGAACGAATAGATTGTCATTTAAATTTGACGCCGAAGATTTTATTTATATAGAAGAAAGTTTTGTGATAGCCACAACATACTAGTTTTTCTTAAACTGTATTTGTAGATTTGAAGATGACAATTGTAATCTATTTAACCCTTTCAGAGGCAGGGTTTTATTCTGTATATTATTTCTGTATTAATTTATGTCGTAATATGTTGAATGATGAAAAGTTATTCAGAAATTCTTTTGACATTTGGGGATTAAAATTAAATAGTACAAATAATATATCACAGCTCTTCAAAGGGCTAATGCGTTATATCATATCGTGTAAGCACTGCAATTACACGTTATAGTTTAATTTTTCATGTACATCATCGAAATTTTTTATTAGAACTATTCTAATTTCACTCTGCATCAGCTTCCTCTTCATTCGTAATAAATATAACAAGTTGGAAATTGTACGTCGAACGTAACAAATGAGGTGCGTTCGTACTGTAGCTAGTTATATAAATATTCAGATCTTGATGATTTTTAATTCTGTGAAATGAATTATATCGTCTGCAGATTAATTTCTGTAATAAAATAAGTATCTCGGTCGCTTGACGATTAAACCTCGGAAGCTCCTATAACAAAAAAACACCGTATTTTTCAAATTTTATTTATTAATCAAATTTTTTAATAAATGTTTTTATTAATATTTTCTAAAGTTTTGATTCAATTTTCTTAAATTTGAAATGTCTCGAAAAAATTCTGCAAAGATAATATATTTTAAATTTCAAATCATTCGGTTGGGTAGTTTTTGCGTTGTTATATGCGGACGGACGGACAGACAGACGGACGGACCAGACGACGACAATAGGTGCTAAGTATTTATATAATTACGAACGACCTAAAAATGGCATATATTAATTCGTCTTTTCACGAATTCCACTAAAGCACTCATGAAGCGATATAGTCTTGAAACATATTTTAAGACAGAATTAATACGTAAAAACAGATTTACGCATATAACAGACAGAATTATTTCAAACAAACGGTTCTAAGTGAGAGATTCAAACTGCTGTTTTCTTTTCCTCATGTTTTTTGTTTATAAAATATTTATAATCCTGAGCTTCAGAAATACGTAGCCAGTAAAATGTTTTCGACGTAGGCGAAAACCTTAAGAAGGATTACTAAATTAAAATTGCTGCTATAGAGATTTATAAATAAATAAAGTTTTTATAATAGCATTATATGTTATTTTTTAGACATAGTTTTATTACTTGTTGTTTTATTATTTTTTAGGTAACTTACAGATTTTTCTAGCGATGGTGATATTGATTATAAAAAGCCCCAGTAAAATAGTATCGAATGTGATGTGATGCTACTATAATTATAAAACAAATATTAACATTATCATTATTTTCTAATCTTGCGATCACGCAAGCATATATGTGAAAGTAGTAATAAATATCACAATGGTGCTTTCAATGAAAAAAGGGAATTATATTATGATATTTAATTTAAAATAATGACTAATGTGTTTGAGAATGAAATATGCTTAATCTTTTAAATTCCAAATTACAAGATAACGCTGGACAATCCAAAGAAGAAAAATCAAATTAATAAGAAAAACAACTGTGTGGATTTGCAAGTGTTTAGAAAATTTTTAACATGTTTAAAAGTAAATACCATATGCACATTCACTTTTTCCTTGTTTCTATTACTGTAACTTTTAAAACTAATAAATGATTAGCCGTATGTAAAAAATGTAAAAAGATCATAGTAGAAACAAAACAATAAACTATTCCTAGCAAGAGCACGAATTGCTTATAGCTTTTAATGATCATAAAAAGTTCCCTTGCATGTATTTCTATGTCGTGTGTAGAGAATGATTCACAGTTTTGAGAAAAAAAAAAACTTTTGCTCAGTGTATAAAAACAGTATAATGTAAACGAATTAAATGAGTTCATTACAGTTGATTAGATCATTCATTATAGAGAATAACTACATCATTTGAGTGCTAATCTGAACATTTGCTAGTAAAGTAAAGGTATGCTAGAGAGAGAGAGAACAGGTGCAAAGCACTGAAACGCAGTTCCGAGATTCTCAACCATAAAAATACACTGCTCAAAACAATTAGGGGAGCACGTGGTTTTAACGAAATTAAACAAATACCTACACCAATAAGTAACTTAAATTAAAACATACATAATTTAAAGCATAGCAGAAAACAGAAAAATATAACTTCATATGCAAATCAAAGTTCATGACATAAAAAAGTCCTTCCGGCCTGTACCGGGAGGAAAAGGTAGCTTTCCTATATCTTCGTTTTAAAATTTTAGCTAATGTTACACGAAAACAGCAAGTTAAAATGCAAAGAAACGGTTACAAAAGTTTCGTTAATACTGAATTTGAATAAGAAATTCGCCAAATTATTGAGCAATAGCCAAATTGGCTTCATTTATGAAGACTTATTTTGATCGCCAAATTTGGCGTTAACGGTTATGAATATATAGCTTTATGCGTATGATTGGGAAAATTATTACAACAATGAAAGAAAATAATTTGCGAGTAATCGCGTTAATGTGCTGTTTTGTTTCAAAATGTCAGCCACCCTAGAATTTCAAACTGCTCTATCTCAGCCATTTTTTAAGATAGAGGTAAACCAAAAAAAGCTCTGGAATCCTTGTATCAAGGCCTAACACGTAATTAAAAAATAAATTTGAATTTTTAAATTTTTTGTATATTTATTTTAGATTTTAAGTTATTTTACATCTTTAAATGGCCGCCATCTTGAAACAAGATGGCGGACCAAGCTGGCCAACGAACTCGGTCGAGACATTAGTGACCTTAATACACACAATTAGTTTCATCAAAATCGATTCATAATTACAGGCGTTATCGTATGACATAGGTCAGATATATATATATATATATATATATATGGATATATCTATATATATAAATCAACATTTGGACGGAGGGTGGTTTTGGGGTCTGGGGGTCATGATCGGTGAAAATATATCGAAATTTTCCGGAACTGCTTTCCTCCGAACGGCTGCAATAGGTAGCTTTATACTTTTTTGTATTGAAAGCTACCTAAAACCAGAAAAAGGAGATCAACGAAGAAATTGGGATTTCGCAGAAATGTCTGCTTCACTCTATCAGTTGTCAAATTCAATTGCTCAGATTTTGTTTTGAGAAAAGGTGATTTGTAAAAGTCACAACAACGTGATTTACCGGAATCCACGGCTTGGCGTATTAGCGAGAGTCTTGAATATGGGCGGACGCTGTTGGAGTTGCAAGAAATGTCCTTGGAAGACTGTAATTTATTCCAAGAAACAGGAAATGTTAGACGTCGACAAGAGCAAGGTCGACCACGTGGTAGCACGGCAACTGATGATCGATATATCCTGTTAACAGCTCGTCGAGACAGAAAGAGGAATCCTACTCAGCTGCAAAGACAATTGCTCTTGGCAACACGACGAAGGATATCCAGCCAAGCAGTGCGAAATATGCTTCATCAGGGTTGTCTCTATGCACGTAGGGCAATGGTCTGTATTCCGTTGACCTCAAGCCACCGTGAGGCCCGAAGAAGGGGCCTGCTGAACATCAAGACTGGAGGCAACGTATGTGAGTCAAAGGCTGTTTACTGACGAGTCCCTATTCAGCTTGGTGTGTGACACTACACGTGGTTTGATATGGGGGGGAAAGAGGCACTCGAAATAACTCCAAATTCGTTCGTGAAAGATCACATTACAGACAAGGTGGGTTGATGGTATGGGCTGGAATTAACATAGGTAGACGTACGGACCTGCATATCATTTGAAATGGCACTTTGATAGCCCAAAAGTATGCAGACGAGATACTGAGACATCATGTCATACCTTAAGCTTCACCCATGGTGATTTCTTTGTTTTCATGCATGATAATGCCAGACCGCATACGTCTCGTCTGGTGGAGAACATAGTTGAAGTTGAAAAAATACAGCGTATGGAATGACCAGCATGCTTTCCTGACCTGAATCCGATTGAGGATGTTTAGAACACATTCGGACGACGCATTGCAGCGAGACGAAGGCTTTCTTTTATTGTCTAAAACTTCAAGATTGCATTTCTTGAAGAGTGGAACAGAATTCCTCAAAGTCTTATCGATAACCTCACCTCATACATGGAAAACAGGTATGCAGCTGTCTTAGCTGTTCGAGGGGACGACACGCCGTAATAAACATCTTGCATCATTACTACAAAATATTTTTTTGTCATTTACATGTAACCAAATAGTTTCTCTGAACCTTCTTTTCATGTTCTTTCCATCGTTTCAAAGATTTAAAGCTCCCTTACAATTTTTTTACATAATTTTTCTGTATTGTGCATTGATACACGTGTACTCTCAATTTTATACCCATGCATGGCTGTCTCGCACGGTTCTCTTCCCTTATTTGCTTGCTTCCCTAATTTTTTTGAGCAGTGTATTTTTAATCATAAATTGAAATCTAATAGCCTCAGAATAACGTTTTTTTCTCCCGAGATTGAATAGATTGGAGAATATTTCCATCTTTTAAGGAGCAGAATCGTGTAATTTGTTCATTATTTGTTCCTATGTTCATTATTGGAATATACCAGAATATAAAATATATTATTCAGGCATTACTGTAAAATATCTCGTCTTCAGCACACAGCATTTACATATTGATTTCTTTGCAAAACCACTTAATTACTTATCAGTCGAGAACAAGGAAATTTTCATGAAAGAGAATAAATGAATATGTATTATAAATGCCTTTGGCTTCAACTACAAAATCAAATATCCTTGAAGCATATTTGTAACATTTAAAGAAATGGGATTTTTAAAAAATCTTATCTTTTTATTTTTTTATATCATTTTTAGCAAGTGTAATCTGAAAAAATGTTGACCTTAGTTTTCTAAATATGAATTGACATAATATTATTAAATACCGTGTTTATTTAAAAAATATTTTATATAATTAAATAAATTACAATTGAAACAACACACTACGTAATTTTTACGAACATACCTCTTAAAAAAATATCCTGTTTTCTTTGTTTCTGCACGTATATTGAAATATTCTACTTAAGGTTATTCGTTAAAGCAGTATGTTTCACCAATGTAAAACACAAACTTATCTAGTTCTCTTTTTTCCTTTATAATTTCTTTCTAAATTTTTGGATAAAAGTTTAACAAGTTTTCTATCACAAACTCTATGGAGATTTAAGATAAAATACCTAAACAATATATTTTTTCTGTGGATCCTAGGAAATCAACACATTCAGAAAGTTAGGTCTAACTATTTGAAAAATGAAATTTGGTACAATTGTTTATTGTAGACGATACCCAAAGTGTAATCCATGTACAACATATTATAGTAGTCATTATTACTAATTATTTGGTGCGATTTCATTTTTATATGATGAATTGCGTCATAATTGTATGCTTTCTATTAATCGACAGTACATATGATATATGTATATATGTAGCTATATAATAAAAATTAAACAGAAATAGAAAAAAAAAATCTTGGGATATTAATGGATGACAATAATCAAACAATATTGTTTACATCAAAACATTAATAATTAATAGATATCATGTGTGAGGTGCAAAATTCCATGTCATTTCCTCAAAGACATCGAGAAAAGAAAACAGATGAGATTAATTTATTTTCTGTATTTTATAGAACATCTCCTCGGTCATCTATATTTCTTTTACGTAGATTAGGTAACCGTATGATATTTTATAACAATCTATTTAGTTTTTAAATTACTAATTTGTGAATAAAGATGATTTAATTAACCTTACAAAGCAAAATTGATAATTTTAACTTATTAAAATATGACAAATTGATCAGATCTTTCTCTACGAAAGTGTATTTTAGAAATTATTAAATGAATGAAGATATACTTTAATTATAAATTTAATTTCCAGAAGTTTATAAGATAGTTTAATTATTGAGTTATTTAATATTTTGGCTCTTACGTAGTTTGAACTTTCGAGAATCAAGAACATTTCGCATTTTAAATTTGTATTAGAAATAAAACTGTTTTCCGAAAACCGTTAAAATGTCAGGAAAATTGTCAAATTTAATATTATTTTCTAAGGCATGTAGATAAAATTTGTAATCATATTATAGAATATTACTTTCCTCTATACTTTCTTAGTACTTTTTTAATTGAAGCTTTGAGTGTTGATGCTATACAAAGGTAAAGTTTCGTTAAATTAGACAAAATTAAAAAATACTTCCCTTACCGTAATTAACGGGCTATCATGTACCGTTTCTTAGACTATATAAAACAACAAAAGCAGTACATATATGCTCGGGGAACAATAAAAGAAATCGCGAGTGCATTAGTCACATAAATACAAGAGTTGTTACTTACTGTTATCTGTCGAGCAGAATTGAGATAGTTTAAAAATATTTAATTGCATAAAAATCTGAAATTAAACCCTATTTTTTTTAAAGTTTGGAGCAAAGTTAATCTTTCTGGGTGCATGGTAACAACGAATTATGGTACATGTAAAAAACATAACTTTGTGCCCAAAAATATTTTCCTGAATAGACAGTGGGATCACTCAGTTCAGTGGTTAACATGCTGGTCAAAAAATGAGAAGCATTGGACCAATATGGACTGGGCAGAAAGACTACGCAAGGTTTTCAGTTTTCCTTTCATGACAACGGCGATTTGAGTATTTTTCCCTTCAAGAGTCCTCCTTTTCACATAGCAATACTCACAAAACTGGCCAATGCTGCACAAAACATCTCCCTGCATTTCTTAGAAAATACGAATATATGGACATGGCATAATATTTATCTTTTCTGTACTACCTATTACAACAAACATTAATTTATTTTTAAAAGTGCATATGTCTAATAGCTCCTACAAACACTTTCAAACTACAATAAATCTAGTCAATATCAATAAAAGTTTGAAAAAATATTTTCACCTCTTGGTCCAAAGCATTCCCAGTTCTGTCACTCAGTTTCTGTCAGTCTCAGTCACAAAATAACATATTTTTCCTATTCCTAATAAAATATGGCGCTATCTATTATTAATATTTACGTACATTGCATCATTGCATATTTTGATGTGTTTTAGGTAGATTTCGTAAGAAATACTACTTATTACATTCTCACCTAAGTTGGAAATTTTGAAAAATTTTTGCAGATCTACGCCGATCATGACTCCCAGAACCCAAAACCACACCCAGTTCAAAAATCTATCTATCTATCTATCTATCTATCTATCTATCTATCTATCTGTCTAACTGTCTACCTGTCTATCTATCTGGAAAAATTCTGCACAAATCTCTTCCAAACTGATAAATAAAATCAAGAGGCATAAAATCTCGGTCAAGTTCGTTAATGGGCAAAATCGAACCAAGGGGGGAAAATGAGGGGGCTTTTTGTGAAAACAGAAAAAAAACCCATAATTTCTTAATTATTATGCGTATCGAATCCGTTTAAAGTTATTATTACTTCTAGGAAAAGGGCCGAAAATTTATGTATGACAGATTTTTGATATAATTAAAAATGGCCCCAATGGGGGGGAAAAAAGAGTGGTATTAGAAGAACAAAATCATAGCTTCGTCAATTCACAAGATATCAAATCCGCGTAAATTTATTAATAATCCTCTTAATATTATCTCAAACTTTTATAATGACAAGTTTTTTATAGGACCAACCGTTATAGCAAAAAAAATTAAAAACAAAAAAAAATCCCTGCCGGCTCCGCCAGCAAACAAGTTATTTTTCGAAGTAGGCGGTTCCAACTCCCGCATCTTTTCGAAACTGATACATAAAATCAAGGGGCATAAAATCTCGGTCAAGTTCGTTAATGGGCAAAATCGAACCAAGGGGGGATGGGGGGGGGTGCTTTTTGTGAAAACAGAAAAAACCCATAATTTCTTAATTATGATACGTATCGAATCCGCTTGAAGTTATTATTACTTCTAGGAGAAGGGCCGAAAAATTATGTACGACAGATTTTTGATATAATTAAAAATTGCCTTAAGGGGGGGAAGGGGGGTTTTTAGAAGAAAAAAATTCATAACTTCGTCAATTCCCAAGATTTCAAACCCGATTAAATTTTTTATAAATCCTCTTAATATTATCTAAAATTTTTATACTGACAAGTTTTTCATAGGACCAACCGTTATAGCAAAACAAAAAATTAAAAAAAAAGAATCCCTGCCGGCTCCGTCTGCAAACAAGTTATTTTTCGAAGTAGGCGGTTCCAACTCCCGCATCTTTTCGAAACTGATACATAAAATAAAGGGGCATAAAATCTTGGTCAAATTCGTTAATGGGCAAAATCTAACCAAGGGGGTGAAAACTTTTTGTGAAAACAGAAAAAACCCCATAATTTCTTAATTATGATACGTATCGAATCCGTTTGAAGTTATTATTACTTCTAGGAGAAGGGCCGAAAAATTATGTATGACAGATTTTTGATATAATTAAAAATTGCCTTAAGGGGGGGAAGGGGGGTTTTTAGAAGAAAAAAATTCATAACTTCGTCAATTCCCAAGATTTCAAACCCGATTAATTTTTTTATAAATCCTCTTAATATTATCTAAAACTTTTATACTGACAAGTTTTTCATAGGACCAACCGTTATAGCAAAACAAAAAATTTAAAAAAAAAAGAATCCCTGCCGGCTCCGTCTGCAAACAAGTTATTTTTCGAAGTAGGCGGTTCCAACTCCCGCATCTTTTCGAAACTGATACATAAAATAAAGGGGCATAAAATCTTGGTCAAATTCGTTAATGGGCAAAATCTAACCAAGGGGGTGAAAACTTTTTGTGAAAACAGAAAAAAACCCATAATTTCTTAATTATGATACGTATCGAATCCGTTTGAAGTTATTATTACTTCTAGGAGAAGGGCCAAAAATTTATGTATGACAGATTTTTGATATAATTAAAAATTGCCTTAAGGTAGGGGGGAAGGGGGGTTTAGAAGAAAAAAAATCATAAAGATTTCAAATCCGCTTAAATTTATTATAAATCCTCTTAATATTATCTTTTATATTGACAAGTTTTTTATAGGACCAACTCAGCAAAAAAAAAAAAATCCCTGCTGGCTCCACCTGAAAACAAGTTAAGTTTCGAAGTAGGCGGTTCAAACTGCCGCATCATCGCAAGAAGGTCATTTCTTCCGCAATTCCCGACAAACAGGCGCCCCATGGTCTGCGTCTTCGAAATCTACCTGTGCCCGTAGGCCGAGCCGTCCGGGATTTTTTCATATTTAAAATAAATTAATGTCTGTTGTTATAGGTAGTACAGATAATTATTATGTTAACCCATTCGGGACCATGAGTGCATATATGCACCATCCAAAAGAGCATACAGAATTCGCTTTAGGCACCAGTAAAAAATAAAAATAATATTTGCTTTCTCTAATTAGAGCATTTTTGTGATAATTTAAGTAAAGGTAGATTTAAAAAATAAAGTGGTGACGACCGAATAAAATTTGTGTAAAAGCCGCCGGTCCCGAAGGGGTTAATAAATGGCATAATGAACGATCGTAGATACAAAACATGGACATGACCTTATTAATATGTTTTTTTACTATTGACTGGCTATTGTATCTATGGTGTCTTCGACATTGAATTTTTTTAATCAAAAAGAGAAACTTTTGAAGCAAATTCAAAATGCACACCTAGAAAAGTACTCGAAAATATTAAAAGTCCAATATTTTGGAAAAAAACGGAAGAAATCTTCATACGGGAAAGGTTTAAATAAACAATGTACAGTCGTGAGGAAAAAAAGTGAATACCCTCTACTAACTCTACAACAAATTATTTCAGAAGAAAGTTACTGGTACCGAAAGATTGGAAATAAAGTCTACTTTTAAATGATGTATATAAAATTTTCTTAGGGGAAATATATATATATATATCAAAACTATCCAAAACGTTGTTTTTTCAATGCCAACACCCGATTTTGACACGGTATTTTAAATCTTCGGTTCAAACTATGCCTAGATCCGAAAGTTCAAGTTACTTGGATGTTATTTTTTTCAGTTCTAAACATTCAAAATTTAGAGCTTCTAATGTTGAATTACATTTTCAAATTTTTGATAAATATCTCCTAATATTATAACCCTAATGGCGAAGTTTAACTTTAAACATTGATTAAACATTGGAGGATCCTTGAACAGAGGGTAAAAGAGGCTCGGTTGTTAATGGCGTGATTATTTTGGGATTTGAAACTGTGTTTTCACAGTGAAGTGTCATTGTGAAGTCTACTGTTTTAGTAGATAGCACTTTTATAAAATACACAAATAACGTGGCTAACGGCATTGTGAAGTGTAATCAGTACGCTTAGATGACGCAGGTGCAAGTTCCGACAATGCAACGTTTAGTCAGTTTAGCGTGTGATGTCGAAATATACCCACTTTTGCGTAAGAACATTTCTCTAGTCCACAACAAATCATGCCAGATTTTAATTTCAGTTACGATAACCAAACATCTGACTCTAATTCTGCAGTTTTTGATTTGAAATACTAATTACATTTTAAGAAGGTGACATTTCCGTGGTATTTAAGAAAAGTAAAGATTAAAATATAATGGTATTTAAATTTATGAGAAATTTAGATAAAGTCCCTTTTAAAGTTTGGTCATCTTAACTTCAATTCACTTTTTGTTGTTATCCCTGTTCGACATTATTCTTAAAATGTGTAAACGTAATTTCGTACAGGTGTTAATATTTACAACTTAATGAGTAGTAAATTAAATGACGGATAAACAAGAACCTCACAGTTTGCAGATTTACTACTCTTCGTTTGTGATAGTTCATAGCAGTAGATCTCCAAGCTTCACACTTTCAAGCAAACAATTTTATTAAATTTTGAAGTATTATTCCGAAAAATAAACTATTTGTAATCATATGTATTTGTATCTTATGCATCATCCACGTGTTGATCAATAGAAGTAAGATTTTTAACATACGTAAATATTTAAATATTGTTTTCGTTTTACATCTTTAAGTCCTAGATTAAATTGTTACACAACGGTTATTACACTCTCAGTTATCACGAACCATCTTTTTCTTATTTCTCTGTTTTTACAGATCCCGAAGAATTAAAACTGATATTCATCTGAATACTAATGTCTAATCTATGATATATAGAGTAAATATATCACATTTGGTAAGAGAATTCTTACTTTTTCTTTTCATATTACTCACATGATTTCTATCATATTCAAGACAAGAGAAAAATCTTAAGTTGATTGTGAGACCTTCTAGAACCCCTGAAGACAAGCAAGGATACCCAAGTCCCAGCGACAATGTTTAACAACCACTTTTTGAGGCCTTTTTCTTTTTAATGTTCCCATTTTATTGTTGAATAGCACATTCTTATGAAAAAATATTCAGAAACAATATTGAAAAATTTATGTAATCTGGCAGTAACCCACAATTTTAAATACCTTATGCTACCGGTTTAATTATATTCTTCAGAAATATTTAGTAGAAGAAACTATCCCAAACCTCAGAAACCAATAAATTTCCAGAGTTGAAAATGACATATATTCAGAAATTTAAAAATACCACAGAAAACCTTTCATTTTAGACATGTTTTTGTAATCCTCGAAAGATCATTTGTTTGGAGATTTTTAATTAAGCTTTCTCCAAATTATTTTCGAAGCTATGAGAATGCCTTCCGAAGTTTTACAAAGTTACTAGGTTACACAAAATTTTCTTACACGTCTCTGCTTATAAAGACAAATTTCATGAAATTTTTTGTAGAGTACTAGGAGTTTCGTTTTTGGAGGATAATAGGAGTTAATAGAGGAACTTCTGAAAAATATATGTAATGTTATTCATACTCATTAAGCATATATACTCAAATTTGAGATCAAACATTTCACATTACAAATAATCTGTATGAATGCATATTCAGAAGTAAAACGAAAAAGTTCATTTAACCCCTCAAATTTAGATCATAACATTTTATTTAGAATTGACTGTCTCATTCTCCATATTATGTTAAATGATTCTGCTTTTCTCAAATTTCTCGTAAATAGAACATAATTCGGTGAAACATATATGAACAAAAAAATAAAAAATTAATGTCTTCTTGAGTGATATTTACTCAATATTGTATATCTAGATCGGCTTTATTTGTGAGTTAATGAAAGTGATTCATCTTCTTTAGTTATCTGCTATCGTACGCAAAAAATGTAGCAGATGTTTTATTCATCTAAAAGGATATTTTCAGGGAGTATTCTCATGATAATTTTACTATATATAGTAAAACAGAATGTAATCAATATAAAGTGATTGTAAAAAAATAATGTGGTTCATATCAAAATAACTTAATGTGACAAATTACGTTATTAAAATAACTTTGGTGAAATAACAGTCAATTTTGATTATATAATATGATAGATTATGGAAAAACTTATAATAGACCCATTTAGTTCAATGATAATAATTCATTGTTTTGTGTTTCATTATCATTAATCCTTTTCTCCCTTTACAGCATTCTGCAAAATTATTCTTTCAAAAGAGGGGCAAAAAAAAACAACATGTAATGCCATTGAAATCACTATATTTGTTTCCTTTATGTTAAATAACAGGACTTTCATTTGTATACATTTATATTTAAGTCTAGGAAATCCTGTCTCCTCTATCCATAGTGAAGTATCCCATGCTCCCCTATGCCTTATTGTCTCGTTTTAGGTAACATGTCGAATGCATGTAGCATCAAATACATAACATTAGCAAAATCCGCGGCTTTGCTCGCGTAATTGTTGAAAAATGCCAAGGGGTATTCGTGGGCCTATTTTCATTAGAGGAAATTTTCTTGCCACAGATAATTCAAAAATTACTAATTAAGCCACATTTTCAGTAAACTTCATTCTTATACTGCATTAGGTGAACGTAAGACTTAAATTAATGAGAAGAGCTAAAATTAATTCCAAATTTATGGTAATTTAGTACGTATTTTGAAGGTTTCAATTTCATTTCATATTTCATTTGAAATTTAGAAATTTTTAGAAACAGTTCTAAGCGAGTATTTACATCTTAAATGTAACAATCATGCCAAATTCTAATTTTCTAGTTAAGAAATTGCAATTTTAAAACTTTTTTCTTCCTGCACACATTAAAATTTCTAAACTTTTAAAGGCTGTTCTGTGGATGTATTTGTGCCTCTAACGTAACAGCCATTTGAAATTTCAAGTTTCTACCCCTAGCAATTTCAGATAAATCATAGTTTAGAAGGTTTTCAGAACTTTTCCAGATCATTTCTCTCTTTTATTATTATTTTTTTTTACACGTTCTTAGCTAGCACTGAAACCTTAAAAATAGCCACCATGCCAAATTTCAACTTTCTACACCAGCAGCATCACTAAAATCGCAATTTTAGAAAGATTTTTGCTTCTGTACCTTTTTTAAATTGAATTTTGTAAAACTGTTCTGTGCGAGCATTTACGTCTAAAAAATAACAGGCATGTCAAATTTTAAGTTTTTACTCTTAACAATTTAGAAAAAAAAAATTATAACGTTTTCCGCTCATTTTGAACCTTTAAATATCGATTTTTTAATAAACTGTTTATACCGAGCATCTACATCTTAAAAGTTTCCAGTGTACTAAATTTCAAGTTTCTAACCCGAATAAATCCAATTAAATCACAAATTTACTTTTTAAAATAGTGGGGCGAAAAAATATAAAAATAGTCGCTAGTGGCAGCCCTAAATAGTTTAACTCTGTAACTTTTATTTATTATCAAAAGTAAATATTATACAATTTAAAAAAAAATACACAATGATAGATTTTTGTTTTTCTTCATAACTTCCGCTTCTTGTGTTTTTTCAAATACTTTTTGTACCCAAGGGAAAGTAGAATAGAAATTTTTGTTGATGGAGAATCCTCTTGATTTTCTAAATTTTGTGTGCTTCAAATGATATTGTGAAAATATTTCTGTTCTATTTAATCAAACCTACAATGCACTAAAATATTTTAAGCGTATTTTAATCATTTATATGTGTTTTTACAATGTTTAATCATTTGCAGAATCGAATACAAATTAAAAAATGAAATAGTTTCTCCCAAAAATTTTTAATATAGCCATAGATACCATCATGATGACGTAATTGAGGGAAGTCGGTCATCCGATATTATTGTATAGTCAGAATTCTATTTTAATTTTAAAAGTTTATTTCATTTAAAAATTTTCAAATATTTCATTTACTTACTCCAAGGATTATCGTATATTTTTTAAATATTTTTAATTTTTCTTTAAAAGAGAATTTCTATTATTTTATACATATATAAATGTATACATAAATACATAATACAATCTAATTGTTTAAAACTTGTTTTAAAACATCGGCATAGCCTGCGGAAGAAGGAATTTTAAACAGAAGTCCGCAACCCATGCCACGTTTTATTTTTAAAAGGAGAATATGACATAAGATAAACTAAGAATTTTTTGGTCTTCTTGCAAAACATTTAAAAATATATATATTAAAAAATCCCGGTGCAATTTTTAAAATGCAGAACTGAAAGTGTTTCTTTTTTTATTGTCCAGGGGAGCTGCTCCCTTAACCATTGTTTAAGATAACCACATGAACGTAGAATGAACACAAGACTTAATAATTGCTTTTCAAGGAAGATAAATGGAAAATACTTAGTAATTCATTTCTTAGTGTTTAAGTATTTAGGTAATTTTCTGAAGAATACTATTTCTTACTTTTTCAAAAGCATTAGAGGTAAAGAAAATTCAATTATTTTTATTTCAAAGTCTAAAGTGGCGCAGAGGCCCTTTTCCTACCCTATCTCTTTTACTTCCATAGGCTGTCAAAATCCTAGAGAAGATTGTTTATAGTTTATCTGAACATTAATATTTACATTGCTTATAACATGGGAATAACTGTTTTACTCCGAAAAAAGTGCCTCTTTGCATCACATTATCAAAAAATGATGGCTGTAATATCACTTACAAGGTAAATGCAATAACAATAAAAATCCTCTGAAGACATGTTTTATAAGATATGACAACATTATTCAGAAATAAAATGGCTTTATTTGAAGACGTTTAAGGCAGCATAAACTTCGAGTAAAATACATATATATATTTTTTCTTCGATATTCCTTCTGTGAAAAAATATTTTTTCGAACTTTTTCGAGAAGCACGGGTTTAACTTTAACTTTTTGAAATTTTAGCCTTTAGTAATTATTATCATTTACATGACATTATTGAAGGACTTAAGAAATCTCTGAAGAAATGTTTTATTTTTTCTCTTAATTTTCATATTTTCATTGCCTATAAATATTTCATATTAAGAAAACTATCTGTTTCGTAAAATGCATCACATTATCATAAAAGTAATATTAGCATTAGCATTTTCAAGGCAAAAGGAATAGGTAAAGAAAGATAAAATAAAAATAATAAACTTTCAAGGCAAATAAAGGCCCTCTCAATTTGTCTTTTATAAGCTATGACAACATTCTATAAAACTAAAATGACTCTCTTTGGGACCTTTTATGGTACCATAAACTTCGAGGAAATACGTGGCCTTTTTGATTTCTTTCTGAGTTATCCTGTCTGTGAAAGAATAGATTTTTCAATTAAAATAAAAGAAAAGACAGAAAGCTGTTTTTGATTTTAATTTTTAAAGAACTATAAATTCAGTTTTTTCTTTGAAATTTATATCTTTTTCATATTTAATATGTTGAAAGATGGATATATTTATAAGAGTTTTTTGGTATATTTTATATTATACAAACTGACACGCCCAGCGTTGCCGGGGAGCGTGTAAGCTTACGTAAACCTCACATTTGAATCATTTTATATCTTTAACCCGATTTTGTTGAAAAATTTATTTTTATTGCAAAATTCGCGAAAAAATACTGACATTTAGCAGTAAAAGCGCTCATAAGAAGATATTTTCTTGCTTAAAAAAAAAGGTTTATTTTGTCTGAACTCTTTGAAATTTTTATCGGTTATAAATATAACTGTTCTGCAACCCACGTAAAAATTTCGTGAAAAAATATTTATATCTAATTATAAATTAAGCATGTTTTCTTCATGCTTTTTTTTTGTTGTTGTTTTTGCGTCGGGCCCTTCAACATAACAACAACAACAATAGAAAAAAGTTCTCATGCTCCGAATTCTCTGAAATTAAAAAAAAAAAGTTATAAATGCAAAGGTATCAAATCCCTCTTTTAAATTTCGCGAAAAAAAGATGCGTATTTAGTAATAAAAACATGAGTCGAAGCCGAGTGAAGCTGCGCCGAAACATCCTGCGTTTTAGCGTATTCATTGAAAATTTCATCTATTTTATTTTTTCAAAAAAATTTATACACGTCTGAACATTTCAAAAATTTTATAGGTGATGTAAATCGTGTCTGTCGAGATGTTTTACAAAAATTGTGTTGAAATACCGACGTTTAGTTACTTTTAGAGTACAAAAAAATATTGTCTTCGGGAAGCGTGAAATGATCTGCAGTCACGAATTTTATCGAAAGCGTTAAAATTCGCATTTTTCAAAACCAATCACACTGTTTAAAAGAAGAAGGTCTCAGCTTTTAATACATATTTTTTGAGCAGCGGTAGCACTGAAATCATACAACTCGGACGCATGAATATTAAACAAAATTGTTACTTTCTTTTCTTTTTTGGTGATAAATTAATTACATTTTAGGTAATAAGAGATTGCTGTTTCATCACCGCAGTTTCTTCGTATCTCACGCTATTGCGTAAGCAAATTTGGTTCAAAACATCATCTTTGAAACATTTTCTGGAATACCTTCTGCGTTTACCAAATAATGAAAAAACATATTTTGGTTACATTGTTTCTGAATAAGAGCACTTGCCCATCCCATTCGTTTGCAAGCCAGTTAGTATTTGAGAACAGCCTTAAAGAACACTAAATTTAAGTCGATTGTGCTTAAGCTATATAGATATTACTTAAAATCATGATTTGTATCATTTTTCCAGTACGCGAACCATGACGGTTGGGGTTTCCATCATAATGCTGAATTAGAGTGTCATCCGTAGAATAGTTAAGAAGGAGAAGTGTTACAAATGTAGAATTGTAGTGGACCCGTAAGAGTTTCGCTCTCTCATTTCAATAAATAAATGTACCATTTTCAACTTCTTTATTAACATAAACAAATATTTGATTGTGATTAGAACAAAACAATTTATAACAAGAACGAAAAATCATGCGTCAAGCATAGATTATGTAGCACTTTCCAATGCTTCCAAAATAATTTTACAAATCATACCGTTTAATAAGCTAAAATATAACTTCTAAGTAAACAATTTGGAAAACGCATAACATATTTAAAAACATAATTTCAGGAATTTCCAACATATACAATATTCTGAAAAATATCCGAATACTTTTATTCAGCCCTGTATAGGATCTATAGATTTGTATATATACTAGATAGGATGCTAAATTTTAGTTCAGTTAGGAAACGCGTAGCACAGTTTAAAATTCTCCGTCTTGAGTTTGTCAATAAACAGAAATGTGTTCGCGAACTTTTGTGCTGCCCTGTATAGGATCTACAGAATTTATACACATCACGTAATAGACAAAAAGCAAGTTAACATTAAAATCGCGTTCAGTAACTTAAAACGCACTTCCAGGAATTATTGTTAACAGACAGTAGATAATTCTTTTGCGTGTCCCTGTAAATGAACGATGACTGCTATACACACAATATTCCGTAGTAAGTCTCTTGTAATGCACCTTAGTGATCTATATAAATTTCAATGCGTTTAAAATAGTGAAACATTATTTAAATAAACCGCAGACGATTTTTCTCCATAGACGTAATGTAACGGAATTATTTTTACTGTCCCTGTAAAGTAACTATAAGTGCTATGCACACCCTGTTCCATATTAAGCTTCTTCTAATGCACCTTAGTGATATATATAAATTTCAATGCGTTTAAAATAGTGAAACATTATTTAAATAAACCGCAAATGATTTTCCCCCATAGACCGCAATGTAACGGAATTCTTTTGAGTGTCCCTGTAAAAAAACTATAAGTGCTACACACTTCCGTTGAAATAGGGAACATGCTATAGATAACGACAATAACATATAAAAATTGCAGAGCAATCCGAGCATATTTACGGGAGTTAGAGCACGGACAGACGGCAGACGGCCAGACGGCCAGACGGCCAGACAAACCGAAGTCATAAGCACTTTTCAACTAGGTTGGAAAGTGCTAAAAAAATTGAAAGAAAAACTATAAAATTTAGTATTTTCTAAGGATTTATTCGAATATTATTATTTTTTTGCGTTACTTTAAATGGTTGAAGTAGTTGAAGGATCATTTCTTATAAACATATCTTATGAATTAAAAATTGTTTCTAACAGCATATTTTTGTAAAGGGTAGTCCAAAAAAATTTATACATATACTGTTTAACGGTTCATAACTTTCTCAATTTTCTTTCTTTTCAGGGTGTAATTAATTGAAAATTATGAGTGGACTAACATTAACTTTTGAAAAAAGAAAATTTATTTTAAAATGCTATTGTGATACAAAAATGTAGCAGAAGTACAAAAACAATATCGTAGGGAGTTCAGGCAGATCCATCTACGCGACATACAATTAATCGGATAAAAGCTAAATTTGAAACGAATGGATGTTCATAGACAAAAATCCGGAACAGCAATTCAGCTTGAATGCAGCACAACTCCAAATGAAATGTTTGTTAAAGTTTGTGAATGAATAGCCCACACTGTTATCAGCAGTGTATTGACCAGAACTCTAATAATTGTGAACATCTGCGTTAGAAGGAAAAGTTGTGCCTTTTATGTAGATTATTTTGCAATTAAAATATTAATTATATAAAAATACAAACTGAAGTTATAATAACTCAAACTGTGTATACATTTTTGACGCACCCTGTATTTAAATTTACCCTTTAAATATAATTATGATTAATCAATAATATTTAATATTTTTTCTCGACACACTAAGGTCCTCATAGAGAAAACCAATGTGCCGTAGCACAGTGGTTTAACACAATGGAATAGATTAATACATTTTAAAGCAACGCAAGTACTGATGTCAGTTTAATTGCCGAAACGTCTGTTGAATATCACTGTGGAGACGCGAAAAGTTTTAGGTTTCTGTCTGTCTGTCTATTCCGCGATAACTGCCTTAAAAATCGTCCTACTAGATAGATTTTTGTTGGGTATGTTGGTGAAGTACCCGGAATTATCTGTATGGTTTTTAGTTACATTTGGTTCATTCGTTCGAAAAATATAGATCATTTCTTTTTAGGTCATAATGTTTTCCTATGGGAATGCAGACGATTTTCAAATTTCATTTTTAACTGAAATGAAAACCGCATATTTGAATAATGGATTGAAACATAAAATTATTAATGCTAAATTTTCGATATGCCGGTTTTAAATATATCCAATAGCTATGAAAATGTGTGATACATTCATTAGAATTTAGAAATTGATTGTTTATTATTGGAATTTTTTTTGCATCTGTTCGGGAAATATAACACATTATATTTTCATATTTTTTACAAATTTTAAAATCAATTTATTTTTACTTTGCTCTTTAGTTTATTAGTTGCTTAGCAACCCTATTTCAAAGAATATCACAATAATAAAATTCAAGTAATTCGCACTATTTTGCTGCAATATTTTATTATCAAAATAAATAATTTTTGTATTCTATTGACATAAATGAAGAATTTATTTTAATACAAGTTTATTTTTTTTTTATCTAAAAAGTTACATGAATAAGAAGTTCATAAGAATTTCAGAATATCATTGCACAAACAGTGTTTAATTTAACGCTTCTAATTTCTGTAACCTTCGAAGTATTTTATACGCCTATAAATATGTATGTAATATAAAAAAAATTAAATTGCGGATTGTGAGATGCTAAATAATATAAAAAGTGAGATTAAATTAGAGCCGGCTTCTGATGTGCAAGTTTACCAGTTAGCTTATTTTCTACATGGGTGTAAAACATTCACTTTAAGGAACAATGGATACGAATTTGAAAAATGTTCAAAAGGAATATAGATGACATGTTTTACTGACTAAATGAAAATTTATTTCAAATTTGAAGTTTCAACCTCTAACACAAACGTTGCGTACTTCTATTTTAAATTAATATACAACATAATGAAAATTACAACTTTCTGAAGATTTTTACGTTATTAAAGAAAATTAAAATAAAAAATCAATTAATTGCTAAATTGCTGTATTTAATTTTATCGAGACAACTGTGGGCAGCTCTCGGAATCATTAAACTCAATTATAGATATTTTCAGAAAATATGTCTGAAATTAAGTTTCTTATTTGGTCGGATTTGACAGCACTTGGATCATCTTATTTATGCACCAGGAAGAAATAGACGGGAATCTACATTAAATATGATTACAACGCCTCATGTACGTCAAACGTTGAACGTGGAATCGAAATCAAAAACTTGTCATAATTACCATCGTTTTAAATACTGATTAAGTCAAACTAGTAGGGGAAGTAGAATGGTTATCTTTTTATCTCGAGGTTATCTGGGAGGTTGAATATTAAAAACAATAAGAAAATCTTACTTGTCCATTAAAAACGAATCGGTGATATAATTTTTTGAAGTCTCCGGGATTATTTTTTCATGTATTATTAAAAGAGGATAATTCTGTAATTAACGGAATATATTCCTTCTTTAATTTTCACAGAAATTCTCCTAATTAATAATTCTACGTTTATGTATCCTTAATTTTTAATCTCACAATAAATAAGTAAATTATATTTTGAAATTCTTAAAATTATGTAAGTTCCTTTAATTTGATTGTAGGTAACTTATAACAAAGCATATACAATAATAATAAATTGCTGTGTGTTTTAAGGTGTTTTTTAAACATTAAAGAGTAAACTCACATTTACTGTAATGTTTGCTTTTATCTAAACTTCATATAATAATAAATTCTTCATTAATCTTTCCCTTTAAAATACATTACTTAAAAAGTTTTTAGAGCATTCTAAAGTTAATTTCAAGATATTGAACAATATTTGATTATACAATTATTCGCTGATATTTATACTTCCAGATATTAATTTTTATGCATTTTCGGTAACATAAAGTATTAATTGACACATGAAACTGCATTAAATTGACCATTATGGGCTTCATTTTACCTGGAGGAAATTTCATTTCGAGAATGAGATCCTACTAATTGATTATGTATGAACTTATAAAGTGCAGAATTATTTAAGATAATCTGAAAAGTGGATTCTCGTTGTTTAAATTTTCAATATTATATACCTCTTAAATCTGTAATTACGAATTTAAATAAAGAAGTTTTCTCTTACCTTAAGTTTTAATTATTTAGTAGTATGCGAACGTAAATATAAGTATAAGAATATTTTTAAAATTTGAGAATATTGTATAATTGTGAAAGTTTTACAGTTAAACCTTAAACAAAATTTTTATACACCTGTTTACCTACATTTTGGGGAATGGTATTTGAAAAACTTGACACATCTACAAAGTTATAATATTGAAAATATCAAATCTTGAACTCAAAATTCTTTTCAAAATAATATTATAATCACCAATTAGAATTTCGGGGGAAATACACCTCAAACTGTTAAAGAATCTTTTAAACGTTATTTAACTTTACAAAAGTGCTTATTTTCACGAACAGGTGCATAAAAATATCCGAAAATTATATTACAACAGACAACAAGATATATAAAGTATTGACCAGTTAAGATTGTATATGTATGCATGATCACACTTATATTTTTTACTTCTAGAGGTTTTTAGAGCAATTTCAACAAAATGTATAGTGCGTAAAAAAAATCGGAACGGAGAATGTAATTTATTTTTATTTTATGCAAGAAACGTTTTCTTATTATGCATCTTGAAAAATACATATGATCTACATTGTCATGAAATATCATCTGTAAATTGCAAAACATAACTTTTGAAAGCTCAAGGACAAAATCATAATTTTATTGCAAATTTAAATTCAACATATAAAGAAAAAGTGAAAATACAACATTTTATTTGTTTTGAATCATTGTTTAATGAAATATAATTCACTTAAAAATCGGCCATATTTCATAGACAGAACAGTATAAACTTTAAACAGAGACAGCATAATAATTTATTATTTTTTTATTTTACTATTTACATTGCCTATTATAAAGGGCGTTTCACGAAATGGAGAGTACGGTTATAATTCTAGCATATTTAATTTCAGAATAATTTAATTACAGAATATTGTAATTGCAGTTCATGAGTAACATTCCAACTAAATATAATTGCCACTGACATCGATGCACTGATTCTAGCAAGTAGAAAGGGAGTGGATGGCTTTAGCGCAGAAACTCCGAGGTTGCTGATGTATTTCGTTTTCCACGATGTCTTGCACATACTTATCAAATGTGAACCGTTGACTTTTCAGTAACATTTTTAAGGGGCTGAAATTATGGGGAGATATCGGGACTGTGTGGAGGATGTTTCAAGACCTCCCATTGAGATTTTGCTAGGAGGTTGATAGACTTAATGGCCACATGTGGCCTAGCATTATCCTGCAGTAAAACCATACCTTAAGTAAGCATGCCTCTGCGGTTATTTTTTATGTACTGAGTAATCCTCAGCAAAGTGTTGCACAAATATAGAGGAATCTATTATTCATCTGATCGCACAAAACAAATTTTAAAGAACGAATATACTGAGGCAAAGCCGCTCACTACAGATGTGCAACTGAGAAAACTGCAACGCCATCTATTGGCAGATACATTAAACAACTGCGATAAGAAACAACTGCGATAAGAAACAACTGCGCTACAGCAAAACTCTCCTTTTCTTTTGAAAGTCCCTTATACTTTTCAGCAAGCTTTTCATTTCTTGACTCTATGTTTTATACGTAATGTTCATTTACTGATTGTCCGAAAATTAGGTTATTACAATAACACAATTTATCATATCGTACAACCAACAATTTTACAGAAATTTGACATAAAGTATGATGCTTTAGATTCCTTCAAATGATAAACATTTTATACAGTCACAGTTGTACAGATAATTATTTCTACAT
Source organism: Maratus michaelseni (assembly GCA_963931845.1). NCBI lineage: Eukaryota > Metazoa > Arthropoda > Arachnida > Araneae > Salticidae > Maratus > Maratus michaelseni. The sequence goes on from OZ007592.1 coordinate 305,156,567, forward strand.
TAAAGTAATTTTGCACCATTAATATCCCTAAGAAGTGTTACTTATAACTCGAAAGATAGCGAAATCTCAAAATGTTAAATCTCTTTAAATTAATAAACATAAAATTAATCTTTTATGATGTAATTTCTATTAAGTTTGTAGATTGCAATTAATTTACAAATGAGTAATTTTCTTATATACCAGTTTGATAATGTCAAGCGTTTACATCTCAGAAATACCAAACATAACTTATAAAATTAACTTTTAAATATTTTGGTAATTTGGAATAAGATGAATACATGTTATTTCCTAGAACATATCTGAATTTGTAGTAATATATTTAAATTTTTAGAAAATGCATACATTGTACTTGCTGAAAATTATTCTCAAAATTATAGATGTAGTTTGTTTACATTTATTAATAGACGTTATGTATCTGAACGCGTATGTATGTCCGTATTGTTCTTACCAATCTTTAAACGGATTTGAGTATATATTTTTCTCTACAATTCCAGTATAACAGGAAAGGTTTTATACTAAAAACATTCATCAGAACTTGTATAGATACTTTACAGAACACATCATAAATGTTAATATATGTTTATCTTCTGCATTGCATATGTGAACGATAGTGACAATTAGAGTGCCTTTATAAATAAGAGAGTGGCGACAAATGCCCAATAAAATGTTATTTTAGTTTTGTTTTAGGCAAAAAATCTGCAATTTAACGCGTCAGCACACGCACCGCTTTCCATTACGTTACTACACGCGCTGGATAAATTTTACCCCAATGGGTTTTCTTGTATCAATTTCCCCCCAGTTTGATCATAAACAAAAATTTATATTTTGAAATAAACGGTAAATCAATAAAGAACATAATTTAACGTAAAACAAGAAGTTATTTTATATTTAAAGCACAAAAAAACCCCATAAAACCTATTACTAAGATTTTTTTTCTGCATATCATTACATACAAAGCTTTTACAATCCAAATTCAGCCATAAAAATACAAAAAAATATAAAACAGATATATATAGAAACTGTATGTGCAAGAGTTGTTAACGTTTAAAAGAGCAATTATGTTATTATTTGCATTGCATAAACATTTGCATTAACATTTTCCTATCATTATGGGTTACTTTATAACACGCGTGGGGTAAATTTCCTCCCACGTGACATTTTTATAACAAAAGAATCGAAAATCCACAACCGGAGGTAAATTCTTTTTGGCCACATCTTGATATCGTTCAGCTTGAAAGGCACTAGAAAGCTCAGAATAATCACGAACGATTTTAGCACACTTTTAAGTAATAGTTGTGAGGTGGGGTAGATTTTATCCCAGCGCGTGTGCTGACGGGTTAATTAAGCAAAGATTACTTTACCAAAGCAGAGATACCAAAAAATCCTGAAGGTAATCGGCATTGTGTTTCTTGATGTCTCATTTGCCTAATCGAATCTGATGAAGTGAATATTGCAACGTTTCTGGAATGTGGGTTGTCATAAATTGGACAAAAACACCGAATCTTAGTATAAGACCTAAACGTATTTGCCACTTTTTTTACTTTTACTTACAACAACATATATTAGATAGAATTTGAAAATTAATAAAAAACTTTTTCACAAAAAACAATCCAACGTTCAAACTGTTCTCACCAACTGGCATGCAATAAAGACAAAAATAGTCAATGTTACTTATATGAGAGTTTTTTGTTCAATTGTAAAGAAATCGTAGATATAGGACTGTGAACGTCAGGAAGTCTTAAACATTTTTAGTTTAAAATGACTTGCTATAAGGTATAGTTAAAATGGATATTTCACTAAGTAGATGAAATCGTTGGTATTATTAAAAATGTTTTAAAGTTTTTATGATATAAACACAGTTTAGAAATCAGAAAGAAGCTCATTTAATGATTTTTTAAAAAAAATAAGATTAAATAATTTTATTCCACATACAGATTTTTACTAAATAAACATTAAGTTGTTAATCGAATTTAGTTTGTGTATACTGAAAAAAAAATCTCACTGAAGATTTAGATGGAATATTCTGCTTTCTTAAATAACTGTGCACAGAAATATACTTACGTCGCTTTATAAGTAATGAAATATTATATGAATTGAATTTTTTAAACTGTGCGAAAATTTCCTGCATTCGGATTCAAATCCAGAACCTTTGACTTAAATCGCTAAGGCTATATTGATTGAGATACATGGACCGACAACCAGATGATGTATTTCGTTCAAGCAAACTAATTTGCAACAGAAACTGGTCTGCCATGGAGACAGCTCAACAGTATATACGGCAGATAACGGAAATTCTCTAAAAAATAGTGTAGATACAATATTTTTTTCTCAATTAATCTTGTTCGTAAAGATATCATACGAATTGAATTTTTCCAACTCAGCTAAAAATTGTCCATGCCGGGATTCGAACCTAGAACCTTTGAATAAAAATGCAATGCTCTACCCATGCATTTTCATAACATACAGCATTAGAAAGAGCTTTACATAAAATAATAAATAACAGCTGTGTTTAAATACTAAGCGTTTCAAGTGTTTCCAGTTGTAAACAAAATAATATCTATATTATGGAAATTTGAACCAGTGAAAGACATTAGTGAAAACAATTACTTTTCTCCCTCTGAGGTAACGCGAATTCTCATAATTTGAAATCCCTGTGTATGGATAAGTATAAAATTAATCTTTTACGATGTAATTCCCGTTATGTTTGTGGATTAAAGTTTATTCTAAAATAAGTAGTTTTCATATTTAACAATATGATAATGTTATATGTGCATACCTGAATATTCTGAGACATATAAAATGCAATGTAACTTATAAATCATGATTATAATTTAGAATAAATGTAATTCAGATTGCTTCCTAAAACGTACTAGTGATAAATTCGAATTAGTGGAAAATGCATACGTTGTACGCACTGAAAATGTATTATTGAAAATAGGGAGTGTTGCTCCTATTTACACGTATAAAAGCATTTTATAATGTCTAAAGTTAAAATGTATGTCTGATTTTTTAAATAAAATCGAAGTTGCTATTGAACAGCTTCCAAAAATCTGTTCAAGAATATATTTACAAAAAAATATAGTATTTTGTATACAGATTTTTAGAAATTAAATATTATGATATTTCATTAATAACTTTTGCTAACTACCAGAAAATTTTAAGGAAAAAATGAGTGAAATTTTTCTTCCTAAATTATTGCACACTAATGATTTTGCATGTGGGGTTATTGAAATATGTTAAGTGGTATTTGTGCGAAGTTTTTTAAAGAAAGTTATATTGCTACGGATAATGTAAAAGTTATTAAGTCATCATCTTAACTCTATATATCATCTATCCTGAAGTGAAAGAATTCGTTTTAATCAGTTCAGTAGTATCAGACTCTATTTACTTCAAACAAACTATTGTTTCTTTTTTACGGTAATAGTATAACTTGAATTACCACAAACATGAAAATGCCGCTAAGTAATATAAGTTGAAAAACATTGGTTTAGTATATTTAAACGACATTTTTGTGCGGCGAAAGGCGACATATTCTGTATTTCCTTACCTACTTGGATATCATATTTTATTATTACTGTTATTTTATTCCATTATAGTAGATACTGTTATGTGCGTTTTTTCTTATTGCTCTTAAAAATTATATCTAACACTGAAGGACAGGTAATTGGGATTTCTTGTCATTTCAAGTTTTTTGAAAATTTTAATTTAAAAAGGCATAGTTTTTGCGCTTCCACGCCACAGTTACCTCTACAACATTTTCAATGTTTGTTGCTTTTGCATCCCTTTGAAAGCAGTTGTAGAGCGTTAAAAGTATTAAGCAGAAAATTTCACCAATGTTATCCTCAAATTATATTCCAGATTGGCTCAGTAGTTTCAAAATAATCGCTATTTTAGAATGTTTTCAACTCATTTCCTCTTTTAAAATTCCAATAACTTTAGAAACAATTTTAACGAGCATTTACATTTTTAAATTTACCAACATGCTAAAATTCCTTTTTTCTAGCCCCAACAGCATCGCTGAAATCCTAATTTTAGAATGTTTTTTTCTGCCCCCTCCACTCTATATTTCGAAATTTCTAAAAACTGTTCTGTACGAGTTTTGATGCCTTAAAACCAAAATTCAGGTTTTTAAGCTTAACAAATGCACATAAATCTCAATTTAGAACGTTTTTAGAGTGTTTTAAGCTCATTTCACTCTTTTAACTATCCAAATTTTTAGAAATCGTTCTTAGCGAAAATTACATCTTATATGTAACCGCTATGGCAAACTTCAAGTTTCTACCTCTAACAATATCATGAAAATCGCAATTTTAGAATTATCTTTTGGTCTTGCACCCGCTTTGGGATAATGGTGCCAGCATAAAATCTAGCCAATGTGGGATCAGTCACTAAAACCATTATTTTCCCACCATCACTTTTGAAAAAGATTCGACAGTTCCAGAGATTACCTTCTACATACAATAAAAAGGGTTTATTTTTTATAATTTAGTACAGATATAACAGTCTACTTACAATATTTTTTTATTTTATAAACAGCTTCACATAAAATATTATTTTGCCGCTTCAATAGAATACTAAACTTTTTAAACATCTCCAGATGTAAAACAGAATTTCCTCTATGTTAAGGTCATCGGGAGGACACTTATAAATCAAGATAATATAAATACTAAAATTTTCAATAATCTCTTAATGGATAAAAATGAAAATTTTCTTTTATGATGTAATATTCCTTAATTGTATGGATAACAGTTAATATTCAAGTGTGTAGTTCTCATATTTTAAATTTTAATAGCTTTATGTGTGTGCAGTCGCCAAAAAGAAAGAAACCATCCCGTAAATTTTAAGCTTCGTATTACTAACATAATAGCCATTCACCTGGAAATCATGTCTTCTTTCTACGTAAGTAAAAAAAATCTTTGGTGGTCGTCGTCATATTGAATTTGTACAAAATTCTGACATTTTCATACGAACCCCTTATTTGGATATCGTATTTAGCTTTTCTGGTAAATTTTACCACAAAGAGTAGGCAAAAGGTGTCACAATCGAATTTCGACACAGATATGAATATTTGTACAGTATCGGATCCGACATTAAACAGACGTCCCAGTCTGTTTAGCCCTCGTGTGCCAAATATCACTGTAGCACTAATACCCAATACACCAAAATGGGTTATACTTTAAAAACTGTCCGCATTTAAATCTCTTTTGCAACGATTACAAATGAATTTACCATTAGGAGTTCCAATTTAAAAATCCAATTAATCCAATTAATCCAATTTAAAAATCCAATTTAAAAATCTCCCAAATAAACTACTTGACTAAACTACTTCTGCTGTTATGATGGAAAAATGAAAGGTTCGCATTAGAAATGTTACAGTTTTGTGCAATTTCAATATAAAGGCGACCCCATAAGCATATTTTTAAACATAAATTAAAAGAAACAAATTTTCCAGTCGAATGGCTGTATCCTTTTTTTGTGTGTGAGTAAAAATTTAGGGATTAAAATGAAAGCGGCGTTCACTCTTTTTTGGTTAACTGTACACCTGATTATTCAGAGAATTACTAATTGCTTCTTAATGTAAGCAATATTTGCTAATCTAGGATCCAACTGACTTCATATTAAATCCTAGATTAGAGATAAAATATTGCAGAGTTTATTATATTTTAGACAGTGGAAAAAGAAAATGTTGCATGGGGTGAAAAGTATTCTCGAAAATAAAAGTGTAATTTTTTACATGCGTTAAAGCTTTTATAATCTGTATAGTTACACAATTCTCATTTTGAGTTAAAACGAAACCTGTAAAACTGAAATATACGTAACAGAATCGTTTCTTAACTGGAAAATTTTTATCGTCCCAACGGAAGAAATCCGTACAATTACAGCAGTTAAAAATAAAGCTAGCAAAAACAAAAATTTTCTCCGGGTCCTATCGTTTGTGTTTCCGAAAGATTTACTATTCTAAGTATTTTATAATACAACAGCTAGTTTAAAAATATATATGTTAACTAAAATTATTCTTAATAAACAAAATATAAACAAATGTATTATGGCTAAAGGTAAAATAATTTTATCTCGTATGCAGCTATTTTTGTAATTAAATATTAAGTTTTCAAAAGAAGTCAGTTGGTCTAACCAATCTTTTTACATTAACTTTTAAATAATAAAAGATTTTCCCAAAACTGGGTTATCATCGTAAATACATTCTGTTGTAAACTGTAATAACATTAGAAGGAACTTGACATAAAATATTGTATTGCTAATTCTTTGAAATACTAAACGTTTTAAATGCTTTCAGATAAAAACAAAATTATCTCAACCTTAAGGTAATTTTGGATCATTAATATTCGTGAGAACAATTATTTCTCTCCCGTGAGGTAACACGGATGCTCAAAATTCTAAATTTCTGTGAAAGGATAAACATCAAATTAATCTTTGATGGTGTAATTTCCATTAAGTTTACAGATTACATTTTATTTAAAATATGTGGCTGTCATATTTAATAATTAGATAATTTTATATGTATGTGTTTGAATATTCAGAGAAGTGGAACTTTAACCTATCTTTCATATTTTGTAATTAATCTTGCAACAGAACTAAATTCCTAATTATTACTAGAACATGACATAATGCATCCAAAGTAATTCCAAATGCACTTTTGTAGGGCCAGAAAGTTGTCTTGTAAAATAAATATCTTGTTAGGTGCTATACATTAAGGTATCCACACTCCTTCGAAGGTGATGTTTTGAAAATTTTGAATTTTTCTCTTTTTATATTTTTTTCTGACATTTAAGTTAAAACTTTGAAAAATGCATAAACATTTTAGAAATTACACAGAAAAAAAAATTTTAAAGTGAAAAATAGTCAAAATTATATGAAAAATTACCTTATTCCTTAGTTTTATTTATTTATTTATGTTTGCTAATTTTACTGAAAAACACGAAGGTAAAATGATTGGAACCCGATTTCAAAAGATGCATTCCCAGTTCTCGTCAATGTTTAATTTGAATGAGAATGTCGCCAAAAGAGTCAGTTATAGCCAAATTATTTACAGTCCAACCTCCGAAAAATAACGAAATATTTCAATAATCCTCAGTAAATTAAACAGAATCCATAGGGAGCTAAAATTAGTCATTTTTATAGCTTCTTTGAACTTATAGAGAGAATACACATTTGTTATGAAAAATCTTCAGTTGGTTAAGAAAATGAGCAAGAAATATTCAATAGGAAGTTGCATGTATCTGTATCTACGTCTTTGTACCTATTTAATTCTTTTTAAAGCTAAGTCGAAATAAATAAGAAATATCTTCCAAAAAATGTATGTATAATTTTTCAAAGGAAATTTTATATTTCATTATTTGAGTTAATGATTGCCTATATTTGTATCTCAGTTTATGTCTCGATTCCAAATGAGTTTCGGAACTGATGCAGGTACACATCTAATTTCTTGTGCATTTGTATACCGCTTTAGTTCATGATGAGAGTCGCTAGTTAAATGGATTTACCATTAGGTGTTTCAAACTTTAAAACTGTGTAATTACTAAACAACTTGGCTGAATGATTCCCCGCTAGATATCCGAAAATAAACTTTACTGAAAAATGGAAACATGATGTCATATTTTTGTATTAGTAATAGACGTTTTAAAGTTTCTTTGAATTTCTGTATGTTGATGATGCCATAATGAAAACGTAACTGTAGCATTGCTTAGTGGACGTTATTAATAACTCATTGATAGCAGTCGCACTTTTATACGATGATTTGGTGTATTAGTGGTTGTCTTTTTCTTTTCCGATTGTACACCATAATAACTTAAGACTGTAAAAAAATATAAAAAGAGTAATAAGGATTCTAAGACTATAGGCAGTTCAGTATCAATAAGTAGAAGATGATGTTGGTATGAGTTCCAATTCGGTGTAGTACTGATGGCATTCCAGATATTGCATTCTCTTGATAAATCCTTTTCTAGTAAGATTTGTTCAGATAAATTATTAAAAATCTTATGTTTTTACTATATTAAGAACTTACGTTTTCACTGGAAAATTTGTAGAAAATAATACAAAGGCTTTCTTTCAAAAACATTTATTTTTTTTTCTCTGATTAAAAAGGAGGGATTGATCATTATTACTACGTAGAACATTGGGTAGCATCTCTGAAAAATTATATTCGTCTGATTCATGTGAATCCCACAGGAAAATCAGTTTAAATATTCTGGTTAGTTTATTAAAAGTGTTGTTGTTGAAAGGAAGAAAACAGAGAAATTTAATAATAAGAATTAAATAAGTATGCGAGTTGGTAAGAATACGGGAAAATATTATAAAAAGATATAGAAAAACAAATTAATTAAGCATTTTTACTGATAGAAATAAGATAAATTTATGTATCCCCTTAAAAATATATTCTTTGTTAAGTTAGATATTTCCTTTATAAATCCTTTTAAAATAAAAAAAGAAGTTACTTCGGTCATTAAAGGACATCAAAAATGTCATTACTGTTTATCGCTTTTTTATATCTCATAAATGTTTCAACAGTTTAAATAATGGTAAATTCAATAGTGAAAAGATTTCACCAAGTAACGAAACAGAGTTAATTTCCTGATAGTCGTCTTTAATGTATGTGAAAAATGGTTAAAAAGCGACATTAAATGAGACTGTTAATGTAGCTCATTATTAACTTCGTACAAGAAAATTGTGTTATCTCAATGAAATTAAATTTTTGTCACGAACATGAAATGAACTGTGTATTTTCAGGTTGATGACGCTTATTCCGAAGGTGCTAATTAATTTCATTAAATTAATTCTTTTTTCTGCTTTAATAATAGGAAAAAGAATTTTATGTACATCCTGGAACATGTTACGAAAAATATATTTTCATCTTTCATCTTGAAAATAAGTTGATGTATTGGATAAAAGGGAGTGTTTTTGTTGGAATGTTTACAGATACACAAACATTTGAAGTAGATACAACTGCGTTTAAAAATAACATTCCATTTCAATTTGAAACGAAATAACAAAATGATCACTCATTTTTCTTTATCCTATGCATAAAAAACAGATAGCTTTTAATTCTCATTTTAAACATTTGTATGAATATTTTGTAAGCAAATCGTACTAGATATTACAATTTGAAAGTAACTTTATTTTTATTATCATCATAGAAACAGCGGAATATTTTATATTGATATTATCATATTTAATATTGATATTTAATAGATACTTCTCGGGTACTTTATGCAATTTATCAAAACATATAAATTTTTCTGACTGTTTTAAAGAAACAGTGTTGCAGATAACTTAACGTACCCAACATAGTATATTTGCGTTCCGTGAGGGAAAAAAATATTCAGCTTGGTTGATTTAGGCAATCAATGCTCCAAAAAATTCAGAAGAGAGGGGAACTTGCATTGTTACAAAATCTAGATTTCATAGATGATAGGGCTCTCAACAAAGTGATAAGGAGTTAAATTAACACAACAAATGTAACAGTCGTCCGTCTCGTCTCATTTGAAACATGACGTTGTGACCCTTCATTTCGGGACAAATCTTTTCTGTTGAATTTCACTGCTTTATATTAATTGAAAAATTAATTAAAAAATACTTACGTGTTGTGGGTTTTGTGTGGCTTTGTAAGTCGTCTCAAGTTTGAGGCAGAATTTGCGTGCTCATGACGACATTTCCATCTTGTGCTGCGATTGCAGACTTACCGATATAAATAGGTGAGATAGTCTGGGTGTCGTTCTCGTAGCTCAATGGTAGAGCATTGGAGCGTTATTCCAAAGGTCCGGGTTTGACTCCTGGAATGTTTCGATTTGAATTTAGGAACATTTTCATACTTAGGAACATTTTTTTTTTTGTATCGATTTCGTAATCTGAAGATGGCTTTTATTTTTAACAAAATCATGTCGTATTTTGTCATAAATTTTCAACTTCTGTTTAAACTCTACAATAGTTTGACATCCTTATAGAATAGATTTTCTAAAAATAGGATCAGGAAAATCATTAATAATAAACTGCATGAGGGTAGAATCCTCAATACTACCACAGGAGCCTAATTGTTTCATAATCAAAAAGTATTCTTCAATTGAATCATTCTCTTTTAATTTCCGCGCATTCAACTTCTCATGCAATTCGGCAAAATTGTAAGCGGTACTGAATTCGGATATTAAAAGTTGTTTCATTTAGTCATACGAATTTATGTGAAATTCTGTTTGAACCAATAACTGGGCTTTTCCTCGTTGGAATCTTTTAGCAAAAATAAACTTATAAAATTCATATAAATCAAACATGCTAGTGACGTCGTCAAAATTGCTTAACCAAACATTTATATCGTGATAAGAAGAACCATCAAAAGGAAGTATAACACTTTCAGTATCACTAAAATTAATAGATAGCACAACACTTTGAACTGGAAGTTGCTTATTGTTATCAGAACAAGATAATTCTATGTTATTACCTAAAGTACTTGTAAGCGATGCAGCATTTTGTTTATTTTCAGTATTATTATTTAACGTATTATTACTTGAAGGCGTTTCCAGTTCCGCGTGGGTGTCACTGCCATTTTAAATTATGTTATTTTAAAGCACTGTTAAATCCGAAAGGCATGTACTTAATATAGTACTAATTTCAACTAAAGATCCCGCACTATAAATACAAAGTAAGTTATACAAAGTTATTAAATCATTTAGAGAAAATTCAGCTTATCGACGCTATCTTAATTTTAAACTCGGAAGAATCAGTTTGAAATTCGAACACAAAAATCACGTATTCTTTTCTTATTAGATCGGTTGCCTTCAGCGTCGAATACGAATTTGTGTAACAGTTTAATTTTGTTAGTTCGTTCATTTTTAAATGCAAGTTTCAGTTCTGGAATATCAACTAGCTATAATTGAAAATAAAATATCAAAAAGAATAGCTCTTTGCAAAAATATATCCTCCGGAATGAGTGAAAAATTAATTGTTTTTTTATACTTCGGCGATATCATCAATTTAAAACAAACATAACTTCGTGGGCGGCATCATCTCTTTAGTACCACTTCTTGCACAATGATTATAGAAACTGGGCGTGTACTTCGGAATTCAATGAGGAAACATTTGAATAAAATAATTATATATTTTTTAAAATGAACACAATGTTTACAAAAATATGTACATTCCGTTAAATAAACAGCTTAAACCATAATTCGCAACTATACATCGTTCTGAGTCTTAAGCTAACATATTTTCACACTGCTCATCTCTCCTGCTTTACGAGCCAAAACATAAAAGTAATTCTTTTCGCAATCACATCACTTCATTTCAGCCGATAGCTCTTTAACCACGCCTCTAGCATTCAGACGGTTTGTAGAGAGTCTTTAAGCGAAGAGTAGTGCTCTTAAGTCATAAAACAAACTAACTACACATGACCTAGTGGAAAGGAATTAGCCTTCCCATTCTGTCTCTATATATATATGCTAGGGGGATTTTAGCATGGTGGTTTATTTTAAGATCTAAATGCTTTCGCATACCGGTTTCGAAAAAATTCGAAATTTAAAGGGTGAAATAAGCGGAATGCGTTCTAAACACGTCCTAAATTGTGAATTATTTGGATTTGTCCTGATTATAAACTTGAAATGTATAATAAAACTAGATTAATTTTTTCCAAAATAATCGAAATACCTCATTCAATTTAAATGCAACACAACGGGTTGCCAATCACCTAGAGACAAATAATCCGATAAACGGAGTTTATTAAAGAATTAGGAAAAAAATTATTCACTAACATTTATCGGAAACCTATAAATTCCTCCAAAAATTTCTCATCGCAGTATTTACTTATCTAGCACAACTTCCTTTTTCAATAAAAGTCTTTATTTTACTTTTATCTAAAAATATTAAATAAACACTGAAAACAATTTGAATCTAGATAACAAATTAATGTTAAAAAATTATATGAGTAGAAGGAAACATCCGAGTTAGTTCATGTTTCTTAGATATTCATAGTTTCTTCAATATTAATTTTCAGATGCATAAAAATTATTTCTTAAGTGTGTAATTAACTGTAGTGTGCTACTTTATTAAAATGTTGTTCTCGTAATGTAATAATTGCATGATTAATTTTGCATAGTACGGGATATACAATTTTCTATTTTTTTTCTGCACCACTATTTCTAAAGAACAATATTTGTGGCAGCTTTCTATTGCAGAGCTTGAAGATATCTATCACGATTATTGTTAGAAAATATTGCGAGTAAATTGATTAAAAAATACAGAATGCTGTGATCCCTGATAATATAAAAAATATTATTTAAAATATTTGAAATGTATATATGTTCAACCGTTGCGCCAATGAGATAAAAATCATATATTTTAATCACTTTCCAATTTATTGAAATATGAGTGTAGTAAGATGATATATATTTGCTTACGTTTCAGATTAATTGAAACAAAATCCTAAATATTAGCCATTTAATGAAAAAAAAAATGTAAGTTAGTGAATTGGCCGCAGTTGAAAAATGAACTTTGTAACAGTTTAAAAGGCTTCAACCATAATGAAACATGCCCCAAACGACTTCATCTATAAAATAAATATAATATATAACTATGCATATAAATAATAATGCAAAATACCTGTAATGTAAAATAATGTAACATATAAATATATCAGCCAAACAATCCAATAGCTGAGAACGACTGTTTCAAGAATAGCAATTGCAAATTTAATCATAAAATCATATTTAATCGCAAATTTCTCTCATTAAATCAAGCTAATATCTCTATTCGGAATTAATGGTGCGTAAATATCAAAAGATTTAGAAACTATGTATAATGTTAAACCTACTGTTAAACAAATGATAATGTAAATATTTTCGACCTGGAATATTCTGCTACAGTTTCCTTTCGGATTACTAGTTACATTACACAAAGATGTAGCGCATTATGCAAATGACGAAGTCCGCTGATTAGTTTTATTATCATTCTTGAAGCGTTAAATCTCAAAGGTAAAGTAAATCGTATTATCCGAAATGTTATTTTATATAACTTACTTAGTGCAATATTTCATTGCATTTCGAAGCAATGTTTTGTACTACTTTCATGAAACATGACATGAAGAAAAAGATGGGGATGCTTCAGTTTTAAGAAGTACTTTTATGATTACAAAATTAGTCAAACCTTTTGGAATTCGTAGAGGCATTGAGAAATTACAGAAAGCCATAAAATAACCAATGTAATAATGAATAACAGTAACAACATGTATATACTTGCACTCATCAAATGAAATTGCGTTACACGTTAATATATTTTCAAAATTCATTTCATGATGGCATTAATACTAACATTGAGTTGAGTTGAGTTGGGTGATTATTGACGGCCAATTATCTACACTTGGGATATAGGCCCGGGGGGGAGTGCCCTTCGTAGGGGTCTTTCTAACGGAACCTAACCCGTATTTACGCATGGATAAATCATCGGCTCGAAGAAAACCACGAAAACTCCGAACGATTAGGCCGACGGGCGCGATTGGGATCGAACCCAGCACCCCCCGTCTACCAGCTTCGAGAGCAGAACATCTCAGCCACTGGTGGGGCCACTAACATTGAACATTTGACAAAATTTATTATTTTGTAAAGCAATATATATATATTACTCACTTAATGTCCAAATACTGGTCTAAATATTACATAAACATTGAATGTTGATAAACACATGCATGTCTTAAATATGCTTTTTAATAATATAAATTTCACAATCATTTTAAACTTTTTGTGCATAAATACAGAGAAAAAACTCTTATTTTTAACATGCATTTTATGCTATATATTTCATTGTCGCCAGCCTTCTCTATACCGGCTTATCGCCATCAATTATTTAATTTGTTGTCTTATGAAAAACATTTTAATGTCAAAATCTGTTTTATTGTCATAGACAGAGATAAAGGATAGAGTACCTTTTAACTACATTCTTTTCACAATTTTATATGCACGTCAACCTAATCTAATGATTGTTCACACATACATATATTAAATACCTCAATAAATCTTTTACCACATTATCATGCACGTGAATTTCTATTTTATTTGTACCTATTCCATATGATGAAAATGGCGTCGCTACAACCACTTTTAATTTCGTGAAAAATTTCTTTAAATAGATTTTGTTCAGACAAGCCTCAAAAACATTTCCATAATTTCCATACAAAAAGTTTTCATCGACACACATTTGTGGAAAGTTAAAATATTTTTAAACAAGAATGAAAAATCTTGCGTCAAGCATAGATTATGTAACACTTCCCAATACATGTCGATTTACATCTTCCCCTGAATTTATTTTTATCAATGTAATGCAATGGTGTACAATCTTTTTTCATGGAAACTTTATTGGGCACTTCCGTATTCACCGCAAGCCGACTGATAATAACAAAAAAAGTAAAGAAAAATATAATGACACATACGTATTCATTATATGTATGTATTTATATGTATGTTTGTTTGTACAGGGAAATATCCGTAATCGGGTTTTGAGACAATTGACATATTTTAGTGAGCGCGGAGGAAATTTAATTTCATTGTATTAACTTTTTTTCTTTCTGTACACATACAGTGTAAGGAACGTGTTGCAATCATGATAAAATCCCGACTGTGATAAGACTGAAGAGTAAGTGCACTTTTAAAAATGCAAATATTTTATCTGTGTATCGAGACAAAAAGAAATTTTAAGAGTGTCAATTAAAAGAAAGCAATCACCTGAAATGAGAAGAATTGCGCTACCTAATTCTATTCGGAGAAGTTGCACAACGAGTTAACTATATCTATATAACGACATAAATAACGATATAATATATCTATATAACGACAACTCAGATGAATTAAGCAATTAAGTTTTATGAGAAGTATCGCTGACCACCTATGTATCCTGTAACACATGTCACAGAGCTTTCCCCGATATCATATTAAATACTGCTGGGCCATGCCAGACATGCAAATCTAGCGACACTGTTTTGAACATTTCTGCCGCTAACTCGATGGACCCAAGTCCAGTTCTTAACTGTCTCAAACACCTGAGCTACTGATTGAACAAATAATGATCTCTCAAATATATCCAGTGGTTTCTAGTTACCGCAAATTATGTTCACAGTTTGGGTACAGTGTAAATAGCTTTAATCAAAATATGGAAAGTTTTATTTCTCGCCTGTCTATCAATCCTGCAGATATGACTTCAAATATCTTACAAGGAGACCGCCAAACATGGTGCGCACAGATTTTAATGATTTTAAGGTATGTTATAGAGGTCAAACCCCTAACTATCCTGGTCAAAGGTTTCCTTCAAATGGCCCTTAGTTTTTGAGAAATTCGGGGTTAAAGTTCAGCATACGTTTAAAATACCCAATAGATTGCTACTTCGACCGAGGTCTCTGTGGTGCAGCGCTAGCATGCGGGATTTCTGAACGCAATGCAAGGGTTCTGTCCCCTCCTATGCCTTTTTTTTTTTAATTTTTGGCGCATTGTACGTTTCAAGCAGAAGTGGGAATTCTACGTTGAACTTTTTTATATTTATTATATATATATTTTTTTCCTAATAAATTATAGAATGTTTCATAAAATCTTCTGCAATTATTAAACTAATATTCTATTTACGAAACTCCAAGCTAATTAATGTATAGATTTATTTATTTATTTATTATTATTTACTTTTTTATATTTTAAGCACAGTTCTGAAAAAATACTTTTTTTTTCTTTTTCTTTTTTTTTTTTAATGTTATACAATTTTATTTTGTATAACTTATACAAAATAATTTTCACTTCGAATCTCCCAAACGTATGTGAGATTAGATATTTTCAAAGAAATAATAAAATTTTAAAGCAGTAACACTTATATTTAAGTTTTTTCCAGTTGTATAAATATTTAGTGCACAAGTTCAAACTCAATATCATTTTTCAATCGCACAAAAAAATGACAGATTACATTTCAGATTTGTTTTCAATCTAACAAGTAAAAACACTGCCAATATCACGCATAAAAATTTAACTGGAAAAGCAAAAATCGTCTGTAAATGAGAGATAAAATTTGCAATACATACAAAAAAATATTTTTTTTTTTAAATCGTCTGCTGCGACTTTCATGGAAATATCAGAATGAAATTATTTTCCTTGGCATAAGCTTTTTTTGCAGCCAGTTGCAATATTTGGAGTAATGCTGTATGTAGGAAAATTCTCTAGATTGTAATATAATGGAAGTAACAAGCACTGATATGGACAATTCTGGCTTGGAAGAAAAACTAAAATATGAAGTAACGAATGTTCTAAAATATTGCGAGACATTGTTAGAAAATGATAATCTCTTTACACATTCGCCATCTGTTAATATTTCTAGTGCTTCTATAGCAATGGCTGAAGAATTCCATAGCTCAATTTTAGACATATTGGACAGTCGGCAAATTATTTATTCAGATGAATTGATAATGATGAATGAAGAAGATGAACATAACGAATTTACAGAGGTATGTTTTGTTACTTTACCAAAAATATTCATTATATTTATTGTTCAATAAAAAAAATCGAAATCAAATAATTTAATTTTAATTTTAATTATTTATGTAGTGTCCGGGATTTCACGAAGATGAAGCGAATTTTGTGGCTGAGGAATTTTCACCCGAACCACGTGACTATATCCCATTGTGGTACAAAAAGAATGCGGTTGCTTTAGCTGAAGCCTCTCCAAAATGCAGTTTAAAATCATTGCAAGCTAATTGAGCAAGTCGCTTAAAACAAAAGCATCTCTTACGTAGATGGAAAGATGATGTAAATCGTGGAGGTACTTATTTTGACAAATGGAAAAGCATCGATTATGAAACGTATGAAAGATTTGTTGAACTTCGAAATAATATGGAACAGGTAAAACAAAACGAAATTTTTCAATTACTGATGTAACTGCAAAAAAATTGAAAACTATTATATTAATTTATTAACTCATTTTTTATTACTAATATACAGGTCACGACACGGAGTTTAC
Organism: Maratus michaelseni; assembly: GCA_963931845.1. Classification (NCBI taxonomy): domain Eukaryota; kingdom Metazoa; phylum Arthropoda; class Arachnida; order Araneae; family Salticidae; genus Maratus; species Maratus michaelseni. The sequence goes on from OZ007592.1 coordinate 305,173,547, forward strand.
AACAGTGGGCAATGAGTGCGGCTGCTTGTTTTCAGTCGGATGATTTCCATTTCCTTGCAAGTCCCAGATGGGTAGAAAGATTTAAAAAGAACCATCGGATAAGACAACGTAAAGTGACGAAATTTGTCAGTCACAAAGAAATTACAACGATTGAAAAAATAATGGAAGCGGCTGAAAGATTCCGTGTACAAACAAAAGTGCTAATTAGTAAATTTGACTTGGATTACGTAATTAATACGGATCAAATTGGATGCCAGTACCAAACAACCTACAACAGATCACTTGCTGAGCGAGGAGCTAAATCAGTGTTTATAAAAAAAATTTGAATAAATTAACGCATTCTTACACAGCACAGTACTCTCTTACAGCATCTGGAATTGTTTTACCATTCGTGTTCATTTGCTTACGTGAACAATCTGGAACATTTGGTCCAATTGTTCAAAAGAAGGTAAGTTAATTGAGCGCCACGTTTAAGAACGTAATCGTTACGTGTTCAAAATCCGGTAAGTTTACAAAACAAACCTATGCAGAATATTTAAAAACTTGTCTTCTTCCCTACGTTAAGAAAAATACTTTTCTTTTGATAATTGATTCGTGGGGAGGTCAGACAGATTCAACAATCTATGATGAGATTTTCGAAAATGAAAATGGGGAGGTATCATGCATAAAAAAAATAATTCCACCAAAATGTACCCCTGTTTGCCAGCCATGTGATGTCTATGTTTTTCGCCAAGTAAAAAAAAAATTATGAAAAGGTTACAAAATGCAACAAGTTTGCTAGAAAACCAGAGGGAAATATCTTCACGAGAAGATATTATAAAAATACATTCAATTATATTACATAAATTTAGCTCCCCTCACTTCCGCCCTATGATAAGATACGCATGGTCTGCATCAAAATTAATAGATAGCAGAGAAATTTTCATAAATCTAAACGATTTATGCTTTCCAACAACATTGTTAAAAAAATCATGTTCGTGTAAAAAAGTTGCTTTTATAAATTGTGCTGTTTGTAACGTAATTTTATGTTTTGAATGCTTTTACGATAAGTATCATCCAACTAACTGTGTATTTACTAGTGATGATTAAGCATTTTTGTTTCTCATCTTTTAACGTATTTTTGACGTATTTACCGCAAATTAAGTTTTAAAAAGCATACATACTATATTCATTTACCATTTTTTAATGTATTTATCGTAAATCAGGTACTAATATATACATATATATTAAATTTATTTATGCTTTTCTCCAACAATGTTAAAAACATTCATGATCATGCAAAAAAGTCGCTTTTTATAAACTGTGCTGTTTTTAATGTCATTTTATGTTTTAAAGATTTTTACAATAGGTGTCCTTTATTAAATGTGTATTTATTTGGACTTATACGGGTGATAATTAGCATTTCTTTTCCAACTTTTAATGCATTTTTACTTACCCATCATACGTAGTATAGGGTAAGTCTTGTAATCGTTTTGAAAATCGAAAAATTTTTTTTGACGGATTTACACGTTTCAGACACTGGAGATTCCGAAAAACATATTTAAAAAAATTTTTTTTGCCGTCCGTCTGTGTGTCTGTGTGTGTGTCTGTGTGTCTGTAAACGCTCTATCTCCTGAAAAAATTGAGATAGAGACTTGCAATTTGGTATGTACTTAGTATGTGAAAATGGGAAGAAGCCTATTTCATTTCAATAACCTCGATTAACCGGAACATTTTTTTTCGGACTCTCGAAGTATTCGTTCTGATGAAAGGTATGTAAAAATTTTCGAAATTGTTTATTTTAAGGAATAAATATAAAAGATAATAAAAAAACATAAATTTTGCATAAAGCATGAAGTCGATCGGATAATTAGTTGCCGAGATATTTGGAATTCTATTTTCCACACTCTTCGATTTTTCATCACCCTGTATTTCATCCAAATGTCACTTTAAAGATATATTTTAATTGGAAATTTGATGCTTAATCAGATGCAATAAACCGCTAGTTAATAGGATGATTAGTTTTAGAGTTATAAGGAAAAACCTCTTTCAAGCAATTCAGTAATCAAGCCTTTAAAGTTTATGACGTCATCAAGCCACGATTTTATTTCAATTGCAATGCATTTTATAAGTAGTTTACACATTTTTATTTTAATATTTTACATTATGCATATCCATGATGGGTAAGTATTACGGTGGCCCCCAACGACTAGTTTAATATATATAAAAGTAGAGTATTTAAAATATATATATTATGTTAATTAAGGCATTCTTCCAACATTGTTAAAAAAATTTCATCTTAAGAAATTCTTTTTATGGCGATTTTTAATGCCATTTTATGTTTTGAATACTTTTGCGATATGTATCACCCAATTAATTCTATATTTATTTAATTAAAAATGTCAATGACGGTAATGATAAACATTTTTGTATCTCATCAGTTAAGATGTTGCAAGATGTTTAGAACGAATCAAATAATATTAAAAGGATATATTATTTTGTAAATGTTTTCCTCATCAATTACTTTAAAAAAAATAGAAAATGCAAGTAAAAAAAGTATGTATTATTTTATAACTATGATAAATAAATAAATAAATAAATAAACATAAATGCCAACAATAATAGTAAGATAAAAAAAAAAGACGGGACTTCTAGACTTTAATTATCTTGGATTTTCGTCGACACAAATAATACTTTAATAATTGCAGAAAAACTATAAATTTTTATGAAACATTCGAAAATGTAAATATAATTTATTATGAAATTATAAAAAAGTTCAAAGATGCAGAATTCCCACTTCTGCTTAAAAAGTACAATGTGCCAAAATTTTAAAAAAAAATAATTAAAAAAAAGGCATAGGATGAGACAGAACCCTTGCTTTGCGTTCAGGAATCCCGCATGCTAGCGCTGCACCACAGAGACCTCGTTCGAAGTAGCAATCTATTGGGTATTTCAAACGTATGCTGAACTTTAACCCCGAATTTCTCAAAAACTAAGGGCTATTTGAAGGAAACCTTTGACCAGGATAGTTAGGGGTTTGACCTCTATAACATACCTTAAAATCATCAAAATCTGTGCGCACCATGTTTGGCGGTCTCCTTGTTAGTGACAATCAATACTTTATCGGGATGTGCTGAGCTTTCTGTTTTCTCACAACGCCTTCTAGAAGCACTCAGGTGGCTTAAAGTTCACAATCCTTATTATGCAAATATCATAAATGATGAAGATTTGATTTCTACAATACCTAAGAATGATGACGTATCTCAAATGTTACCAAAAACAAACTACTTATATTGAGGATCTTGAAACATGGAACAACTGAATAAGGAGCAACTAGCTTAGTTAACTACTTGAGCCGGTAGACCAAAACAACTTAATAAATGACGCAATTAGTGTGAATCATCCTTCATTAATTTCACAGTCTATCAACTAATTTCAAGAAATTGGTTACATCGCCCGTGATTTTCCTCATCCTCTCCCACATGTACAGTTGACATACAAGAACTTCGTCAAACCACAGTCTCTCCTAATGAGAATTTAAAGCCCCTGTACGAGTGTCACAATACATAAATCTCTTTTTAACTTTGTCAAAAATTTCTGCAGGTAATCAATTGGTCCAAAGTAGTTTTCACTTGGAGAAACTTATGTCGTTTTTACTAGAATTTGTCGCTTAGAGGGTGTTTTCATTGAAGTACTTTCGCAAAGGATAGGCTCTACCAAGTTAGAGGAATGGGGGTACATTTTGATAGATTAGCATTTGAGTAATACTTGAGGCGACTGATGATTGAATATACACTTGAAAATGAATATACGAAATCAGTTATTTCAAACATAAAGTATGTTTGAGTATACTCTTAAACAGTAAACATAATTTATATACTTATATATATGTATATATATACTTATATATATGTATATATATACAGTCGAACCCCGCTATAGTGAACCCGGGATATAGTGAACACTCGGATATAGTGAACTTTTTTTCTGGTCCCGTCCGAACTCCCATTTAACTAATGTTATTTTATACGCTTATAGTGGACAGCTGAGATTTTGGTAGTTTGTTTATAGGGGACTCAAATTTTATTTCCCCAGATTTCTTTTTTCAGTTCTCCAACTTTAAACTTGCACTAGTTGTGACTGCAAATGATGACATGGCTTTATATTCTGTCAAATTTCACTCTTTCACGCTTATTGCCTAAACAGAACATGCTTCTTCTTCCCCTCCTCTCCCTATTACAGGAACAACCCTCTCTTCTTCGTTTCTCCCTAATTATAGAAATAAGCTCTGGTGTTTACTTGCTAACTTCGTCCCCGCCCCTTGGTATAATCGGAACAGTCCAAGAATGTCCCTCATTTTACAGTGTCTCTCTTCATTATTCTTTTGATTGATTTGAGATAAAAAGACGTTTTTTCAAGAACAGCTAAAAATTTTGTAAAAATGGCGAATTCTTTGAAAAGAAAAGCATTTTCGATTGATGATAAAGTTAACATAATTAAACGTATTGAAGATGGAACCAAATCAATCGGCATTGTGCAAGGAATTTTCCTTGTCAAAATTTACAGTTTCCAACTTTGGAAAAATCGCAGTGCGACTCTTGCTGCACACAATAAAAATTTGGATTCTTCGAAAAACTACGTCGGGCTGAAAGAGAAAATGTGGAAGAATCTCTATTAAAATGGTTAACCATTCAGCGGGATAGAAATCTTCCTGTGACCGGACCCATGCTTCAAATTAAAGCGAATGAGTTTGCCGAAAAATTCGCAGAAATCCGTTTTGTGTGCTCTAATGGTTGGCTGGATAGTTTCAAAAAACGGAACAATATTTCTTGTGGAAAGATTGTTGGTGAAGCAGCAAGTATTTGTGCATCGGATGTGGAGAAATGGAAAGCTGAAGTGCGGCTGGATGCAATCCATGGTTATGAAGAGCAGGATATTTTTAATGCTGACGAAGCTGGATTATTTTACAAAATGACTCCTGATCAGACGTTAAAATTTAAAGGAGAAAAGTGCACTAACGTGAAGCACTCGAAAGTGAGAATAACTGCATGTGCAAATATGAACGGATCAGAAAAGCGAAATTAACTGTCGTGGGTAAATCCCAAAAACGAAGGTGTTTTAAAAATGTTAAAAAACTGCCCATCAATTACAAAGCTAATCAAAAATCCTGGATGACTTCCAGTTATTTCTTAAAAAGAACTTCGACATTGGGACAATGATTTGTTGAAGCAAAAACGTAAAATTGTTCTCCTTGTCGACAATTGCACAGCTCATCCCCACTTAGAAAATCTGAAATGCATTAAGCTCTTTTTTTGGCCTCTAAACACGACTTCTGTGCTACAGCCCATGGACCAAGGCGTTATTCGCGGCCTGAAGTCCCACTATAGGAAACAGCTAGTGATGCTTATTTTGGAGAACTATGAAGAAAACAATACGGAATACAACATCTCACTTTTGGAAGCAGTCGTTTTGTTAGAAAAGTCATGGAGACAGGTGACATCAGCAATAATCCGTAACTGTTTCCGACGTGCAGGTCTTTCGAAAGATTGGTTGTGGGAAGGAAAAGATGCCAAAGAGAGGACGAAGATGATGAAGAAATCTTACCAATAGCTCTGTGGCTGAAAAAGCATCATGTGAACATTTTTCCAAGGGATGTTACTGAGCACTTCGAATCTTGCGATAATGAAGTGTATACTTCTGGTACCCCACAGATGATGTCTTTGTATCTGAAGTTAAACAAAAGAACGATGTTGAAGAAGACTTAGAAGACGATATTGAAGAAGAATTGGAAATTTCGGCACCTTCTATCTCGGAAGTGAAATCGGCAGCGAATATCCTGAACATTTTTTTTCTACAGAAAATGTGGACCAAAAAATATTAGATTCTTTACTAATTGTTGATAAGAAAATTGATGAACTCTTCTTAAAATCGAACTGCATTTAATCACAAATCACAAATTTCTTCCATAGAATGTAAAAAGAAAATCTAGTTTTAGTAGGTAACTTTTTTTTATAATTTGATTTATTGTCAATTTAATTAGTTAATAATTTGTAAGCAAATAACGTATTATAACAATCATTATTTTAACAGTACATCATATACTAAAAAATCAACAATAACAATCATATGCAAAAAATATTTTATTTTTAAAGAATTTGAATATAGTGAACCATCGGTTATAGTGGACATATTTCTGGGTCCGTAGACGGTTCATTATAGCGGGGTTCGACTGTATATATATATATATATATATATATATATATATATACAGTGGAACTTCACCTTAACGAAGTCACTACTTAACGAAGTTTTCTACTTAACGAAATTTTCTGCAGAACCTTGACTTTACACATCATTAACATGTAAATTAATCTCCATATTACGAAAAACTTGTTCTATATAACGAAGTTTATTCCACTTTCTTGCGTGTACAGCATTCAAACGGAGAGGTTGCTGTTGCGGTGGATGTATGAATTTATTTCAGCGGACTGTATGAAAATTAACACATTTAAATGATTTAATCAAAACACACACATTTAATCCATATTAATTAAAAAAGAAAATTTACGCTTCGATTTTTGTTTACTTACCTTATTTTTTGCCTTATTCTAATTAAATTATTCTTATATCAACATTGCATAAAAAAAAATGACTCCACGAATTAAAATACGGTTTTCAAATATTTTCATTTTAAGTGTACTATTAATGTTACGTTGATTATATGCATGCAACATACAAGTTTCATAAATTTAAGTTGATTTCTATTTAACGAATTTTCTTGATAAAGAAGCATTTAAGTGTGACGATGAGACTTTGTTAAATGGAAGTTTCACTGTATACATACAATAAAATGTTATATTTTCAGTTTATGCGACTGAATTGCCCGAGCTTTCGGTTTGATAGATGCTAGTTTACACTTAAAATAGATTTTAAACTTATTAATATTAAATTAAAAAAACATTTATTACAAAATTTAAAATGGAAGTAACTTGAGGGTTTCAAATAATGCAATTTTAAAATTATTTATTAAATACTTTTCATGTTATTTTAAATATTGAATACGTTAACAAGGAGTAGAGAATAAAATAATATCCCTTGGTATATTGTTTAAACCCAAGAGCAGAAGATTTTCGAATTTTTTTTTCTGCAGGAGAAACAAATTTTTCAAAGACAATATTTGCAGCTGAAAATTAAAAAAATATATTTGTTATACCATCTACTTATGAACTGCACAAGCGTTGTCGATCTTCATATGATGTTTATATATAACAAAGTAATAAATGTAAAGTATGCTAAAAAATCTGAAGATTGTTTTACAGTTCTGCATCATGTGATATTATCATCACTGTGAAGGTTAATTCTTTCATAAACCTTTCTTTGGAATTGAATTTTGTCTTATACTCTATAAAGTAAATATTAAAGTTAAGTAACATTTAAAAGCGAAAACATATCTGATCCAATTGAAAGCGTTAGCATGTTGCTACTGTAATACTACTTTTAAGATTTACTTTCTCCATATAAAATAAAAATATATATCAGAATAAATCTTGGAATTTGGATTAATACACATAAAAAAACAATAACAAAAGTCAATATTGGATTATTGCAATATTACTGAAAATATTTGATTATTTTATATAATCACTTTTCATTTCTTCATAAACAATATAATCCTTCTGTTTAAAATTAAAACTAAATAAAGAAGGATCAAGTAGCATACGAACTCAAGAACTCTTTTAAATGGAATTTTAGATAACTAATAACGAATATTCCATTTTAAGCAATGTTATAAATTCGATATGCAGATCGCCTTATTGTATTCTGTATGCAGTTAGACAGTCTGGAATTTTCAAGAATAGTTTGTTAACCATTTAGCAGTCAGAAATATTTCACTAAAGAATTCATCTTACATAAGTGCTAAACAGAGCATTATTAAACACTTTTTAATAGATTATTATAAAAAAAAGTTTTTCTCTCATTGCTATCAAAGTTGAAAAAGGTCAACTCGCGGTTATTTCGAATTAGGCTAAACACGTTTTAATGAAAATAAAGCGAAAAAATAAACTTTTTTATTTTATCTTTTAACAGCGTGCTAACGAAACCAAGAAATGATCTTAAATCAGAATTATTTCAAATGTCATTCATGAAAATATACATTAGAATATTATGGATATAAATATTAGAAGACACTGATTTTTCAATTATAATTCACATTTAATGGTGTGTGGGTGAATTAATATTAAATGATACAGAAAGGTGATAACTTTTTTTAAAGGAAGCGTACGCTAAGATAAATGGTTCTATTCAGATAACCAATTTTAAGCTTGATTACACGTTTCATCGCTCTTTTGTTAAAACAAGCTTTCGTGGACATAGCAATGCTTTTGCGAAAAGACCTTGACTAAAGTATCTCTTTCAATCTAGATAAATTTTAATGTAATATCACTTATATTCACGGAACCTTTCTAAATGAAAGTAATTGCTAAACTTTAAATAGATCTTGAACGAAATTCTTGACTCTTGTGTTGAAGCATTACTTATTTAAATAGTTATAGGAATAGTTTAATTTAGTATTCGTATTATATAATAAGATGTACATTTTTATATAAATAAGTATGGTAGGGCACTATTTATATTTTTAATTATCTTTAAAATGTTAAATAATTAAGTAAAAATATTTATTATGTGATCCAAAGAAAATAAATAAAATATGTATTTTGTGATTTAAAATAATGTTCTCTAAGTTCTATATAATAATTTATAAATATGTACTAAATTAGAAATTTTACAATTTTAATAGCTTAGAATTTTAAGAATATGAAAAAAAATATTGACTTTAACAATCAAAACTATTCTTACTGCAACGAAGAGATAAATGGTTCGTCAATAATATCTAATTTTAAACTAGACTGCACGTTTCAGCACCCTTTTAATAGTAAAAGCATTCGTGGACATGGTTATCAAGAAACAGCGTGGTAAAGTATTTGTCCAAAGTAGTTGTCCAGCGTGGTAAAGTATTTGAATAAAGTATTTGTCCTTGACTAAAGTCCTAAAGTATTTGTCCCTTGAGGCTAGAATTCATCTAGATAAATTTTATTGGAATATCAGGGATATAACTTTTATAAATAAATATTTTTACTGTTCTTTAAATGGATTTAGAATGAAAGGCAATTTCTATCGAATCATTTCTTAGTTAAATAGTGATGAAAATATTTCAATCAATACATTATTTAAAATTCGTGTTACATATAAATATTCGTTAGTACGATATTTTATTTTTACGAAATGTATTTCTCGATTTATCAAGCAGGGCGGTCGCTCTGCCAAGCCAAGCTTAAAAAAAAGCCACACAAACAACACAAAGAACTGGACAAGACCGCTACTGCTTATTTACAGAAATCAACTTCGCAATGTTAAATCGAAAAAACATGCCAGATTAAAATATAAGATATCAAATAAACCAAGCGTCGCAGAAAAAAAAAAAAAAAAACGAAAACTAGAAGAATCTAATGAAGAATTACTTCAATTTAAGACCAAACTAATCTTCATAAGTGATTTATAAACACAGATATAGATTTAAAAAAAAACCGTTGAGTTACTTAAAATGATCACTTTTTTCTTCGTCAAACTTTTTTTTTCAAACAACCTACAGACCTTAATATTCGGCAGAATAAAAAAAGGATTGCATTTTTAGACAAGTAATTACGTAATCTATGTGCTTTTATAAAATCCAGTGTAAAAAAATATTATTTTCTATCCATAATTAGCAAAAAACTTAATTAACTTGGCGATTAAAAAATTATGCCAAAACAGAGATAAAACCCGCCAACGACCATGTACCATCTGTATTATAATAGCACAAATCAGTTACAGGTTATAACCACATCAAATTTCATCTGCAAGTCAGACATTTTCTTTAGAAGATATTTCTTTTAAAATAAAACTTCACAATTATAAGAACACACATTTTATCAAACAATTAAATATGACTGCAAACTGTGGCAGATGATTGTTTCTAACATGAATAAGTATGAGAATTGTCGGAAAGGGATATGGATCTGGGTAGCTCAGTCGCAGGGCGTCAGCATGGTACGCATAAGGTCCCAGGTTCGAGTCCAGGCCCAGGTCAATTGTTCACTCATGTTTGTTTAATGCAGTGGTTCCCAAACTTTTGGGTTCGCGGAGCCCTTTTTTAGAAGAATTTCTAAGGCGGAGCCCCTTAACCCCACGGTACTCTATGGTTTCAAAATTAATGTTTTTTTGTCTATAGAGCAGAGAAAGATCTGCTGTATAAGAGTCCGAACCAGTAGATTCCAACATGGGGCCAAGGTTCTCAGTTTGGCCCTTTTCTTGATACATAAATTCTGAATTTATACTAGAAATTTTGAAATTCAAATTTTCTATTACTTAACACTTTTTTCAGTTTCATTTCATATTAGTTATTATTGGGCACAATAAATTACTAAAAACCACTAGGACGAAACTACTATAAATGACTAAAAACCACTTTTAGGTAGCTTTCAATACAAAAAGCTACCTATTGCAGCCGTTCGGAGGAAAGCAATTCCAGAAAATTTTGGTATATTTTCACCGATCATGACCCCCAGACCCCAAAACCACCTTACGTTCAAATGTTTATTTATATATATATCTGACATTTGTCATGCTGTAACTCTCTTATTTATGAACCGATTTGGATGTGACTAAGTATGTGTATAGGACGACCGAGTTCGTTGGTCAGCTTCATCCGCCATCTTGTTTCAAAATGGCAACCAGTTAAAAAAATTTATTTTTTTTTAAAATCAAAAAGATGAACAAAAAATTTATAAATGAGAAAAATTCTTTCCGTTAAGTGCTAGATTGTGATACAAGGATTTCGAAGCATTTTTTTTATTTGGTTTTATCTTAAAAAATGGCTGAGATATGGTAGTTTGAAATTCTAGGGTGGCTGACATTTTGAAAAAAACCTGATTTTTGTTATGCTGTAACTCTCGTATTTATAAACCGATATGAATATGACTGATCATGGGTACAGAACATACCAAAATCTCGACCGAGTTTGTGCGCCATCTTGTTTCAAAATGGCAACCAGTTAAAAAATTTAAGTTTTTTAAAAATTCAAAAAGATGTATAATAAAATTATAAATTAAAAAACGTTGTTTCCGTTAACTGTTAGATCGTCATACAAGGATTCCGGAACATTTTTTCTTTTGCCTTTATTATAAATTAAAAAACGTTGTTTCCGTTAACTGTTAGATCATCATACAAGGATTCCGGAACATTTTTTCTTTTGTCTTTATCGTAAAAAATTCTAGGGTGGCTGACATTTTGAAACAATCTGATATTTGTTATGCTGTAACTCTCATATTTATAAACTAATATGAATGTGATTGTTCATGCGTACAGAACATACTAAGGCCTTGACCGAGTTCGTTGGTCAGCTTCATGCGCCATCTTGTTTCAAAATGGCGGCAAGTTAAATTTTTTAACTTTTTTAAAATTAAAAAAAGTATAAAAGAATTGTAAATTAGAAAAGTTGTTTCCGATAAGCGTTATATCGTGATACAAGGATTACGGAACATTTTTGTTTTGTCTTTATCCTAAAAAATGGCAGAGATATGGCAGGCTGAAATTCTAGGGTGGCTGACATTTTGAAACAATCTGATATTTGTTATGCTGTAACTATCATGCTGAAATTCGCATTCAAATTCAATAGTAACGAAAACTGGGATTGAATCTTCTATAATCTGGTTCCAAGCAATTTAGCTTAGAGTGTTTGAGGAAAATGAGTTGAATTTTTAAAAACATGGACTGTGAAAGCTACCTTTTTTCTCGGTACAGGCCGGAAGGACTTTTTTGTATTAAAACATCTGCCTTGTATAATCGAGATATATCTGCCAAATACAGCAAAAATTAAAGTTAAAAACTTGTGGTTTCTGAAAGCATTTAGTAACGAAGAAAACAAACTCTTCTTACCCAAGCGACGTTCGAGCAATACTGTTAAGGGGTTAATGACATCCATTTTAAAAATAAATCGGGGATTTCCAGTATGAACTCGAAATTAAAGATTAAAATGGTAACCCTGTCTGGGTCATGCATTGCATTGGGGCTTACGTGAAACTATAATTTTTAATGGTGAAAACCACACACACACACATAGAAAAGGGTAAGTTGTACAGTTTTCGTTTACAAAGAGACATTTCTGTATAATCTCAATAGGCTACTCGCGAAAAGAAAGAAAATGCGTAGGCCCAGTCGTCCATGAGTAATTATATAACACGTTTTCGCTAGTCCCGCCCAAACGTAATAGAATCTTGCGATTACGGATTCTTTTATCGTTCTTCTTTACGTTTCTAGTACTTCTAAATATACAACGAGAACGAATCGCCTTTGAGTTTCTTCTTTTGAACTACTTTTTAAAAATACATTTAGTAGTTGATCTTTGTTTTAGTGTTTAAGTGGGCGGGACAAAATCTATAACATCTATTTTTAGGTATTAGGTGCAGCATCGTTCACATTTTTTGGATGTTTTATTTGAAGTATTTAGCTATTAATTATAGCTTTGAAAGAATCTTTCTTTCACCATTGTTTTTGCTTCAAAATAGATATACGGTTAAAAACTACACATGTTAAAAGATCTGCAACTACTAGTAGGATAACTTTACTAACAAAATGATATATGGGTGGGGTTAAATTTATATCACGGCGGATACTCATTGACGAAAAGTCAAAGCAAAGGGGGGAGCTGAACTAAATTTTAGATTTTTAGTGTGATGAGAAGTGTAAAGAACCAATACATTTTTTAAAATTGCTACAGCCTTATATCTGATAGGAAAATGTGGCATCATAACATAAGAATCTGAGCCAATGCCGAGACCAATTAAAACATAATTTTAAAGAGTGGTTGTTAAGTGATACAAGATGTAAAAAAATGAGTTTTCAGCAACATACATTGCTTTAAAAATTATGTACAATTATGTAAAACAGCATAATAATTTTAAATAACTAAGAATTAATAAAAATAAAATAAACAGATTAAAGGAATTAAAGTTACAAAAAGAAAAAAAGAAAAGTATAAATACAACGTATACAAATATTAAATGAACCTAATGAGGGGTTTATTAAATGATACAGGATGTTACAAAAAAGAGGCGTTTTAATCGACAAACATTGTTTTACTATGAAAAACAGTATAAAAAATTTAAATATACAAATAACATAAACAGATTAAAGAAATTAAAGTTATAAAAAATGAATTATATATACACAATATACGCAAATATAAAATGAATCTAATGAGGGGCCTTAAATGATACAAGATGTCATAAAAAGATGTTTTAAGCAACAAAAATTGTTTTACTATGAAAAACAGTATAGGAAATTTAAAGAACTAAAAATTATTACAAGAAAAATATACAGATTAAAGAAAGAAAAATTATAAAAAGAAAAAGAAATATATATGCACAATATACACAAATGTAAAATGAATCTAATGAGGGGCTTTAAATGATACAAGATCTTATAAAAAAGACGTTTTAAGACGCAAACATTGTTTTAAAAATTAAATACAATTATGAAAAATAGGATCAAAGATTTAAAAAACTAAAATTTAATAAAAATAAAATAAACAGTTTAGGGAAATTAAAATTCCAAAAATAAAAGTAATACAATATACAATATATACAAATATTAAATGCCGATAGAATTTTTTTTTTATTCGCACAAAGTGTAAAGAACAATAACGTATAAAAGTTTAGTGTGAAAAATGATGTTGAATTGTTTTGCACTGGTTACTAAGCAAAAAAGAATTAAGTATAAACATATGAATAAGTGGAGCTCCAAAGAACAAAACTGTTCTCCCTTTTGTTTGGCAAGCAGAGATAACAGAATTGGAGCGCCTTTGCTATTTCAATTCACATTGTGCATTCGATTCAGAATACTATTTCTTGTAGCTTATTTCGAATCGAATTTTTAAAACACGTTAAATGCAGAAACATAAAATAAAGTAGTTCAAACCAAAAATATTATAAAGAAAATGGATACATGTATAATGAAAATTTTTATGCAATGTAAAACAATGTATTATAGTATTTTTCAACTCAGTGATATTTAATTTTGACACACACAAACACATGTGCCTACATACTTTCGGAAAATTTTTCCTTGCAATATGCTAATTTCTTTCATGTTTTGTTTATTTTCCTGGAACGCCGCGGAGCCCCTGAAAAGTATAGGCGGAGCCCCAAGGGCTCCGCGGAGCACACTTTGGGAACCTCTGGTTTAGTGTATTTAATTGTCTGATAAAATGCGTGTTCTTATAAATAAAGTAATCAGACGTAGTGTTTATGCTTTAAAAATATTTTAAATATATAATTTACGTTTTTAGAAAGATCTTTAAAAATAAATTAGTTTTTGAGGGAAGATGTACCTTCTAAAATGTATACATTAAAATTTATCGCCATTTAAAATTTCTTTCCAAACGTAAACAAAATTTTTGAAATGAATTAAATGTGATTCATTTATTTCTAAAAATAAAAAAACACGGTAAAGGACAGGCATTTCGTTCTCAGGAATACCTTTCACGTCATTTTCCTATAAATTAATGAAATCCAGTTGTTAAATTATTTTTGTTTTAGAAGTGAAGTTTCCATTTAAATTTATTGTAACAATACAATGTTTAATTGAATAAAATAATGTAAATCTATGAAATTGCTAAGAAATTCCAAACATGAACAGGGCAACGCAAAAAATAAATAAATAAACAAAAAATAAATAAACAGATAAATAAATAAATAGATAAATAAATAAATAAATAAATAAAACTCAGCTTTCAGAAATTCTAAAAATTGTTCATAATTCCCAATTACAAGCTAAAGGAGGGTTTATTTCTATATTATTATATATATAATAGTAATTTCAGCAAATACATTAAATTCCAATGCGATCTGTTTTAAACTTAAAGATAGTTTATAACACATGATAAAAAATTTATAAAAAAGAATGACGCATCACATTTCAGTGAGGGGATGGGGAGGGGCGTGAACAAAATTAGGAAGTATAATAAGGCTCTCTGTTTGAAACTTTACGATATTTTATAACACATAACATAAATTTTAAAAATAAAGCCGCGCCAAAAATTATAGGGAGGGGCGGAGCGCGTTTTGCCTACACAAAGGGGGGGGGACGTTTCTAAATTTTAACGATATCCGTCATGTCACATCTCGTTACAAAGGGCTGTGACCACTTATTCGTGTTATGCACAACAGGTGTCACCCCCACATTTTGCGCCCCCCCTACACTACTTATGTGATATATTGTTCGAAAGGCCTGTGACCGCTTATTCATATTATGTATCTTCGGGGTCCATCCTCCCACTTTCAGCCCCCCCCCCAAAGGGGGCACTTTTCTAAATTTTGCAAATACCCCTCATGTGATACATCGTTGGAAAGTTCTGTGACCGCTTAATCCTATTATGCATCTCCGGTGTTCATCCCCCCCTTTTGCCCCCCAAAATCGATTAGCTTTCACCACCAGGGGACGCTTTCCTATATCTGTTTCTATGGGTCGCATCACGACGGGGTATGGCTCATTCGACTCGACATCGATAGAGCTTTCCGATTTTAGTTCGTTTTTTCACCACCAGGGGGCACTTTTCTATCTCTGGTTCTATGGGCTAGATAACGACGGGGTATAGTTCATTCGACTCGACATCTATAGCCTTAACGATTTCAGTGCCCGAGGTTCATACAGAACAAATTGCGCTACCTGGTTGTGGAAGATGGAACTTGAGCGTGCGCAGCACGACTGCTATACGGTGCCGAAGGCAGCGGGACCCGTGTCGGAAGTTAGTTTGATTAGAGGTTTATACTATTCAATGTGCAAATTAAGGGATTATCCTGTGCCGAAGGCAGCGGGGAACCAGGTCGGAGGTTCGTTCGGTTCGAGGTTTATCTTATTCGAGGTTTTACAAGATTCGAGCCCCCGATGTAAATTAGGGGCCCGCTAGCGGGTGAAGCCATTTAGTGCTAATAATAAAAGAGGGTGATATCACGTTTGATTTCAAATGCAGCGCTGACACGCTATGTACGTATTCCATTTTTATTCATTTCATGGATAAGTCAGTGATATTTTTTAACGGGAGATAACAAGTATTATAACAAGCCACATTTAGTATGTTGTTATTAGTTTAATTGAAAAATCTACTGGTATTTCTAGTTAACCTTTTAAACAATGACTGAAAGTAAAATGTAATTTTAAATTATCTCTCATATTTAGATTATTTAAAAATTATGTTTATTATGTTTTTTTAAAAAAAGAAATGATATCTACAAAAACAACTTTGTAAAAGTAAAAAAAAGCCAAGCTTAAAAAAAAAAAAAAGTTGTGGCTAAAAAATGGTGTGATATCAAATTTCCAAGCTATTATATTACTTATTTAACCTTTTTTCATTAAATAAGTTATCATATATATAAGTCGAGTGCCTACGTATATGTTAATAGAAATAGTTTTCTCCTGTACTAAATACACTCTAACGAGTTTCTGAAAATTCAAATTTTTTCAAATTATGCATGATGGGCTTGGCGGCCATCTTTCCATATTTCTAAGCACCCAAATTTCTAAAGTAAAAGCGTAATATGTTTATAACAATTTCGAACTTCAGATTTTAACTACGGACAGATAAATTAGATAAGACTGATATTTTGAGAAATTGATTTTTACTAGTTTGAAATTATTAATTACTCTAAAAAATAAATCATAAGATGAATCTTTAAGATAAGTCCTCATTATCTTAAGACATCAGAGCATACAAGTCTATAAATGAAACGCTTAAAATATTTGCTTAAATAACAATCTTGAACTTTGGATTTTAACTACGGATTTGAATGCTTAGAATTTTGTGAATAATATGCAAAGATGGCCGCCAAGCCCATCATGCATAATTTGAAAAAAAATTGCATTTTCAGAAACTCGTTAGGATGTATTTAGTACAGGAGAAAACGATTTCTATTAACATATACGTAGGCACTCGACTTGTATATATGATAACTTATTTAATGGAAAAAAGTAAAATAAGTAATATAATAGCTTGGAAATTTGATATCACACCACTTTTTAGCCACAACTTTTTTTTTTTTTTTTTTTTTTTTTTACGCTTGGCTTTTTTTACTTTTAAAAAGTTGTTTTTGTAGATATTTTATTATCATAATACTTTTTAAATAATTAAAATTCCGTACAAAAAATCCTTGTGTGATGTGGGAGAAATATAATAAAATATTAATGTTTTGACTTAGAATACTATTTTCTAAGTTTTACATCATACGTTTATGTATATGTATATATATTTAATAAATTTTTTGTAAATAAAAACCATTAAACCACATAAATAATCGACAATAGATAAACGATAATTACATACAATACATAAATATATCCAAAAATTTAAGATTCTCAAAATATAAATTAGTAGGAAAAATACTTAAAGATATGCAGAGAAAACAATCCAATATCAGAAAGTGTAAATTATTACAAGAAGCAATTGGAAACTTATAAAGCGGAACAATTTTTCAAGGGCAATATTCCACTAACATAAGTAAAATGTAATTGATTTCTGTTTGAGTTAACAGCCATGAGCCTTATTTATTAACTCAAATTGTCCGATCCGAGAAAATTGAATCAAAATTGACAAATATCGAGTAATTCAACATGATATGTGCAAAAATAAATTAATAGGGAGGATTATTAAATACTAAAACGTATTAAATAAGGAATTGTTAGACAAAAAGAGAAATTGTAGTAAAACATACCTTATCATCAACATGTTAGCTATCAAAAACCACGTTATCCGTTAGAAATGCATGTTGTATATAACCGTTACATTGACAGTTTATATAATAATCTATTTTTACAAATTTAAATCTAAATTTATGTATACCTATAAATAATTTTTATCATAATTTAATACAATATCCAATGTTAATAATAATGATATTAATGAAAGGAATTTTGCAATTAAAATATTTACAGCACGAAAAAAAATATATGTATAAATAAAAAAATAAAAAAATAGAAAAAAGAGGAAAAAATGATACGATATTGAATGATAATCGAATATTGACTACGATATTTTAATGCATTTACAACAATATGAATAAGGAATTTGCTACGATACATCAATGCAGCGCCACCTATGAGTAAGAAAAAAGAAGATAGCATTGTAATTTATTAATTTGTTAAAGGCATATATTAAAAAAATGTTAAATAAAACAAAATTATATAAATATATATTTATATAAATATGAAAAAAATATTTTTATTTCATTTTTTTGAGAAATTATAAATTCCAATCAATATTAGAACTAACTGCAAAGTAATTAATACTAAAACTTTAGATGCAAATTAAGTATTTTAAATTCGTAATTTGGTGCTGCCATCTACATTGAAACATATGTAACATTTACTTAATTTAACTATAATGTTAAAAATAATGCTGGTTATATCATTGAAAAAAGGGAGGATCTTTAAAAAAAGTAAAATTAATGCGTGAATATTAAAATTTCTCCCGATTTACTTTTGCAATTAATGTCGTTGAATTCACGACTAAATTAAAAAAAACATCACCGATACTTTCGACCAGCTACAGATCATTACGATAGGTAATTTATTATTATTAGAAATAAATGGTACCAAAGAAGAAATTACGCATCGTATTATAATTGTTAACAATTTCAAAGAAACGTTCACAATGAACTTTGCTTCCGGGACTGAAATCGATGAAACACCTAAAAATCCTAAAATCCCTTCTCAGGCAGGTGATCAAAATCATTCAAACATTTCATCCAGCCTACTACCAGAGAATATGACGTCAGTGTTACACCCTCAATTTTTCGAAAACCTATATCGCACTTCCATTACATTTAGTGATTTTGATAATGTTATACCTTCTTTCGTCGGCAGATTCCCTCCGGAATATTGATAAATGGATCAATAACTTTGATGATCATACTAATATGTTTAATTTGTCTGATTTTTATAAATTCATATTTGCTAAACGATCCCTCAAAGGAAAATCCCTATTGTTGATTCAAACCGAATGCCATGGGCTAAACTCAAACAACATCTTTTATTGGAATTTGGTTCATCCTATAATTATGCTGAGTTCCATGACATGCTGAGTAAGTACAAATTACAAGATATTGAGACAATATACAAATGGTTTCTCATCATTTGAAGCAATTATGTTCGCGGGGCAACATGAATTCAGATTTAATGCAATATGTTATAAACTAGCTGTTTAACCCGTTCTACGCACGGGAGTTCATGAATTTAATTCTAAACCAAAATTAAAAATAAAAATCAGTACAAGCAAACTAAAGTTCCTGAATATAAAAATTTGTTATGTCTATAAAAATTAATACTTACACAACCAAAAATCCGTAGTAAAAAGGAGTGGTACGTAAAAATTTCACATCAAATATACATAATAATAATCGAATATGAAACGAAACTTAGCAAAAAAAAAAAAAAAAAAAAAAAAAAAAAAAAAAAAAAAAAACGCAATGACAACAAACAATTTTAAAATATCTAAATAAGAAATAAGAATTCTCCTCTTAAAGTGTCGAGTTGTTCAATAACTATTCGATTTAGAAAAATATTTTTCTGCTACTGGTAATTTTTTTTAATGAAATTTAATTTATCATGTTGCTATGGCAGCAGACGATAAAACGATATCTTTGGAGTAAGGGAATAAATAGAATAAAAAGTTTTGTTGATGTTTATGATAAAATAATTTTCTTTATTTTTTTTTAAATGTAATAATTGTGCATAATTAAATACTTACCTGCAAGGAGGCGCGCAGTCAAGTGCTCAACAACAAATCACTCAAATTGACTGTTGGTATGCATCAACTGAGTACCTGCTCTGTACTTTTAATAGGAACATAAATTTAATTTTTACGAAAACTGTTATTCTAAAATAGCGGTATCATCTATATAAAACTGCGATTAAACGTTACGTGTGAAGCAAAAAATGTTGAATTTGTTAAATATAATTAGTTCTGTTGAAATCAGTGCAGTAGATTTGGATTTATTAATAAGGAGGGTCAATTAATGAAAAAGCCGCCGCCAGGTGGCAAAAGGTCAAGTAAAATATATATGATATTTAATAAAAAGTCGTTTACCTCCCCCTACCCACACCCGTAAATTTAACAAATAATCTGTTAAATAAAGTTTTCTGTATTAATAATCTCTATCAAACTGATAGTCCAATAAAAAAAACCTTTAAACCCAGCTATTTATCATTCATTAAGTCGATAAAATCTTTTAAAATTAAATTTTTAGCATTTCGCAACGGTTAATAATTAAGTTGATTGTGTATACATGTCATATAATCTCTGATCCATCGATTTTAAATACTCGACTCGCAATTGCAATGATCTTGATTTATTTAATGACTTCTGCGGAGATTTTATACAACCAACCAACCGAAGATAAAAAAGCGTATTTTTGATGAGATCTCTTTGTAGATGGATTTTAATTGATATTTAATCTATCAAAAATCTATTTAAAATTTCGAATTTTTTTGCCCCAATCGTTCATGGCCCCCCTACCAGCAACACGTGTGCAAAATTTCGTAGCCCGGCGCCCAGTGGTTTCGGAGTTTTTGAGGTTACATAGATACGCGAAGGAATTTTAATAGTATAGAAGATGTACCAGATACCGTCTTTAGGAAATGAATTTTGTACGGATGTGAAACTATTTTCGAATTTAAACAGAAACTCAAAATTTACGATAAAATTCGAACTGACTAAGAAAGTACGAAATCCCGAAAAGTAAAATCAGATATGCC
The DNA here is from genome assembly GCA_963931845.1 of Maratus michaelseni. Lineage (NCBI taxonomy): Eukaryota > Metazoa > Arthropoda > Arachnida > Araneae > Salticidae > Maratus > Maratus michaelseni. Next base: position 305,194,370 of record OZ007592.1, read on the forward strand.
AGTCAAAGATAAATCTATTTTTCCCAAAAATTGACCTCTTGTGTTTCAACTATGGTCAAGCTAATCACAAAAGTATCCAGTGTAGGCATAAGGATAAAGGCTCACGTTGTTTTAATTGCTCGAATTTTGCTCACAAGTTTGCCCAATGCGATCATCCTAGGAAGTCCAGAATTAAGTCAGAACCGTCCATCATTTCTACCATTAATTCTAAAAATTTGTTTACTGAACATGTCACTATTTCTTCCTTAGATGTGATTCCATTAATCGATACGGGCAGAGAAGGAACATTGCTAAAAGAAAGCATTTATAGCAAACTCCCTGTAGTTTTGAACCTTGAATATTCAATCATGACATTAACTGGATTAGGAAATACAACCAAACCACTGTATTTTTTTTTACAGATATTGTACTTGATTATTCTGGTTATAAAACTAAAGTTTGTGTAGTTCCAGATTATTCCCTATCTTTTGACTTTATTATTGGTGCCGATATAATACAGTAAAATATTCTAACAATTTCTGAAACTTATATTTCTATGCAAAAGATTGTGAAGGATGAAACTATGTCTGATATTTTTTTAATCAATGTTACTCAAGCGAGAGATGACTGTAACCTTGATTAATATGATATTACTGACGAAACCATACGTGCACAGATATCGCAACTTATTCAAAATTATTCTCTCCGAAAAATTAAATCCACTGGCATTAAATTGCCAATTCATTTGTCAGATGAAACACCTGTTTCTTCTCATTCTAGACACCTTGCGCCCATAGAGAAAGACTTCGTTGAAAAACAAACTGCCGAATGGCTTCAAAAGGGAATAATACGTAAAAGCAATAATGATTATTCATCGCTATTGTTTTTGTAAAAAAAGAAAGATGGCTAATTCATATTATGTGACGACTATCAGAAGTTAAATTCTAAAACATATAAACGGCTGTTTCCTCTTCTAGTAATTGAGGATATTATTCATCAATTGTACTCTGCAAAAGTATTTACTACACTCGATCTTAAAAACGCTTTTTTTTACATTGGGGTTGGAGCAAATTCCTGAAAGTACACTTCAATTGTAATCCATTCCGGTCAGTTTGAATATCTATTCATAGATTATGGGCTTTGTAACGCCCCATTGTTTTTTCAAAGATATATTTATTACCTTTTTCGTGACCTCATTAATGAAAAAGTAATTATTATTCACATGGATGACTTCATTGTATCTGCTGAAAGCGAAGCCAAGGGACTCAGGAGATTACAACGCGCAACTCCTTACCACTGCGTACGAATATGGTTTGGAATTGAATCTTAAGAATTGCCACTTTCTACAACGAGAAATCGATTGTTTAGGCTATCACATTAAAGATGGTCAACTACATCCATGTCCTTGAAAAACTAAAGCTGTTTTAAATTTTCCAGAACCAAAAAGTGGGAAAGATGTCCATTCTTTTGTCGGATTAACTTCATATTTTCGTAAATTCATGAAAGATTATCTCGTTAATAGCTAAACCTTTAACGGATCTCCTTCGAAAAGGAACTAAATTTCACGTCGGTGACAAACAACGCAATGCGTTTTGTCAGCTGAAACACATTCTTTCCTCTGATCCCGTATCCCTAGTAGTCAAACAGAATTCATTGCGATGCTTCCATTGACGGTTACGGTGATGTTCTTCTTTAAAAGTCCACTGTTGACAACCAATTTCACACCGTCTATTTTATGAGCAAAAAACGCACGGATGCTGAACGTAAATATTCAAGTTACGGATTAGAAGTTTTAGCAGTCATAGAAGCTTTAAAAAAATTTCGTGTTTACGTACTAGGCACTCCCTTGAAGATAGTCACTGATTGCAATTCATTTGCTTTTATACTATGAATAAAAAAATATCTGCACCAAGATAGCTCGATGGGCTTTTATGATAGCTGATTAAAACTACAAGTTTGGAAATGTAAATATTGGCTGAAAAATTCGAAATGTTAAGGATAAAATGAGCAGAAAAAATTCTAAATTACAATTTAGCTGAATTTACTCCGGTTAGAAACTTGAAATTTTGTATAGTGGTTACTTTTAAGATACAGATGAACACTACAAACAGTTAATTAAAAATTTGAAATTTAAAGGTGTGAAATGATCTGTAAACGTTCTTAATTGCGCTTTATACCGAATTGTTAAGGCTAGAATCTTAAAATTGGGCATGTTTGATATGTCTATGACGTAAATGCTCGCACACAACAGCTTTTACAAAGTTCGAAATTTAAAAGTGTACAGAAACAAAAATCGTTCTAAAATTGCAATTTTTGTGAAGCTGCTGAGTTAGAAATTTGAAATTAAGCATGGTGATTATTTTTAAGGTGTGAGTGCAGGCTAAAAGCGATTTTTAAAAAATTCGAAATTTAAAAGGGTGAAATGAGCAAGTAGCATTTTAAAATACTTCTAAACTATGGTGTCGCTGAAATTGTTATGGCAGACACTTGACATTCATATGGCTCTTACTTCAGAGATATAAATTCATCCGCAGAATAATTTATTAAAACTTAGAATTGATAAAGTGTGCAGAAACAAAATATCATTTAAAATAGCGATTTCTGTGATATCCTTTGTTATAGAAGCTTGGAATTTGTAATGGCGATTATATATATATATATATATATATATATATAAGATGTAAATTCTCGCTAAGAAAGCTTTATGAAAATTACTAAATTTCAAATAAAAAATTAAATGAGCGGAAAAACTTCAAAATACATTCTAAATTACCATTTATTTGGAATTATTTTAGCGCTTCTCATTCATTAAAGACTCATGTTTGCTTAATACAGTATAAGAATGAAGTTTACTCAAAACGTTTCTTAATTAGTAATTTTTGAATTATCTGTAGCAGTAAAACTTCCTGTGATGAAAATAGTCTCACAAATACCAATTAGCATATTTCAACTACGCGAGCAAAGCCCCGGGTTCTGCTAGTATAAAATAAATTACGCATCTGAAAATGTTCAATTCAGAATTCAAAGCATCCTAAAAACTGATATTCCGGTTTGAGGAAACTGATTACTACACTATAAAAGCTACTCAGAAATGTTTCTGAAAAGCAGTGGCAGCAAAAGAAATCAATTTTTTTTATAAATGTATTTTAAAATCCGAAAAATATATTAATTTCTGGAGTTTCTGTAGATAAACAAAGTTTTTCGAAATCATGGGTAACTCGGAATAGGTTATTGTTTGCTTTTGGTCGTGGTTCTATTATATTTTCGTAGAAAAAGAAATTTTTGTCTTTTTTACCGTGTTTAATTTTCCCCATTCGGCGCCACTGCTCCCATTTTAGGAACATGCTGTTTCTCCTAAATATTTCAATATTTTTAAAATTTATTTTCAAACGTACTTTAAGGGCTTCCTATTAATCAAGAAAAAACAACGTTTCAATAAAATCAGGAATAAAAAATCATGCGTCAACCATAGATTATGTAGCACTTTGCAACACTTACAAAGTAATTTTGCAACTCTTTACGGTAAGGTGTAAGGTAATATCTAACTAAACAATTTTGAAAACACATAACATATTTAAAAATGCAATTTGAGGAATCACCAATAATATTCGGAAAAATATCCTAGCTCTTTTGTGCAGCCCAGTATATGATGTATAGATTTGAATATATTCTAAATAGAATGCTATATTTTAGATCAGTTAGGAAACGCGTGGCGCAGTTTAAAATTTCCCTTCTGCAATTTCCGACAATAAACGGAAATGTACTCAAGAACTTTTGTGCTGCCCTGTATACAATCTATACAATTTATAAACACCAAGTAATAGACAAAATTGAGTTAAATTTAAAAGCGCGTTCAGCAACTGAAAAAACATTCCCAGTAATTATTATTAATAAGCAGTACTTTAACCGAACTCTTTTGTGTGTCCCTGTAAATTAAGTATGAAAGCTATATACACAATATTCTATAGTAAGCCTCTTGTAATATCCACGTTCGTGATATATATCAATTTCAATATGTTTGAAATAGTGAAACATTATTAAAATAAACTGCAAACTATTTTTCTTCATAGACAACAATGTAACGGAATTCTTTTGAGTATCCCTGTAAAGGAACTATATGTGCTATGTACACTACATTCTATAATTAGTCTCTTGTAGTGCACATCAGTAATATATATCAATTTAAATATTTTTGAAATTGTGTACCATCATTAAAATAAACCGCAAATGATTTTTACCCATAGACCACAATGTAATGTTCCCTGTAAAAAACTATAAGTGCTACACACTTCATTTTCAATACCGATCATGCCACAGTAAGCCTCAATAACATATATCAATTGCGTAACGATCCGAGCAGATTTATGTAAGTTAGAGCACGGACAGATAGACAGATAGACAGACGGTAGACAGACAGATAATCCGAATTCATAAAAAATTTTCAACTATGTTGGAAAGTGTTAAAAAGGTTATATATATAGTGTTTCTTAATGGGTTAAGACCAAATTTACGCGTCAGTCTTTTAATATTCTAATATTAAACGTACTCCTGTTCTGGCATAGAGAGATAAATTCCTGTTTTCTGGTTGTATACACAGCAGTAGGTATTTTAGGAGCCAACAGCGTTTTATTTTAGCCTGCTGTAGCCTAAACTTTCCACAGATCGTTACACTTTAGACAACACAAAATATCTGATTAAATAAGAACGTCTGGTTTGATTGAATATTTGAAGGGTTAATTGTCTATATTACACAGAAACATCATCCGAATCTGAATCACTCGAGTATATAAAAATCTCTTGTAAAAGAAAATCAGAAATTTGTGGACCGTGTGTAACAGGTGATAAAGTCAAAAAAAGTTTGAGTCCATTTTAAACTTATAAAAACTAATATCACATAAACAAAAATACAGTTTTCAGCGTGGTATTTAGGTATCTTATATACCAATGAGATACAAAATCTGAATGCTTATTTTTATCTTTGGACAACATCATGCAATCTTATACACCACTGATCTATTGCGATCCCCAAGTTTATGTGCAAAAAATAGGTGGAATATTTTCCCTAATAAATATGTAACGCTACATACATTTAATTTTGTAAAATAACATAAAAAAAAAACAAAAAAAAAAAGAACGGTTTTCTGTTAGATTTAAATTAGATATTGTAAATGCAATAAGCAGATTGTAACATCGCTTATGTATCATAAAATTCAAGTTTGTACATAAATGGGGTGTGATAACCCATTTGTATTGAAATTTTCAAATTCTACACCAAAAATCACATTAAGAATCACTAAAAGTATCTAAAACATTTTTGTAAACCCGTGTAACTATATAACAAAAGATTTTTTTTATTTATGCCAACTTGTAGCAAAAATCGAAAGCTATAAAAAATAACTAAGTTTCTTTTTGCAGATTAATATTCACCATGATACTGTATGCCAGAAAATGACGTAAAGAAATAGCACGTCGCGTCAGTGCAAATGGCTGATATTTTCTATTGTACAGTTATTTTTAGTACCGGTAAAGATTAGGGATTTCCTCCATGAACTGAATTTTACGTAGCCGCACACACACAGACACACACACACACACACACACAAAAAAATCACAGTATGTATTTTGACGTGATCCTAATTTCGCTTTATGTAAGTTAAATGTCTGCTACACCCCCCCCCCCATTGCATTATATGCAACAGTGCTCTATAAGTCCAAGAAATTAAAATAATTTGTTTTTCATGCGGCAAAAAAAATCTAATATTACGTTGAATATTAATATGCAATTCGCATTTATCCCACATATTTATATAATTTTTTATTCGAATGTTACTTTTCGTTTGGTCATTTGAAACATCCGGCATATCATATATGGGAACAAAATAACATATATTTGTGTGTGCATATTAATACATTGCATACACAATAGATATACGAAATTACAATGCGAAATATTAATAAATTCAATTCCAAGTTTGTTCTTTTTAAATTTATCATAACCTTAAGAAAATAACAAATAATTAGGATTTTAACATTTAATGTGTATCTTAATGGAAGGATAAAATAAATGATTCTTTACAAATATCTAATTTTAGATTTCCTATATACGAAATATAGATACATATTCAATACAAAATTTATCCTTTTCAAATCTATCATAACCTTATAAAATTGGCAAATAATCACGATTTTAACAGTCAAAGCATATCTTAATGCAGTGAAAAGATAAATGATTCTTCACAAATATCTAATTTCAGACTTGATTACACATTTCAACGCTCTTTTGTTATTAAATGTTTTCGAGGACATGGTAATTCTTTTGAGAAAGGGCCTTAACGACATACTCTCTTTCAATCTAGATAAATTGTAGTGGAATATCACGCTTACAAGTTGCCTAAATAAGGTTCCTTGCTGAATTTTATAATTAGATTTTAGCCAAATTCCTGAATGTTGTGTTGATTCATTCCACAGTTAAATTATTAATATGATAGTTTAATCAATGTGATTTTATTGATTTTTATTTCTGTTGTCTTTTATTTCTGTTGGTATGAAACGATTGTGAATTTAAACAAAATAATTTTCATTACTACGAAAAGTGCTAAATAATTTATATTTTTCTGCCGTAAAACATGCTTAAAAGGTTTTTTAAAAAAGTGTTAAAATGGTCATCTTGCAATTAAAATTTACACTTAATAGTTAATGAAATAGTACCAGGCGAACAATATAGGCGTAAACTTTGAATCTATTGGATTTTACTTTTATGAAATCTATAACATTCGAAACAGCATTGAAAAAAAATATAACAATTAATATATACATGTAGTTTAATTTTGATATTGATGACTTTTTATGTTATTATGATTTGTTGTGTAAAGATGATTTATTCATTAATTATAAATAATGTATATTCCTAGAAAAAACATATGATCAACCCCTACTGCCACTGCCGCAAATCATCGTATAGAAATATGACTTTTACCAGTCTATTAGTAATAACGTATATAATTGATGCTCTGCATATATTTTGCTTAGAATGTCATTTTCATATAGAAATTGAGCCAAACTTTAACATTTTCAGTATTAAAACCTAATTTTGGCCTCATATGTGGACCCTTCGATAAAATTTAATTCGGGGTCCCAAACTGCAAGTCATTTTAGCAGAACTAAAAAACCGTTTGGAGGGTATTTTTCTGTTATACGGACACCATGTCAAAATGTCTACTAATGCATAATGTATGTAAATGTATGTAAATGTATGTATGTAAATGTATGTATGTATATGTATGTATGCAAATGTATGCATGTAAATATATGTAAATGTATGTATTAAATGTATGTAAATGTATGGTTGGCGACAATGGCGTCTGTATAACAGAAAAATACCGTTTGGAGAAGTGAGCCATAATTTAGAATTTGCAGATTTGAAGCCACTAAAATTCGATTTCGTTAATTATAGTTTACATTTCATTTTCTTTTTTCAAAAATGAATAAAAAATATAAATGATTTGAAAATTAATTTTGAAACAAATTTAAATTTTTACCAAGACATTTTACTTACCCATCATACGTAGTATAGGGTAAGTCTTGTAATCGTTTTGAAAATCGAAATTTTTTTTGACGGATTTACACGTTTCAGACACTGGAGATTCCGAAAAAGATATTTTTAGAAAAAAAAATTGCCGTCCATCTGTGTGTCTGTGTGTCTGTGTGTGTGTGTGTGTGTGTGTGTGTGTGTGTGTGTGTCTGTGTGTGTGTCTGTGTGTGTGTCTGTGTGTCTGTAAACGCTCTATCTCCCGAACAAATTGAGATAGAGACTTGCAGTTTGGTATGTGCTTAGTATGTAATAATGGGAAGAAGCCTATTTCATTTCAATAACCTCGATTAACCGGAACTATTTTTTTCGGACTCTCGAAATATTCGTTCTGATAAAAGGTATATAAAAATTTTCGAAATTGTTTATTTTAAGAAATGAATATAAAAGACAATAATAAAACATAAATTTTGCATAAAGCATGAAGTCGATCGGATAATTAGTTGGCGAGATATTTGGAATCCTATTTACCACACTCTTCGATTTTTCATGACCCTGTATTTCATCCAAATTTCACTTTAAAGACCTATTTTAATTGGAAATTTGACGCTTAATCAGATGCAATAAACCGCTAGTTAATAGGATTATTATTTTTGGAGTTATAAGGAAAAACCTCTTTCAAGCAATTCAGTAATCAAGGCTTTAAAGTTTATGACGTCATCAAGCCACGATTTTATTTGAATTGCAATGCATTTTATAAGTAGTTTACACATTTTTATTTTAATATTTTACATTATGCATATCCATGATTGGTAAGTATTACGGCGGCCCCCAACGACTAGTTTTATCTGCAATCGATTTCTTAAACCTTCAAATACGCGAATTCAAAATAACATCTGATTAAGACATGTAGGTTTTGATTTATTCTTAAAACATTAACCGCATTTCAACAATATTTCCAACGTTTAAATTTCATTGAAAATTTTAAACCTGCATAATTCTTGAACAACTTGAACGAATGACTTTCAGTTTGATATGTTAAAGTAAAATGTGTCTACGAATACAAATATGTTGTTGAAATTAGATCTTAGCACAAAAAAGCTTCAATTTTGATGCAAATTTTTATAAAAACAACCCATTAAGCAAAATTATGTATAATATTAATTAGCCGACGTTAGAAAAATGTAGCTGAAATGAAAAAGAAATACAGTGGGAAACAGAATGAAAATATTTTAGCAAATTACTGTTGGAAACGTATACAGCAGACTAGAAAATAGTAACACACGAGACAAAATGTCAATGAAATGACCGTTCATGATAGACTTTATGCACGTCTTGAATAAAGTGTTAAAAATAATTTATTTATTTTTGTTTTTTTATCGTTTTGTAGCGTTATAGATGATCATATTAACTTTCCATTTGAAACTTTAATGTTTATTAATTTAAAACTTTCCCTCTGAAAAATAGCACGTGATAGGGCAATTTATATTATATAATCAGAAACAGGAATGTCAAATTCACAAAGTACATATATATATATATATACATACAGGGTGTCTCAAAAGGTCGTTTACAAACTTAGCATGCTGGTCTGTCATATCATGACAAACAAGATTTACATAGGAACATGTGTTCGAAAATGCAAACTGCGACCGCTAAAGGGCGATGAGCGCAGACTTACGGGAGAGTGGAAAGCGCAATCATTTCAGGCAAAGACGTTGCAGGAGAAGGATGAATCGGTTTAGTAACGAAAAATTGGCCGATATGCATTACGTATATGGCGCCGCGGATGGAAATGCCCTAGCCGAGGTACGGATGTACCTTCAGCGCTTCCCAAGCAGACGTCAGCCAAGTCATGTTTTGTTTGGACAATTGCACCACAGATTGCGTGAAGCAGGAGCTTTTCAAGTACGTAGCTACATCGGTCAAGAACGCACTGCACGCACGCCTGTCGTAGAGGAAACCGTGCTACGGGAATTTGACAGGAACCCGCAAACAAGTCTCCAAGCAAGCGAACGCGTCTTGGGTGTACGTCGTTCCTGCATTATGCGCATACTGAATGAGGACACGAACCACCCCTACCACCTACAAAGAGTACAGGCATTGTGCGTTGACGATTATCCCCAACGCGTTGCATTCGCACGCTGTTATTTGCAACAACGGGTCGCACAGCCGGATTTTCCCATTTTGAACGGGTCAGTGAATTCATGCGTCGACGTTGTGAAGCATGCATTGCGGCGAATGGAATGAATTTTGAACATCTTGTGTAAATTAAACCATGTTCTTTAATAAAAGTCCTATTAATACCTTTTTCGATATACTTTCTTTCTTCCCCTCCACACCTGCGATCATCGCCCTCTAGCGGTCGCAGTTTGCATTTTCGAACACAAGTTCCTATGCAAATCTTCTTCATCATGATATGACAGACCTGCATGTTAAGTTTGTAAACGACCTTTCGAGACACCCTGTATATATATATATATATATATATATATATTTTTTTTTTTTTTTTTTTTTTTTTTTTTGCCGACCATTGTTATTATACTATAATTTGCTAAAGGTGACCACTTTTTAACAGTAGTATAAAACAATAATTACATTTCAGGTCATTACAAAGATCCACTGTGACTGGAACAATAAAAGTTTAAATAAAGATTTCTAATTGCAATAAAACTATGTGAAATCGAAATACGTATGTCGAAACCAAACATAAAAAAAAAACTAAGAGAACATCTCTTTCTATAAAATAAATAGATTAACTCTATTTTCCGAACGTCACATTCACCTTGAAATTATATTAGTGTTAAACTGTACAAAGTCAAATTATAATTAATTAATAATTTTATTTTGCTAAAAAGGTGCTAGAAGTTACAAATTGTTTCTAAAAACTTACAACCATCGTAGATACGATGTTAAAATGCTTCCCGAGAGCTTTCGACTGTCACAGAAGTTTCGAAATGTTCTCGAATTAAAGTTGGTCTTATAGTTGGAGACGAGTATATTTATTAACGGGGTGAGGGCGGTTGTTCAGAGGTTACGTTCCAAATTCACCAGAAATATTTAATATGCTATACCATATCTGTGGTATATTGTAAGATAACATGTCATTTCACGTGTTTATTCCTTTGGTTAAAATTTCCAATGATTCCATGATTATAAAGGTACAATAATGCTAAGTATGCTTTTTGTACTATGCTTTTTGTACTATGCTTTTTGTACTTTTGAAGTCTATGTCGATATTCTTCTTCTGATTAAACCCTGATAATGCTGTTGAGGATTTGCTATTCTTGATAGATGTAGTAAGATCTTTAAGTCTTAGTTTAAGTTTCGAGTTGCCATTCCTATGTAAGCGAGTTTTTCCTATTTTACATTATCTTTGAAAGTTTTGATGTATGCGCCCGATATTTCATTATTTGGAATTGGATCTTTTTTTCTTTGTACAACCTCCTTTAATTTAGCTTTTGGTTTTCAGATTAAATTAATATTATACTTTCTGAAAGTGTACATAATACTTTTATATAACTGTGGAGCATAATTAACGATCCAAACCCCCAGGTTAAGTGCTTAGAACCTATTTTTAATTTTTAGCATCTTTTTAGTAAAATAAAATCGTTTATTTGTTTGATTTTGTACAGTTTAACGTTTATATATATATATATATATATATATATATATATATATATATATATATATATATATATATATATATATATATATACTTATGTGTTTGATAATCTAATGCAGCTTCTAACAGTTTCTTTAATTAAAATTTACTTAAATGTAAAAAAAAATAGTATGGTAGTTACTCTCTGTTGAATAAGTTATAATAAGAAAAAGGCAGATTTCTTTTGACTAAACATTGAGGATAATGTAACGATTATAATATTTACATGAACATTAGTTTTCTTATGTGCTTAAGAATGATTTTTGTTTTTAAAAACATGTAAAAAGCAGAAAATTAACTTACTTTATACGTAGTTTATTGTTGCTTTATTGCATATACAGAATAAAATTAAAAATTGCTTTCATTTTTTACCTCTTGGATAAACTTAGGCAATGTAAATCGGAAAAATGTTCAAATAAGGTAGGAATTAAAATTATACTGATGAAATGTACCTGTTATTACCTAATATGTATGTGATTAAGAATGATTTTTGTTTTTAAAATCCTGTAAATAGAAGAAAAAAATTAACTTACTTTATACATAATTTATCGTTAATATACCTTTTTATATTTACTCACATTTGATAATCTAATGCAACTTCCAACAGTTTATTTAATTAAAATTTACTTAAATGTAAAAAAAAAAAAACAGTATGGTAGTTAATCTCTGTTGAATAAGTAATAAGAAAAAAAGACCGATTTATTTTGACTAATCAGTGACGGTAATGTATCGATCATAATATTTACATGACCATTAGCTTTTTTATAAGCTTAAGAATGATTTTTGCTTTTAAAAACATTTTAAAAAGTAGAAAATTAACTTACTTTATTCATAATTTATTGCGAATATACCTTTTTATATTTACTTATATTTGATAATCTAATGCAGCTTCCAACAGTGTCTTTGATTAAAATTTACTTAAATGTAAAAAGAAAATAGTATGGTAGTTAGTTTCTGTTGAATAAGTAATAATACGAAAAAGACAGATTTCTTTTGAGTAATCAGTGGCAGTAATATAAAGATCATAATATTTACATGAACATTAGTTTTCTTATGTGCTTAAGAATGATTTTTTTCAAACATGTAAAAAGCAGAAAATTAACTTACTTTATACGTAGTTTATTGTTGCTTTATTGCATATACAGAATAAAATTAAAAATTGCTTTAATTTTTAACCTCTTGGATATACTTAGGCAATGTAAATTGGAAAAAAGTTCAAATAAGGTATGAATTAAAATTATACTGAGGAAATGTACCTGTTATTAATGCACAAAAAATTTGGACTTAATTAAAATTTATTTTAATATAATTCCTGAGTCCTATAAGTAACATTTCTAAAAAGTTTCTCAATGCTCTGAGTAGTAAAACAGTAAAATTTCCATTGTTTCACAAGTAAAACTTGGCGATATATAATACTTTGAATTTTATGAAATTTTGGAACTTACCGGTACTAAAAACAGAAAATTACGTTTATGGAGAAGGAAAGCTAAGAAGTTTCATATCTTGGCACGTTTTTGTCATAGCAGAATAAAGTTTTTACTGTTTCAATTGTTAGAGCAATTAGAATTTTTTTTAAATGTAACTTATAGGACACAGAAAAAGTATGAAATTTACAAAGTACACCATTTTGAAAATTAATGACAGAACTTTTTCATCAACACATTTTTAAATTTTATCTTATTTTGAGCACTGTTGCAAATAGCATTGCTTATATATCTCCAACAGGTAGGAATTTTAGGGCTTTTTGTAACACTCTGTATTTACAAGAATTTATTACTTTTTTAGGAACCAGAATAGCAATTTAATGGGTGATAGAAGAAGTGCCTATGTTACAAATTTAAAATTTTACAGTAATGAAGAAAAAATATTAAAGTCATTGGTTGGCGTTGTCCTGAGCACCTAGTACAAGCAAGGCGCTTCTTCCGATCTTAATTACCCTCTAGTTTGTCTTAATGCTGAGTAATAAAATACTATTAAGGTTTGTAAGGAAAGTAATAATATTATTTTTAGTTTATTGTTTTATTTTCTTCTATTGAAAGTAAACAAACTTATATATTATTAAATTGCAAATTTTTACACTGGTTAATCATCACTCATTTCAAATAAGGTAAAGCCAGGAGAGATGGCGCGGTCAGAGAGATTCGCACATAGAGATTCGGGGGGAATGAGTAGAGTGAGCGCGCAGCGACTCCAGGTATTTGTACAACAACAGTAGTGGAGTGTCTACTTGAAAGTGCACATTAATTGTTTTGAGCGTCTAAGATAAAGAACTGCTATTTTGTTTTGTTTTCCCAAAGTAAGCGCTTGACTTTTCATAGCAATTCATCAGAATTTCTATACAATGCCAGTAGTACAAAATATTTTAAACTTAAACGATTTCTCATAAGCTACTTATCTAGACTAACAATGTGAACATCAACGGTTCGTTTTAGTAGCGGCCATGTATAAAAGGCCGCGCAATCTCTCCTACTGAAATTGGAGAGTTTGCGCATCTCCTACTTAGGAGAGATTGCGCATTGTTTCCATTAGTTTCCATGCTAGGAAAGATTACGCAGCTTATTTGTAAATTTGCATAAAAAAATTAAAAATTAAAATGGACTAATTTTAAGTTAAACGTGTTATCAAGTAACTTAATGTTATTTTGTAATCTTATCTGGACTTGCTTTTTCTGATTCTTTAATTAACAATCTTTAGATCTTTAGTTAACAATTGAATTGTACATAGATTAATTTTAACACAATTACTTCAAATTGGTAAATGAATGAACTCGTATGAATTGAATTGTAGTTATTATTAGTAACAATCTCTCCTACCCATGTGCGCAATCACACCAACTCTATAAGGACAGATTGCGCAAAATAACTTTCTTGGTTTTATATCAACTTTTCTATTAATTACACCATAACAACAAAATAGCAATGGAAATGCATAAAAATTAAATGAAGTAAAAATTAATCATGGATAGTTTAGTAAAAAATTAATATTTAGATTTTTTATTGTTATTCTTTTGAATTGTGCGCAGACTCTCCTAACTTTACCTTAGTCCATTTTTAAATAAAAACCTAACATTCCAAAATTTGGAATTTGGATTCTTCTTCCAGATATCCATACAATTAGAGTTGGATCTGCTGTGAATCCTTTTATTTTAATTTCAGCTCGATAACTTTTTTTTTACCGAAAAATATAAATGCATGCTTTCATATCTCATTGTCTGATACTTTAAATTTACAAAGTTATTGATATTTATTATTTCAGATACGAAATATAGCACATCTTTCCTCTTCCATGAGTCAGTGAAAGGGTTTTCTTGTTTCCCAAACCGAACATCATAAAATCTTTAGAAATGTGATGACATATTTTCAGCTATATTTATCAAAGTATTTATGTATCCAGACTTGAATTTAGTTTTGAAATTCATACATAAAATGATTTCAATAATTTGAAGTGAAGCAAGTTTAATTTTTTCTATCGGAAAATATACAAGGTGCGTCAGAAAAAAAGTATGAATACACTGTTTAACGGGTCATAACCTTCTATTTTTTTTCTTTTCAAAGTGTAATTAATTCAGGTAATAATGAATTGAATTAGACTATATTAAGCTTTGAAAAAAGAAAATCTATTTAACATACTATTGCAAGTATAAAATTGTAGCTGAAATGCAAAAACAATATCGCATGAAGATTCAATAAAAGATAAGTTTGAAAGGAATGGACGCTCATAGACAACGTTACGGAAGCGCAATTACACAAGAATGCGCCACAACACCAAATGAAATGTTTGCTGAAGTTTCTGTATCAATAGTCCATCGTTATAAACAGTGTATTGACCAGCACGGTAATACTTTTGAACATCAGCAGTAGGAGGAAGGGTTATACATTTTATGTAGATTATTTTTCAATTTAAATATTAATTATAAGTGAATAAAAACTGAAGTTATAGTCATTCAAAATGAGTTTGCATTTTTCTGACGCACCATGTAGTTTAAGGAAAGTATTGTATTCATGATTTGTATATATGTGTTTGTGAAAGTAAACACGATAACACCTAATCAGTATTTCCGATTGAGCTCCAATTGGGTGAATATCTGCGACAACAGTCGTAAGTACGGTATAGATTTTCATAAAAATCGGCCGGCATAGTAGACATATAGATTATTTTTAACACAATTATTTCAAATTGGTATAGCAATCATACAAGATGTAATTTTCCAACTGGACGAAAAATTTCCGGGCCAGGATTCGAACCTGGGATCACTTGGCTGAAACCGCCACGCTCTACTAACTGAGCTATCCCAGTCGAATCTGGAAGGCATAATTCATCCAGTTAACCTTATTGATCATAGCATCTGGTCAGATATTTTAATCAGCTCAACAGAATAGATCACAGGTAATAGAACTCCAGTAAACGCTGGATACGTGATTACACTAGATTTTTTTTAACACAATTATTTCAAATTGGTAAAGCAATCATACAAGTTGTAATTTTCCAACTGGACGAAAAATGTCCGGGCCAAGATTCGAACCTGTTATCCCAGGTTCGAATCCTGGCCCGGACATTTTTCGTCCAGTTGGACAATTACAACTTGTATAGTAGACATATAATCTATTTCTAAACAATCCTCAAACCATTTTGCGACAGATTCTATAGGTAAAATAAGCCAGAAACAACATTTCAATGCTCTGGCAAATACAACAGTAAAACTTCAATTTTTGTACGACCAAAACTTAGAGAGTTATTATACTTTTAATTTTATGAAATGTATTTAATTTTCCGATGCTAAATACAGAAACCACGTTTTTAGTACAGGAAATTTAAAAAAAGTATCCTATCACGGTGCATTTTTGTCGTAGATGAATAAATTGTTTACTGTTTTAATTGTCAGAGCAAATACTAAAAAATATCTAACTTATAGGATGCAACCAACATTAGAAAGCGTAATATTTTTAAAATTATTGGCAAGACTGTTTCATCAAGAATGTCATAAATCTAATGTTATTTTGAGAACTTTTATAATTTGCATTGTTTATGTATCTCAAAGATTTCGTGTGTTTCAATATTTTGGAACCTGAATAGTAATTATAGTTGATATATTTCGGATCGTCTTCCGTTGTACATCCATCTATTTCAATTTAGGCACCTTTACTTTTTTATCCGATAAAAAGAAATACATGATTTCATATTTCATTGTCGGATACTTTAGATTTACAAAGATATCGATATTTATTATTTGGACATGAAATATACCACATCTTCAATCTATTAGGAATCAATGAAAGCGTTTCCTTGTTTCTTTTCCGAACATCATGAAATTTTAGAAATGTGATGACATATTTTCAGCTACATTTATCAAACTATTTATGTATTCTGGCTTGAATTCAGTTATGAAAAACATACGTAAAATGATTTCAATAAATTGGAGGGAAGCAATTTTTATTATAATGAGGCAATTTTCATTAATTGAAGTGAGGCATTTTCGTATAGTATAAGGAAGTATTCCAATCATGATTTGTGTGTGTGTGTGTTTTAAAGTAAACACGATTAACTCCTAATCGGTGCTTCCAATTGGGCAAATGTGTTATAAAGCCCTATCGTAAGCACGTTATAGATTTTCTGAAAAATCGGCCGACGTAGTAGGTGTATAATCAATTTTTAATCAATCTTCAAACCATTTTGAGACTGATTCTACAGGTAAAATGACTATGGAAAAATAACAGATTATAAATGATAAATATTGCGTCGATGTGATGAAGCATTATTAGCACAGAGGTGACGTCTGTAGTTTAAAAACGAGAGGTCCAGGGCTACAAGTTAGATAAATAGTCTTACTATGCATGAAGAAGCACCTACCGAAAAAGTTAGTGAAAAATTTACGAAAGGGAGGAAATAACGTAATGCGCATTTGTCAACGCGTAGGCCTGTCCATCTTTTCGAAAGAAGGAGGGTTTCACCTTACGTATATGTCTCATCTTGTATGATGTCTAAATTGTATGTCAGTTCTGAATTTTTTTAAGTTTGTAAACATTTCGATACATAAACCACCACCAAAACAATATGAATATATTGTATTAATTAGTATAAGTTATTGCTATTTCATTGGTACCAGTCACATTCTTATAAGACGATATGTGTCAAGGTTAGGAGGGGGTGATGACTTCACTTCCCGATTCAATTCAGCAATGTACAACTGAATTTACAACCAAAGACACATTCAATCTTATGTTTTATAGAATGTTTAAAGACATTTATAATAAAAAATTTTACACTTTCTGAATCCACTTTTTCACAATGTCAGTATACTAATAAATGAAATATATGAAACTTTCATTTTCATGAATATTTTACAGTTACATAAAATATTATCTTGTCTTTATGAAATTTTATCTTTTAAATAAACAGAAACTGACTCACAAAGTTTCAACAGAGAGATTACATCATTTTATAGACCAAAATAATGTTTAAATAATGAACCTATAATATTCTGTGAATAGAAAACTACTTGTTCCAAAATTTCACTGTTTCTGATATTTTTCATTTTTCAGATTTTGCACTATTCCATTAATAATAGTAATATCACTTCATGCCGTATTTATTTATGAGACAAATAGATGTTAAATTTTTAAAATTGTACTCTAAAAATGTGTCTATACTCCCTTATGAATTTTACAATTCTATATATATCAAATTGTTTTGAGAATAAAATGACAATGCATCTAAATCACAAGCATGAATTTATGAATACGGAATGTTTTTTAACTTAATATGTTATAGAAAATTTAGTAAAAAGAATTTTGTTTTGTTAATATTAAAAAAAAATAAAAATGGAGTTTTTTTATAAGCGCATAGACATATAAAAGATTTTATCGCATCCGTATGTCGCATATATAATTACCTTTCATTTAAAATAGAAGAGTGAATATTGCATACAAAGATATTGTTAAACTCTCTCAGAAGTTATATTTTGAGTTTTACTTCTTTTTGTACAGCTGCATAATAAATGGCAGTTTTGTTTATAGAAATTTCATTAAAATGAATGAAAATTAATAAAGATTACTTATAATATTGTATAACTCATAACATTTGAAAGAGGTACATTACATTTTGTGACATATGATCATATATTACAGAAAAATACAAAGAATGTAGTACCTGCGAGAATTGGAAAGCTATATATAGGAAACATGGAGCTTGACATAGAGTCGGACGATAAAAGACTGAGTGCGGAACCTTCAACATTCCATTAATAATTTAAATGTCACATAATGTCAAAATAAAATTTATTTAATTCAAATAATGAAAACTTTATATTAAATAAATGAACAGAAACTGTGACTGCATTCCATTATGAATTAAGTTTAGATATATTTTTTTTTAGATTAAATTGTTACCATTTCTAAACCACGAGCCTGAATACCGATTATTTTTCAACATAACATGTAATTAAAACTTTTGTAAATATGTTGATGTATTACGATATTTTGTTAATGCATGAAAACTTTTAAAGTGGCGGAAGTTTTGTATAAATATAAACATATAAAGTACTTTATTGCATCAATCAGCTTTAATTAAATATGGAAGGTTGAATTCTTATCTATAACACATATCAATATACATTAAAGATTCATAAAATCACTCAGTTCAATCACTCGTTTTCAGCTGAAACACAAAAAGCAGTCACAAAAAATCGTTACAATAACTAACTTTCAATACAGTAGTAACCCGTGGCTGCTAAATGGCTTTATTCAAACTTTAACTCAAAATATCTTACCAAATGATAATCTCTGACACAGTTAAACTTCCACTCTATGATGCGTGTTGCAAACACAATCGTCGCTTATCAGAGCAGGCCTTAAGTCATCAGACGGGGAGAGACCCGACACAAGTCCGCCGATACAACATTTGTACTGAGCGTTTATACATTGCCGATTGGCCAACTAAGCTAAAAATTCCATAAACTGACAGCGAAACACAGAAACCGTAAACTCCGAATGCTCCATGCATACTTTCAAAATTAGAGTAAAGTATCGTACATATGTCCGTGTTGAACCGTGACCTACATTATATACGGCTGGTGCATAACGTTTAAAACGTCACATGGAGTGGATCATTTTTATACGGAGATTGGTGCAAAATGGGAGGCGCGCCACTTTGCACCAATCGCCGTGCAAAAATGATCCATTGCATATGACGTTTTGAACGTCATGCACCGGTCGTGTATAACGTAGGTCGCGGTTGCACACACAGGTTAGGTGATGACATCACGTTTCCATTCAAAACATTAGAATGCCTTTTTAAGACAGTTGCTAGTCTAGTCCACAGCACATTTTCTTCACGAAATCTTTAAAAACTAATTATTTAACCGTTAACTTTCAACATCATTCATTACCTTTTCTTTATTTCAGCAATTTTAATTAATTATAATCCAGCAATAGCCCAATAACTTAGATAACAGTAATTCAGATGCTGAAAAAGTCACACTAATTAAAATAAATTAAATTCCCTTAATCGCAATCGCTTTCTAATTTATTTAAAAGCATCATTTAAAGCAGCTACAAACGAATGTTACAATCTTTTTTTCAGGCAAAGGAAGTGATTTAATTTTGTTGACTTATATTGACATTTTCGTAGTTCAATGAAAGGAATTTAATGTGAGCACTTTAATTAAAATTTTATCAAGGTATATTTCACGGTAATAAAATGAGGAAAATACGATCTAGTTTGTTTCTTAAGGTTTGCTCCTATGTGTGATGCCCACTGTTTTAAATTATGCAAAAAGAAGTGTAATAGAGATTGTTTCAAATAGATTAGTATATAAAAAGACAATTTGATTCGGTTAATAATTTATTTTTATGCATTTTATTTTGAATTTGATAAACTTTAACAACAGATAATGCAACATTTAATACTTACCGAAAATATCCTCACGACAAAATTGCGTTTGTTTGCAAATTTATTTTCAATAAATATAAAATTGCGGTAACTAAGAATGCACAGTTAAAACTTTGCATTAAACTTTCCAGTCCTTCGACAGTTGTTATAGAAAACGGTTACATAACTGTAATTTAACTCTATTCTGGCCATAATAAAGACAGGGCAACACTATGATCCGAATAAAGTTAAATTACGGTTATGTAACCGTTTTCTATAATGACGGTGAAATGACAGAACAGTTTGCTGCAAATATTTAACAGTGTGTAATGTAGTAAAAAAAAAGAAAACTTTTTAATTTATACTTATTTAAATTGTCACTTTGATAAATTTTCATACATTTGATGTATAGTAAATTATAAAAATAGCTATAATGGATCAGAAAATGCTCAGATATTTATAAACATCACATATTATAAAGTTAATATCACACTTATGATATCATATTATTTGTAGGCGATCGGTATTAAATATAACCATAAATTTTTAATTTAGAACATCTTTCGTAATTAATTCTTCCCAGAAATCTTGTCCCCCCCCCCGAAAATGCATGTTAATTTTTTGTTTCTGAAAATGTCATAGAGATATTCACCTCAATATCAAAAAACTTTACAAATTTATATGTTGCATCTCCCTTAATCTTATTATTATAAGATCGTTTCCGTCTTTAGACTAGTTAAATACACCTTTCCAGTTGCTTAAATATACACTTTTATACTTAAGGTTTGAGAGCTTAAACATAAACAGACATAAATATGCTTATAGTGGGCGCACAAAAAAAAAAAAAAAAAAAAAAAAAAAAAAAAAAAAAAAACAATTTTGTATAATTATTTGTACAATCTTTGAAATAAAATAATAAAATATATATATTATTTAATTTAGTCCAAAATCAGCTTTTTAAAAGACATGGGAGACATTTAACAGTGCTCACAAAAATAATAAGATTAAGAACTTGATATGCAACATTAGAGGCAGCTTTGTTAAAAGCAGTAAGTTTAAATTAGCGATTTCAATAAGAAGACTTTACACATTTATTTTATAGAGGACAAAACTTACAAAAAACACTTTTCTTTACTGTGTAATCGCGCTTTTTAAAATTCATACGACAATTTCAACCTTATATTTGCGATAATTTAATTTTAAACTCTAAAATATCTCATTTTTACTTGTACACATTAAAATCAATGCCATTTTCTCCAAATATAGTCCATCACATGAAATCGTATTCTAAAGTAAATGGGTCAGCCACGTTAATTTTTAACCATTTAATGCATGATTTTTTCTTTTACAATTGTGTTTTTTTATATATATATATATTAAATATTAGACACCAGAAATTTTAAGATAGACTTTTAACTTTGTTCAGCAACATAATCATGGGAAATTTACTGGATTAATATTTCTATATAAATATAGTGGTGGCGAAGAAGTTGATTTATTTATTAAAAGTTAAATAAAAAGTGATGGAAATTTACATCACTATGCATTTAAGGGTTAATACACCAAATTAGAGGTAGATGAAAACATTTTTCTTTTACACTAATTTATAAATTGTCAGTTATTGCCAAATAGGGTTCGTTAAATATAAAATCAAAGGCTATAATAATATTGCCTGATATATATACACATTTACTAATCAAACTTTGTTTTGATCGCTGTTTTTCATACTTCGAAAAATGTTATAAATAATACTACATAATTAAAACACTAATATAGCAAACTAAATAGTTTATTTTAAGAAACCCATAACTGTCGAAATATTCAAAATTTTGTAATGATTGGTTTTCTTAAGTGTATATGTAGACACCGCATTTGGTGCAAAGACAACACTAAATTAAAGTTTTATATAACCTCGTCTTGTTTTCTTGAAGCATTCATTTAGGTCAGAAATCCATTAGAATTTTAAAATTTCTATTTTATCAAATGTTTCATTTGTTCATAATATTTTTCGCTGCTAATATTTTCTATTGTAAAAAAAAGTGCTTTATTAATTTTATTCAATTTACCTTGCATGTTTGATTTTCAGAGATATCTGCAAAAATTTTGAACACTTGAATTCATTTAACATTTTTGTAGCTGACCAAAATAAAGTTCATCTTTACTAGAAAGGTAAAAAGTTTTAGATTTTACCCAAAACTGAACTTAATCTACTTATAATAAAATACAAGTGCAAGAGAGTGTTGGTAACCATGCGGGGTTCGACCACTCTGGTCTGCAAATCCACCGTAGCTAAATGCCATGTTAGGCTTAATGAAAAACATATGCTAACATATGACAGCTAAATGATAAGTTTTTCTACTTGAAATCATATCAAATATTAATGTTTTAAGTTCTAAATTAAGAATCCACAATAAACATCGGATTACCAAATATAAAGAAACAAACACTGTAAGTGTATATATAGACACCGTATTTGATGCAAAAACAACACTAAATTAAAGTTTTATATAACCTCGTCTTTTGTTCTTGAATCATTCATTTAGATCAGAAATCCCAAAACGGCACCATTTAGAATCTTAAATTTGAATATAAATTTATATTTTACAGATTTTTAAAATTCGTATTTTATCAAATATTTCATTTGTTCATAATATTTTTCGCTGCTAATATTTTCTATTGTAAAAAAAGTGGTTTATTAATTTTATTCAATTTACCTTGCACGTTTAAATTTCAGACATATCAGCAATAATTTTGAACATTTGAATTCATTTAACATTGTTGTAGCTGACCAAAATAAAGTTCTTCTTTCCTAGAAAGATAAAAAGTTTTAGATTTTACCCAAAACTGAACTTAATCTACTTATATTACATTGGTGAAAACATTTAAAAGGACAAACGGTTAAAAAAAAAGCAAAATAAGTTATGCCTATACGCAAAAAAGGTATCAGATGATAGTTAAGATCTTTGCGGACACACTTGCCATGCAGTGGTCTGTGTCGTCATAAGGATGTGGCGCTGTGATCGCGTTTGTGTAGAGGTACCTCATTTGCTCGCCGAATCTTGTAGCCTAGTGACTTTTTAAAACATCGTAGCGTAACCCAATCCTTGTTTTTGGAATTTATTTGTTTACCCATCGTTAGTATGGCTAGTCGTTATCGTCTAGATGATGCCACGAAATGGCAGATAGTTGGAAAACTCAAGGCAAAGCCAATAACAGGCTACATGTTGTAAGGACCGCGGGATTCCGAGAAATGTGGCGTCCACTCTGTGGAAACAGTTCACAGAGAAGGAGCAGTGTTCCGCTGACCTGATCAAGGCTTCTAAACAACGCCGGCAGAAGACCGTTATTTGAGACTTCTATCCAAAAGGGATAGGTCCGCAACAGAGACACAACTGTCTCGCACCTGTATAATGCAACAGGAACATCCATTTCACGGATAACAGTCAGCCAGAGACAAAATGCAGGTGGCCTGTATGCTAGCCGTCCTGCAGTCTGCATCCATTTGACTGTGAACCATAAAAAGGCCCGTCTAGCATGGTGCAGCGAACACCTGTCTTGGACAGATGATAGTTGGGAGCGGGATCTCTTCAGTGATGAGTCGTGATTCAGTCTGGAGAGCGACTCGAGACGTGTTCTCTTTAGGAGAGAACCCGGGAGTCGATATCGCCCTCTAACATTGTTGAAAAGGACCAGGCATGCATCCTGGCAGACGAGCGTACTGACCTTCATGTGTTTTATAGAGGTACTCTGACAGGTCAGGGGTACAGGAACGAAATCTTTGTACCCTATGTGAGACTTTTCTGCGGAACATATGGATCAAATTTCGTTTTATGGACGATAACGCCTGTCCACATAGGGCTGAGTTGGTGGACGAATACTTCGTATCGGAGGATGATCAACGAATGGAGTGGCTTGCGATGTCTCCTGACTTTAATACCATCGAACACGTATGGCACACCCTTGGACGATCAATTGCAGCTCGAAGACCAGCTCCAACGACCATCGATGACCTCAAGGGTGCCTTGGTGCTAGAGTGGGTAAGGTTGCCACGGGGATTTTTAGGACCCTGGTAAACAGTATGAAACGCCGATGCGACAGATGTGTAGCTGTTACAGACGATCATACACCCTATTACACCTGTTTTTCTCTGACTGAGAGGTGCTGTGCTGGACACGTGAACAGTTTCCTTATTTAGGGTGCAAGTTGTGCTCATTTTTGTTTTCACATATATTGGTCTTATATTGAATGATATTTTGGCCAAGTTTGGTTTTATTTGCTTTCATAGTTCTTTTTTTATTGCAAGAAAACCATTTGTTCCCTTAATTGTTTTCACTAGTGTAAAATGCAAGTGCAAGAGAGTGTTGGTAACCATGCCGGGTTCGACCACTCTGGTCTGCAAAACAACCGTAGCTAAACGCCATGTTATGCTTAATGAAAAACATATGCAAACATATGACAATTTAATGATAATTTCGTCTACTTGAAATCATGTCTGTTCAGCATATTTTCCTATAAAATATGCATATCCTGTCAAATTATAATGTTTTAAGTTCTAAATTAAAAATTCACATTAAACATCGGATTACCAAATATAAACATACACTGTTGCCATTCAGAATCACAAATTCAAATGAATCACAAATGAACGACTCTTTGAACGTTCCATTAAAAAATATCCGATTCTGCTCTTAAATTATTTGTAAAAGCATTTTAAAGACTTTAAATATTGTAACTTTGTTTAAAACCTTCAAAAAATATTTTAGCAGCCATCTATCAGCAAATCCTAGTGTAGGAAATTGTAGGTAATCATTCCATGGCGAACCGAGTCAGTGCTGCGAACCCCAGCGTAGCTAAACGCCATGTTCGGCTTAATGAAAAACATAGGCTAATAATTGTATGACAACTAAATGATAATTTCTTCTATCTCAAATCATGTCACTTCAGCGTATTTTCATATAAAACATGTATATCAACATTTCTGTAGACACTTTTTTCATAAATAGCGGTGACTGCTTTTGTTACGAGGCTTTGCGGTAATTGACCAGGTTTCCAGTGTTACTCTTCTTCTTTAAATATTGTTTTGGCGTCATCTATTGGCAATTAATATAAACAAAGGAACTTTCTGTTGGAAAAAATGCATAAAATAACAATAAATTTGTATAAAATGTACATAATATATTGTATAAAATGTATATAAGCATATTTTTCAAATAAAAATTATTCAGGAAATATTGATTTATTTCACGATTCTTAGAATTCTTAAAAGCTTCAGCTTAATGTTATTTCTTCCTTAATGTTATTTCTTTTCTTTGTTATTTCAATTTTTAAGAGCTATATCCACTAACTTATATCCACCTAAATTTTGAATTTTTGCTTCCATCGTAAATAAAATTATTTTTTCTTGTGAAACGTAATTAAACTAAATGGAATATATAGTACCACGTAATTTGCATTTATTTTTTCTTATATAACCAAACAATGAGCTATGTGGTGAGTCAAGCTGTTTAGAAACTCATTAATAACAGTTTTTTACAAAAATTTTCGCACATGGATTATTATTTTAGTGTTTAATTTGAATGGTTTGTCCAGTCGTTGAATTATTTCAGAAATTGAAATTGAGTAAAAAAAAATCCTCATCATTTGTATTTGTAGAAATCATTTATAATTTTTAAAAAGTACTTTTCTACAATACAAACGTATCAATAATAAAATCTTCATGATGTTTGTTTGTATGAAGTCTTATGAAAATACAACGCAGATCAACAATCCGTCATTTTTGACGGGGGTTATATACTAGCAATACTATAAAAACATTAAAGCAGATAAAAATACAGATGTGAAATATATTTTATTAAAGAAACCTTGAAGCTGCTAAGAGAACATTTTGTATACACTTTCCTGAACCTTAATGAATAAATCATTTTACCAACTGTTGTTAGCCGATCTTTAATGTGTGGAAATTTTACATAACAATAAATAAATAAATGAATGAATAAATATATCATTTAAACTAGTTCAGACAGTTAAGTTAGGAGTTAGGAAATATGTTAAGGTATCCCCCTTGAAAATGATCACTTTCGTGATTGAAAGATCTCGGGAAAAGTTGAATTTTCATTTGCGCCGCACAAAAATCACAAATATATATATGAAAGCGTTTCAAAAAGGGGAATTTTTATGTTATCCGCGTACCAGTGATCGCCAAAATATTTTGAATCTCGCCAACCATTTTTTTTCCGCCAACCTTTTAACATTAGCTAATATCAACTAGTAAATATTTTAACATTGCAATATAAAATATTAAAAAACTCATTTAAAATTAGGTAAAATATAATCATAATGAAATATGTAGAAACAAACATATCAATCTAAATAACAAAATCTTACGTATAAGGTTACAATTCAAATGATTCCAATTGACACAAGATTACGTGAGTTATCACTGGTGCCCAGCTAACATAAACATACTCAAAAAGTTATTACAAACGCGAACGTGTTCAGGCTTTTAATTTAAACTAGCCAACCCTGCGCAGAGTATCTGTATTCTAGTGCCTACTCTTTTAAATACTATATGCATATTAGAATACACGAATTTCAGCATTATATGTATAAATATCATTCATAAAAACTTCTCTTTGAAACTCTTTGAAATAAAAAATATATACACATCATAATATTTGGACACCATTTAGAAATATGAAAACAGAGGTATTTTTCCAGCATCATTCATATAAAAAACATTTGCATGCACACAATAGTTGCTGAATACTCTTTAAAATTAAAAAAGTACATACATATTAAATTGAAAATATCTACACCATTCACAATTAGGAAAATGTTTTTATCTTTTTTTTAAATTTTCTGCATCGAAAACGTCTTTATATACACAGTTGTAAATTTCAGAGCTCGGAGATATTATTATTAATTTTAATTGACAAATTGTTTGTCACTGTTAGTATGGCTCGTCCTTTAAGCTTTTAGGGTGTCACCGTTGAAAAATCAATGTTACTGAAAAGTTGCTGCACTGAATTTTGTATATCTGGATAGCAAATTGGGGGAAACTCAATAGTTTTCTCACTTTGACATTCGCCATCCTGTAACAGCGAACTTGCTAACACTCTCTCTGTTTGAAAGGCATGCATATTTGCTGTGAGTTACATAATGTAAAATATTCTCTTCTTTATGCAACTTGAAATTGTTAGCGATCTTGAACCTCTAAAAATGACAGGTAGGATTGACTTGACGGAAATCTCCACCCAATAAGATTATTTTATTCATTTATTATTATTATTCATTTGTTATTACTCAATCTATATTATAAATAACAAATACGTGCATTCGTAACATTGACGTCATAACCATGCGGCCAACAATGAGGTTAAACTGCATAAGGTACAACAATGGAGTCAATGTTTTAATTAATAACAAAATGGCGCGTTTCTTGGTTTGATTTCGCACTTTATTTTCTTTCCTTTTTAGAAAGTAGCTAGTTTTTTAAAATAAATAAGAAAAATTGCCGGCCAATTTTTACAAAAATTGTACTTTCGGATTAAAAAA
The DNA here is from genome assembly GCA_963931845.1 of Maratus michaelseni. Classification (NCBI taxonomy): domain Eukaryota; kingdom Metazoa; phylum Arthropoda; class Arachnida; order Araneae; family Salticidae; genus Maratus; species Maratus michaelseni. The sequence goes on from OZ007592.1 coordinate 305,221,960, forward strand.
AAAATCTACATATGTGTGGTGACTTTTAAATCGATACCTCAAATACTTTTCTTAATATTCCCAAATTAGTGAAAACAAACCTCTCGTTGCCATCGGCAAATGATAATTAATCGCGATTTCTGTGCCACGTACGATAGCCTAATATATATATAGATGATTGTCAACAGGGACTTGTGACTGAGTTTGTTTTTAACTAAATAAATATTTTAATAACCTTTGATTATGTGAACATTTGAAAACCTACAGTTTTAATGTTAATAGCTATAATTTTCGTAGATTAAAATTTGAGTTCCAGCAGTGAAAATCTCAAATGCATGCAAATTTTCATATAATTCTTTTTGTATTGAAATATCATAATTTTTCGTTATCATCTTTTTCCTTTCTACTTGTTTACCTTTTTTCTTCGGCTAATACATTTCAGTTATTTTGGAATCTTTTTTTTCCACAAATAAAACAATCGTTTCACGCAATACGATTCTCTTGAGAATTTCAAACAATTCGTGCTTGCTTCATTTAGACTTCATTGCGAAGAATCTTGTAAATCCCTTTCAAACTCTTAAAAAAGTTTTGACACAATGATAAGTTTATGTAGATACCGATATTTGCAAAATTATTTCTTGCATTGACACTTTTATTCGCATTCAAATGGCGAGAAATGTTATATTTATGATAGTATTTTTATTTCTTTTTTCTATTATATGCATGTAAAATTTTTCAGGCAGTTTTCTTTTTGATGTCAGAATAATATTTTTTTTTTTTTTTTTTTAATTGAGCTTCAGGGAAATAACTTACATCAACAAATAATAAAACAAATATTTTCCTAACGCAATTCTCCTAAGATTTTGAAAAGTATCAGTTTTGCAAAAAGCTTATATTTGGAAGTTTTAATGGGTTTACATGTTTTTAATGTCATAAATATGCTTTCAATATTTTTGGCCTGTCAATGAGTCATTGTTATACTTTATATTCCCAGAACTACTGCACGGAATTGCATGAAACTTAATTTTTAGTTGGATGCTGATATAAGTTGTTCTCATTAAATTCCAGTGTGTATATTCGAATAGGAGGAAGTTATATGACTCTATCCTACTATGGGCGTGATAGCTATGACTCGGAATCTATTGTATCAAATCTCACCAAAATTAGTTTGTGAAATGCTCACTATGAAAACTGTTCCGTTGCACTTTTGACATTGATCATTCTCCAGTTAGGAAACACAACTGTCCAATAAAATTTTTGGACGATTATTTTGCGAGAATCTCAGCTTCTTTTCCATTGAAATACACACAATTTTATAACTGAGGTCACTAAATGTGTACTCGGGGTATGCTGAATAAATTGTAAGAAGTATTAAACTTATTCTTACAGGATAATAATCTGTGAAATCAGACATGTCTTTATCACGTTTCTTTTTTGTAACATCAACTATCACCACAAAATGACGCTGTGCTTTGCCAAACTGCACGAAATCTTAACAATACAATTTCAAAATGTAAAACCAGTTTTTTGGTGCTTCTGCAACTAAACCAAATGCAGGCTAAAATCTATGTAAACGTTAATTGATCTTCATATATTAGTTTTAGAAATTTGTTGCAGAAAAATATTCCGTACCCTACAACCTTATGATGCAAAAACAAAAAATGCCAATACTTAAAACACATTTTATTTTATTATCCTTGGTGGTCTATAAAAGTAACCATCTAATTAGCATTTCATTTGAACCATTCTCTCAGTCAGTTACCTTCTTCGGACTTTTATGTGCTGCTCAATTTATTTACATAAAATACCATTTTTAATTATATACTTAATGCAAATATATCATACCCAGATACGTAATAAATGATTGTTAAATTGATAGTAGTGAAAAAGTTAAGGTTAATTCCCAGTTACCTTCAAGAAATTCATATTAAGAAAATTTATTTTTTTATTATTTAAAAAAATAGTAGATAAAGTAATTTTCCATATTTCAAAATATATTTAAAATTTTTAAGATGTTTGCGTACTAGAAAGAGATTAACAAAATGTAATTTTAGTATTTATTATTAAATAATTCGTTTACAATAATAAGAAAATATGGGTAATAATCCATGAATAATTTATAATGATAAGAAATATTTAAAAGTGTATAATTAATATAGGCATATTGGACAGTTTTAATAGACACATTTATCACGAATAAGTACATAAACTTAAATTTACTTTTAGATTAAATAAAGGAAAAATAATACTCAAAATTCGTATTTTACATAAAAGCTGAATAGGAGCATAAATTGTAATAATTTATAAATATTTTGACACATAATACGCTTGCTTAGAAAAACCATCCTATCTAATTCATGTGAACAAGGCAATAATTAAAATGCTTAGAATGAGAAAATATTTTCTGTTACTCTTCGAATTCTGTGACAATTGCATGTTCTTGTACTTAATGTGTCAGGAGTAATCTTTGATAATTTCATAATTTCCCTCGTTTATTATGACTGTTCATAAAAATATGTCGCAATAAAGTAATATTTTTTCCTTCGCAGGTCAACAGGATAGGTGATTCCAGGGGTGAAAGCATAAAAGCACTTGGAATATGTTTATGGAAATATAATTCCATGAATTTCTTTCCGATATCAGAAAATAATATTAATAATAAACATTAAACGAGAGCAAAAACTACTTGATTTTTGACATATGCCATAAACAGGAGCGTTAGCAAGGGGGAAAATGTCTGAATCATACATCATGACACTTTATATTTAAAAAAAACTTGTATTTTTCTGTATTCCCTGACGTTCTGCATTTTACTATTTACACAATATGTCATTCTTTTTGCATTTTCTTTTATAAATTTTATTTATATTTATATGAAACTATAGTGGTTTATGATGTTAGAAGATTTGTTCCGGGGAAATATGTATACATATGTAAATTAAACCGAAAAAAATTATATTCCTGTTTACAGATTTTAGCTCATTGCCATAGTTCAGTTCAAATTCGCGTTATAAAAATTGGCTTTAACTTGCAGTTATATTACTACTTTTCAAGACAATATACAATATAGTTTAACTATAAGTTTTAAACGTCATGTACATCTTGAAATATTAAATAAAATGTATAAGAATATTTATATTTACTAAAAATTCGCATCAATTATCAGAGAATCTTTAGAGATTTTAACTGAAGGAAATAACACTTGCAATATAATTCTACATTTGCAATAATACTCTAATACAATATATCCAGGATATGGTATAGTGCACTAAATATCTCTGGAAATTTTGGGATTTAACTATAATATCCTCCGCCCTCCTCCTCCTTCCCTCCTCTCCTCCCTTGAAATAGACTCTTCTCTGGCTATTGAACCAACGAACATTCACGACATTTCACACTTTCCGAATTTCCCCTGATGATAACTGTTTAGAGCAGTTGAAAGCACTCGGATTTTTAACATCGTTTAAACATCTTTTAACGGGTTTTTATTTTTTTTAAACCTTTATATGTATATTTGCACCTTTTTAGTAAAAATAAATATTCTTACGCATTTCACTTTTCAAGGCAATCAACAATATGTGTTCTTACGTTTAACATTTAGTTTAACATTGTTCAGCATGAAATTTATAATGATTTAACCTTTCTAAGTTTAAAAGATATTAAAATATGGTTGTGGAAATACGTATAGTTTATATTTAGAGGGTTTTAAAATAAAATTTTAGGACTATTATCTAAATTTCATGTTTAGTCTTTTGTAATCAGTTTTATAGCCATTCTCTATTCGTAACTGTGGGAATTTTATTTTTATTGTAGGCAGAAATTTCTTGTTGCGAATTTCTTTTTATTGTGGTGAATTCTCGAAAGCACATATTTAAATACCCACATCTCAAATTCATTCAATACTTCAGTGGCTAGAACCACATATATCGGAAAAGTATTTTTGTTTGCAACCATAATTTACGTATATATATATATACAGTGTAAGAAAATTTCGTAACCTAATCCTTATTAATAAATTAAATCTAAACTAAATGTCTGCGGTGATCCATTACGGATCATGACCGAAAGTTCCCAACTCATATCCCGAACTTAATGAAACTGGTTTTCTCATTTTCTCGACCCCAAAGTGGTGAAATGGAGGATGATTGTTGAATTACTTTTAAGCACCGCTCTCATTATTTTCGTTGGTAAACAAAAAATTGCTTCATTGATATGTTCTTAATCATTAATTATCATGCTGTCTTTACCAGCAAGATTCCTTGAACTGCTTTTGAATTTCAACGTACAGATAAAAAAAAAAAAAAAAGTTGGGTTTTTATTTAAATTTTTTGTTAAATTCTTTTTCCGGTATGAATTACAAATTTTCTTTAAAACCCTTTAAGCGTTAGGCCCGGGTTTTTCCGTCACATGTAGTCACGTTAGTCACGTTAAAATGTTTGTAGACAAAAATATTTTTTAAATAATACTTTTTTGAACCGTATATAGAAGGAGGAGATATAAAAGATATTATAGCATCAAAAAGCGATTAAAAAACATATATATTCTGAGATTTACAAGCATATTTATAGAAATATTGGAAAATGTTCAAACGGTGAAAGGGTAAAAAGTAATTTAAACATTTTCGAATTAAAAGCATTTCGTATCCGAATTTTTTCTACTGCCGGAAAAAAAGGTACGAAAAAATTATTTAAATAACAAAACTTAAGTTTTATTTATTTATTTATTCTTTTTTTTTTTTATTTAACAAAAAATCCATACACTGAAATCTAACTTATATAGTTATTATGTGTTCAATTATTGGTACAATGGACGAAAGTAGAATTTTTGAAGGTGTTATATCGTATTACAAGATAAGGAAAGGTAATACAAGGTAAGGAAAATATCGTATTACAACAGGATTATTATTTTATTAAAAGTTTAATTTTTTATCATAAATTATTCGTCCGGATAATTATCCTCTATTTTAAATTTTACGAATGAGACACATGTTTGAAAAAGAAAAGATTCTCCAGTGATATAAAAAGGTTTATTAGAACATTTTTTAAAAGTATTATTCATAACTAAAAGCTGAAACATAACTGTAATAGTATTTTTGATATTATTAAATGTATAGACATATACTATCATTATTACAAGCAACGCTTTATAATAACAAAATAACTGGTAAGACAAAATAAAAGTAACTGTAACGACATGTCTTAATATTTGGACGCTAGACCCGAAAGAGTTGAATTACATATTATATATATATATAACTAACGTATATATGTATATATACCATTTGATCATTAGCGTTTACTGATTTGGATTTGTATAGTTGCATGTTAAATGTCACTGTTCTACGCACTGAGCATTTCGTATTTTATGATATTTTATTTTAAACAAAATTCTCACCTTTTAAAAGTTCTGTTTTTGAGTTTTACAGAGAAAATCGTTGGTGGCATCTTAAGACAATCCAAAACAAAAAAAGAACATTTAGGTCGGAATTTTTCTACTCTTGAATATGATATTGCAATTTTTTTCTTTATTATATAAAATTTAAGTAAAAAAAATCTTTCTATCTACAAGGTGCAAAATGTTATCTATCGCCGACCTTTAATTTCTCAACCGTTAATTGTAGACATATAGTTCCTGTTACAAAAGCGTTTAAAAAGAGGTAAATATTCATGTTGTGGCGTTAATTAAAATAAAAAATCAATTTTATAAAAATAACGAAATGTAACTTTTTATACGGTCCCCCGGTTCCTGTAGTTATATTTAGTAAATGTTCATACATATCAAAACAAATACAACACAAAAAGTTTGACATCTGTACGACAAAAATCAACATAGTTATTATATTTCAAAGTTTGAGATTTTTTTACATGATTTTGTCTTTCATTCAGGGATCAGTTAAAAAATGAATTAGAGTAATTCGAGATCAAACTCAGGGTGCAATGTCCTTTTTACGGCAAAATTACCTTTAGCCGGTATCGCTAAATCGGTGTATCACCAAAGAGGGTTATTTCATCTAAAAATTTGAGCTGAGGGGTCGTATACAAAGCGAAGAATGAAATATTGAAATTAAACAGAAAAATAAATATCAATTTATAATCATATTAGAAAATGGTCTACTATAAAAATGAATACATCAAATACCGGAATCTACTAGCGATACGGCTCAAAGTGTTTTCCGTCGGTGGCAATGCACAAATGAATGCGTGACAGTACTGAGTCCTGGACACGTTGGAGCATAGCATCGAAACCACCTTTAACCGGTATCCGCTAAAACCGGGTATCACCAAAGAGGTTTTTTTCATTTAAAAATTTAAGCTAACTTTTAGGGGTCAAACAACATTCAAAAGTCAAATTAGGCATTGTTGAATTCAGGGGGTGGCCCGGGAGGGACATTCCCCCCTCTTCCCCTCACCGGAGCAATGGAATGTCCCTCCCGGAAAATGTGAGATTTTGTGTTTTCAATGTTCAAAAAGTGCAATTTCTCCCTGGAACTCTATAATGTCCCCCCATCGAGAAAAGTGTCTGAATTCAACACTGAAAGTAGGTATTGTTTGTTATCGAAAAATAAAACCTTCCGCTCTTTTGCGAATGCGTCCAGTCTGTTTCGATTTTATCGAAATAGGGTTGAGTCGAGTTTGTTCAGCTGCGTTTGGCTGAGTGCCAATCTTAGTGACCGCCTACAAGAGAACGCAAATTAGAACTTCGGAAAATACTCATATAAGCGTAACACCCCTTTCGATCGTAGAATCGTCCCAGAGTGCTAGGTGCGGTTTTCAAAAGCAAAGAATAGAATCGACATCATTAAAATAAAATATACTCTCTAAAAACTTGATAAATGGCAACGAAATGCAAACGACCAACCGAAATATAACGACCATGAAATTTAAGATTATGCAAGTTACAATAGTACCGCAGCACAACGCGTTCGGGATAAAGCTCGAGCCACTAGCAGTGGACATGCTAGTCAGCGCAGAGATTGTGATGGCAGGCTATACGTACACGCAATATACCGAAATGATACTTACTTATGGTGAATGTTAAAGGAATGCCAGAGCGGCTGCGAGGGTTTATTCAGAGCGGTTTCCCAGAGATCGACATCCAACGCATGAAACAATAACTGATGTATTGCACCGTCTTAGAGAGACCGGCTCTGTTGCACCACGACCCAGAACAAGGAGACGCGCAAGGTGTAATATTCGAGTGACAACGGAAAAAGTGCTGGCAATCGCCCTTTTAAATTGACAAATGAGTACGGCGGAAATAAGCGAGGAATGTGGATACACGCGTCAGCGTGTCTGGCAGTTATTACATGCAAATGGTGCGCATCCATACTATCCAACACTGGTGCAAGCATTGATGTTGGGTGACCACGAAAGTCGGTTTGATTAATGTAATTTCATGCTTAACACTATAGAGAAAAATCAATCTTTCCTTTGTGACATTCTGTGGACAGATGAGGCAACGTTTACACGGAGTGGCATTGTGAACGTGCAAATTGTGCATTACAGGTCTCTGGAAAATCCTCACTTCGCCGGCACAGTACGACACAAGGTACGCTGGTCAACGTACGGGTGGTGCGGTATATGGGGAACTCAGATTGTTGGACACATCTTTTACGATGGAACCCTAACGGGCGAGCTTTACCTGCACCTACTACAAAACACGGTACGTAACTGGTATGAAGAGCTGCCTCTCCAAAATGCATGCCGGGTGTGGTTTCAACATGATGCCCCCCCCCCCCCGCATAAAGCATCAAACGTCCGTGCGTATCTGGCCAACGAATTCGGTCAACAGATCATTGGATATGGTGGTCCGGTAGAGTGGCCACCACGTTCACCGGACATGAATACTATGGACGTCTACTTCTGGGAATACATCAAAGCACAGGTGTATGAGCCTACTTCTCTGGTTGATCTGAAGCAGTCCATCATCCTTGCTTGTCGCACAGTTACACCTGCTATGCTCCAACGTGTTCAGGACTCAGTTTTGTCACGCATTCAATTGTGCATTGCCACCAATGCAGGACCCTTTGAGCAGTATCTGTAGTAGATTCCGGTATTTCATGTATTCATTTTTTATAGTAGACCGTTTTCTAATATGATAATAAATCGATATTTATTTTTTTGTTTAATTCCAATATTTTATTCTTCGCTTTGTATACGACCCCTCAAAGTCATCTCAAATTTTTAGACGAAATATCCCTCATTGGTAATTGTTCTTAGGACATTGCACCCTGATTTCGATCTCGAATTACTGTAATTCATTTTTTAACTGATCCCTATATGAAAGACAAAATCATGTGAAAAAAACATTTACTAAATATAACTATAGAGACTGGGGGACCGTATAAAAAGTTATATTTCGTAATTTTTATAAAACTGATTTTTTACTTTAATTAACGCAACAACATGAATATTTAGATATTTTTAAACGTTTTTTAATTGGAATTTTATGTCTACAACCGACAGTTGAGAAATTAATGGTCGGCAATAGATAACATTTTGCACCCTGTATATATTTAAAGCAAAAAGCGCATTCTGTCAAATTCACTCTCTCTTTTTCACGCGAAAATCGTCTCTTTGCGCATGCTTCAAGGTTTTTTTGAAGGCGTCTAACCTCAGAAACGGCAAACGTGTTTAGCCTTCTCCTGTTTAGCCTTCTCCTGTCTAGAGTTGTTTAGCCTAGAGCTGTTTAGCCTAGGGGGATTGAAAAGGGTTGATTGAAAACGATTGCGTAATAAGGCCATTTCGTTGAAAGCTTTTTTTTTAATAACTCGTGTTTTCACTATTAAATATGCATATGTTTTAGTCAAAATTTAAAAAGAGGTTGGATACAGTTATATTTATAACCGATTGAAATTTCAAACAGTTCGGAAGATAAGAACTATTTTTTATAATTGCTATGTTAAAGGAGCTGACGTGAAAATAAACAAACAAACAAAAAGCAAGAAAAAAAACCTTTCTTTTACAACTAGATAACAATATTTTTTCACGCATTTTTTACTTGAACTGTAAAACCGTTTTATTTATAACCAATACATATTTCAAAGAGTTCGGGAAAAAGAACAAGAAAATGAGCGCTTTTATCACTAAACATCAATACTTTTTAGCTAATTTTTATTTTAAAATGTAATTTATCGGGTTAAAGATATAAAATAATAAAAACTTAATTAAAAAAAAAATTCAGGGACCCAGGCAACGCCGGGCGGTTCAGGTAGTATTAGTGAAAGCATTAATAGAAGCATTTAAAAACAGCAATAACTGAAATGACAAGAAAACATTTGTAGTTTTAATTTAATTTAATTAAAAAAAATTTCAAGTGCCTATTCATATCTCTATATTTACTTAAAATTTAAAATTATTGTACAAAGAATATTATTGTGATTGCCATACTCGTATTTAGAATGAAAAAATGGGTTTTAATCATAGATTAAATTAAATATCGATATTCTTACGCATGTTCATCAGAATGAAGTAGAAAATTTTTAACTAATTAGCATAAATATGTGGTTTAGCTTATATAATAAAGCTAGAAAAGATAAAGAACAATTAAAAAGACGAAATCGATGCTCAGTTTAAAATTAACAGTGTAAACACATTTATAGATTGTTATTTGCGCATAGCGTACTTTAATTTCGGTTCGCGGGATTCTCTTTGAAAAGTTGTCCTTGATTCAAATTCTGGACCTGACATATTTTGTTCAATTTTAAAATTAAATATTTTCTGATTTCTTTACCAATTAGAATAATTGTGTTAAAATTAATGTAGTGTAATTAAGTATCCAGCATTCCGTGGCATTCCGTTACCTGCAATTTATTCTGTTGAGCTGATTCAGATATCAGACCAGATGCTATGATCAATAAGGTTATATGAGTGAATTAAGTCCTCCAGATTCGTTCGGAATAGCTCAGTTGGCAGTGCATTGGCAGCTTCAGCGAAGAGATCCCTGGTTCGAATCCTGGCCCGAAGATTTTTTGCGCAGTTGGAAAATTACATTTCATAAGATTTATTTACCAATTAGAATAATTGTTTGAAAATAATCTAGTAAATGTCTCTTTTGGTACCTTGCTGCCCGTAATGTTCGCAAATGGTACTAATTAATTTTCACTGTGTTTAATCAGTTTTATCAACACGAATTTTCGATTTTGCGTGAGCTATCAATTCTCAAGTAAAATTCTGCATGTTCAAGATACACAATTATGCTAATTCAACACCGTGAAATGAATATTCTTTTGTTAATCTTACTTGTATAAATTCTGTTACACATCTGAAAATGTTTAATTGGGAATTCAGAGAAACTGAAAACTGATTAATACTGTAAAACTACATCACAACGTATCTGAAAATTTTCTTTTTCAATAGTTTTCAAGCATGATTTAAAAAAAAACCTGATTCGGCAATGAACATCTTTTTACATAAATAATGTATGCAAAATAACCATGAAGTACGTAGAAAAAAAACACCCAATTGAAAGTAGATTGTCCGTGCATGGTGAAAGCAATGTAATCGGAAGAAAAAAAATTTCTTTTGGGTTATTTTGTATTTACCATTTTAAATATGAAAAATTAATCTTACATAATTTGGCCGTTTTTCAAGGGTTAAAATCAATGCCGCAATGACCTTTAAAGGGAATATAAATACATTAAATATTAAAAAACAAAAACAAAAAAAAACATTTTGCTCTAAATTACATTTGTTAAACAAGAAATTTGGCCGTAGACCTGATTACAGTCCCTGTAAAACTACATCATAACGTTTCTGAAAATTTTCATTTTCAATAGTTTTCAAGCATGACACTATCCCGTTTTAAGTTTTAATTATTTTATGTATTCGAACTTCATGTATTCCAACAGGTATTGGAACCACACTTTAACACAGTATTTTTCACACTGCATTTAAGAAATAGTAACCGTTAATATGATAGAGTGATATTTCGGTAAAATATAATAGTTCTATATTATTTTATAGATTGTCTTTGAATAATTCAAAGCTCCAGTTTTCCTTATGAGAAATAATACATCCTTAATGCCAACAAAAATGAGCTGGGCTGACAGTTGGTGTTATTTATAATTATAATTGATCTTCCATTTTCGACAGATAACTTGCAAATTGTGAGACATAGCATTCTTTCCTTTAAAATTGTCTTCAATGGACAATCCTCCCCTATATAATAAAGATCATTGTAGAAAGAAGTTATTCTTAATAATAGTTAATAAAACACAATATTTCGGTAGAATTTGACATTTTTTATTTTCATAAAAGTTTAAAACTTACCTATTTTTTATGTGTTCATGGAATAAAAATAACCCTAGTCTTAAAAAAGCTAAAGCACATAAAATAAACTTAATAATATTGTTAAAGCTTAAAATAATTCGAAATCCAAAATCTAACCTAATATTTTTCAAATCTAAATTATTTTTAGCATTGCTTTGTTATAATTTAAGAAGTTTCATTCTTAAATAAAATGAAAAGAGAATTGATTTTATGAACAAAAGTAATGAATTCCATTACAATAAAATACCTGTGTTAACGCCTAATGTGGTCATATGATCACATCACATTATTTTATTGTCTCAAATAATGCTTTGTGTTTTGAATTTAAAATAAATTTCAGCCTTCCCACATGTTAGAACACAGGTATTGAAATTAATTAGATAAATTACCAGCTAAGAAATTACTTTTATTTGAGAATGTTTTATGCTAATTTTAAAAACAAAATCTCCCCCTTAGTAAGTTTATTTAAAAATATTCTATTGCATTCTTAATGTTTATAGAATAGTCTTACTATCAGATAATACTCAATCATTTTCGCTGTTTGTTCTTCATATCATCAGTCTTAATCTGTTAAATAACAAAATAATAATAGTAACTCATAAATTCTATAATCAGCTAATTTTAAATAAAAAAAAAATACATGTAATATTTACACCGTTAAAAATAAAAATCGCTCAAATGAAACAGCTTACATTAATTATTTTTGCTATTTTATTTGTATTTTATTTTTCAAGCAGAAACAATTTCATGCATGCTCAAATATAAGTAAAACATATGTACTTAAAAATAAACGAGTAGAAAAAAAATAGAATCTTGCATTACTCCCTTTATTATAAGTTTGAAGTAAAATTGTTTAATGAATGTGCATGTGTAACCTTAAAATTATATGCACGAAAAGTTTGAAGAAAAAAAAAGTTATAGGAATATTACAACCTACATCTTAAGGCTACTGTATCATATGCGTAAGAATGACCTATTTCTTTATTTATTTGCATTATTTGAGCTGCAAGTATTTGTAATAAATGAATGCGTTTATTCGAAATTATACAAAAAGGAAATATATACTCAAAAATATGAATACATGTGTTTATCGAAAATGAAAATTAAAATATACATGCAATTTAAATCCGTAGAAATAATCAACTGCAATGCATATACCTATTATTAGTACCTTATATTAAAACCGTATCTGAAAATTATTTTTTCCTACTAATAAACTCTGGTATACGTCCAAATTATAATTTCTTTACAACGTTCTCTACCTTTTTTATGAATGAATAAATAAATAAAGATCAACGAGCTTTACTTACTGCTTACTTTTTGGACACATATCTTATACTACCTCCCTGGACACTGCATGATACACTAGATTCATGCCTTACAAACGTCATCTTAGATAAAGCCATCAAGCAGAAAAAAGAAACATATTGATGGATACGCTCAGAGCAAAGAGAAAAAGATAAACTGTGATAGAGTAAAGAAGATATTTTTGTAATTGTGATTAGTAAAATGTATTGTACAGTAAAACTGTTCTAAATAAAATTATACGTCAGTTTAATTTTTTTAATTACGTACATATTGTCAAAATTCTGATGATATTTGAACATAGAATAATTTAAAATCAATGCAAATTTTATTCCAAATAAAATTAATTATAAAGTCCTAAAATTGTACATATACGGCAACGTATTGTTTGGTAAAAAAATTAAAAGTAGTTAATGTGGGTTTTAAGTAAATATAAAACAATTCGAGTATGGTTCTTTTAATCTTCATGTGTGATTAATGAGATTTTAATGAAACATTCTCAAACATGTTAAGTAAGGTTCAGAAATTTGCAAAGTTTGTAAATGAAAGTTTAAACTAATCGAATTTCATTAACATAAATATTAAAATATAATAATTTAATATTTTATTTTGAACTTTTATTGTTACTTTTTTTTTGTTATTTTACCGGCTGTTTTTAACGTTATAAAATAGGTAATGAAATATTTTCATATTTGAAAACATATATAAAATATTTGAAAATGATTATAAATTATTGGAGAATATCATAAATAAATCTAGATATATAAATATTTTTTTTTATTTATCTTATCATTAATTTCCCGTTCCCTAGTACATTATGAATATTGGACTATACAGAACATATAATATTGAACTCGTTATTGTAACCTTTGAATGACAAAACAAAATATACATTTAAATATTATTCGTGATATTATAAAGATATTATAAAAGATATTATAAATTTGACATAATTACTTTTACTTTCTAAATTGTGTTATTATTTCTGTCAATATCCCTTTAATTACGGGATGATACATATGTGTCCCAGTGGATTACTTTTTTCGTATTGAAAAATAATCTCTGTCATACACTTATATAAGGATATTTACAAGAGAAATATATCAGAAAGATTTATTTTTGTAAATTGTGGATTAAATTAAAAAATATGGCCCTTAAATAAAGGGTAAATTTTCTTTCAAAAAGTCCATACAAGCTCTAATCCAATGCACTTGACACCACTCCTTCTATGTAAGAATAACTTATGTTTGTATTATTTGTATACGATTCTCTTTTCCATTCTTTCGAATTCAATCAAAACTAATTTGAGTAAAATGATAAATATCTTACATTTGTGGTTCAGTGGAATCTAAAGTGTTAATCTAAGCTATTCAATCGATTTACGGCACAAAAAACATTTAATAACATTTAAATACATAAAAAAATATTAGCGCCAAGTATTCGACGCAACACATCTAGAATCTACATATCAACACAATTATTTCTCTTCAGTTCACATGAAAAAATGAGTTCAAACTACGCATGCGCAGGCTAAATAGCTATTTCACAAATTAGCCGGAACATCCCGCCCGGCGTTGGACGGCTGTCCAACATCATCATAAAATGGCAAAGGCACTACTCTAGTAATGTTTCTACGTAATATACCTGTGGATGTCTTCAGATGGATGACGCGAACAAGTCCATCGTCACCTTTATAAGTTTTCAAAATTCGAGCTAATTTCCAATCTGTGAATTTGTCATTTCCATCTTTTAAGAAGACCAGCTGACCAACTTCAAGATTTTGTGAAGGTTTTTTCCATTTACTGCGGACTTGGAGTTCATTCAAGTATTCACGGCTCCAGCGCTGCCAAAACTGCATTTTTAATCTTTGAATCAGTGTCCACATAGAAGAAAATGGTAAAGAATCTAAAACATCATTATTTTCATGAATACTTAAGAGAGGACCTCCAATAAGGAAGTGACCAGGTGTTAGTGGTTGTAAATCATTTATATCTGCAGACAAGGGCGTTAACGGGCGTGAATTCATAACTGCCTCAATTTGTGTCACGAGTGTTGCCAGTTCTTCAAAATTCAAAATAGAAGATTTAGTTATCTTCAAGAGGATTCGCTTCATTGTTTTGATATTCGATTCCCATAGTCCGCCGAAATGTGGTGATGCAGGGGGTATAAAATTCCATTGTATTCCTTCTTCTGCACTAAAACGCTGAATTTCATTCGAAGCACAAATTTGATAAAAGGATTTCAAAAGAGCACAAGTACCCTTAAAATTTGTGGCATTGTCACTCCATATAATGGAAGGTTTAGATCGTCGAGCAACAAATCTTCTTAAACAGGCTAAAAATGCTTCTGTGGTCAAGTCTGAAACAACTTCCAAATGAACGGTTTTGGTCGAAAAGCAGATGAATATAGCAATGTATGCCTTTAGTGTTATTTTTGACCTTTTTAAGTTAGGCTTTGTTATAATAGGACCGGCTAAATCCCCACCAGTCTTCTCAAATGGTCTAGAGGGTATAATTCTATCACGGGGCAAGTCACCCATCATTTGTTGAATAGTTTGATGCTTTGTTCGAAGACAAGTCATACATCTATTTACAATTCGTCTTACTTGGCTCTGACCAGATGGTATCCAATAAAACTGTCTTAATAAAGAAAGAGTGGTCTGAGTACCCGAATGTAGAAACTTTTTATGATAATATTCAATCAATAGGTCGGTGAAATAGTGAGACTTTGGTAACAGTATTTGGTGTTTCTGAGATTCTGATACATTAGAAAACTTCAGTCTTCCACCGATCCTTAACAGTTCATCTGTATCTAAAAACACATTTAAATTCAAGATCTTACTGTTGTTTGGTAGAGGGCGTTTTCCTTTTAAACATCGAATTTCCGTTTGAAATGTGGAATTTTGTACAATCTTTATTAATTTTTTCGTTGCATTTTGTAACTCAGAAGTATCTAAATAATCATGTTTCTTAATTTTTGGTTCTGGTTTACAGTTATTCAGAAATCTCAAGCACCATGCAGTAACTCTTATTAATTTCATAAAAGAAGAATATCGATTAATTAAATCAGTGTTTCCTTCATTTTTATCAACAATAGTTGATTTCACAGCAGTGTTTTTCTTTAGTTCTAACTGATCCTTAACTCCAGAAATATCTAATTTATCAAATGGTTTTTCGAATTTTGGCCAAAGAGATCTGTCCTGTTTTAACCATTGGGGACCTTGCCACCAAAGATGATTATCTTTCAATTCTGAAACTTTCAAACCTCTAGTAACTAGATCGGCGGGATTATCTTGTCCAGGGCAATGAAACCAACTAAGTGGATCACTAAGATCTTTTATTTCTTTTATTCGGTTTCTGACGAACATTTTAAATCTTTCTGACTCTCCTCTAATCCAATAAAAAGTAATAGTAGAGTCAGTCCAAAAGTAGCAAGTTGCAGGAAAATATAAGTTTTTAGAAATTTTATGACAAAGTCTAGCAGACAAAAGTGCGCCTAATAATTCTAGGCGAGGTATAGAAACAGTTTTTAATGGGGCCACTCTACTTTTTGCTGCAATAAAGCTGGTAACAACGTTCTTGTTTTTTAATGCTGCTCTAAGGTACACTACTGTACCATATGCTTTCTTTGAAGCGTCTGAAAAACTGTCAAACTCAAAATAATCAACTTCTTCTATGGCAATATCTGCCAAATAATATCTGGGAACATTAATACTATTCAGTTCTTTGATTTCCTCGAACCATTCATTCCACAAAATATCCAATTGTTTGGGTAGATTTTCATCCCAGTCAAGTCCTAAACACCAAATTTCTTGGATTAAACATTTAATTCTAATAGTATAAGGACTAATAAAACTAATTGGGTCGAAAATACGACCAACAGTCTGCAATAGATAACGTTTAGTACTAAGTTTTGAGTATTTTCTAAATTTTCTAAGTTTTAGAAAATTTCTAAAACTAAGTTTTTTAAGTTTTTTCTAAGTTTTGAGTTTTAAATGAAAACTTATCACTGTTTGGGTCCCAAGCAACCCCTAAAACCTTGGAAGGTATCAAATGCTGATTACTAAGATTTAAGTTATCTGTTACTTCATCAACGTGTAAACCATGTGCTTCCCATTTTTCACGTAATTCTAATGAGTTTGTTTTCCATTTCCTAAAAGTCATACTGGCATCTTGAAATATTTTAAAGGCTTCTTTACTTAGTTTAAATGCATAATCAACATCACTTTCACTAGTAATAAAATCATCAACATATAACGATGAATTTAAAATGACAAAGGATTCAGGAAATGTTGTTACATACCTTTGTAAGTGATGTTTGATAGTAGCTGCCAGAAGGAAGGGGCTTGACTTCACACCGAAGAGAACTCTTGTTAATCTGAAGATCTTAAATTGCTTACCTGGATCTTCAACCCATGGCTCATCATCCCAAAAAAATCTTGTAAAGTCCCTGTCTTGTTCATCTATCTCAATCTGCAAAAATGCTTGTTGTATGTCTGCAGTAATCGCTACAGGAAATTTTCTAAATTTGATTAAAAGGCTGAACAGTTCAGGGATCAGATTTAATCCCGTATATAAACAATCGTTCAGCGAAAGTTCGCCCTTAGCATGGGCGCTTGCGTCGAATACGATTCTAACTTTGCTAGTTGACTTATCTTCGCGAATTACTGCTCTGTGGGGTAAGTAAAATGTGTTTTCCTCCGATGTGTTGTTCTCAACAGGTTCAATAATATTCTCTTCTAAATAACTATCTAAAATAGCTTTATATTCCGAGAATAACAAAGGATCATTTGTAAAATTTGTTCTCAACTTCAAAAATCGTCTGTATGCCACTTCGCGATTATTATTAAGAGACATTTTCAAATTAGACTTCCATGGAAATTTAACTTTGTTCCGATTATCTTTAAAAACTATGCTTGATCGAAATTCAGTCATAATTTCTTCATCTACATTAGTAACATCTTTAGTTTCAGATTCAATTACTAAGCTTTCTAATTGCCAAAAATTTCTGATTTGATCCGATATATCTTTTTCTTCAACTATAATTTTCATGCTAAACAATTCGTTGGCTCACCCCATGTAACCCTGTAAACACCAGCCAAAAAGGGTTTCAGTAGCTACGAGTTTATCCTTTAATCTTTTAATTCTACCAGTTACAACATTATAATAATTATCTGATCCAATTAATACTGCAATTTTATTATTATTACATTCGTAACTGTCAGCTAGTTGTAACCCTTTTAATTTACTATAAGTTTTACGAATGTATTTATCAGGAGTGGGTAAGCAAGCAGCTGAAATTTGATCTGTCTCGAGGGCTTCAACTTCAATATTTGAAAAGGGATCATCTCTATTTTCTAATTTTACTTTTACTACATTATACGTTTTATCAGTTGCCTTTTCGGCTCCAAAAGCATAAACAAATAAAGTTTCTGTTCTAATAACAGGTAAATTTAATTTTTGTGAAACATCACGAATTATGAATGTTCTCATACTACCATTATCCAATAAAATACGAATTGGTTCAGTTCTATTATCTTTCGGATCCTTTGCCATCACGGAACAAGTTTGCAAAAAAATGTTGCATTGTGTGTTTTTATTTTGTACATTATTAGTAGAACTGCTATCACAATGTGAAACAGATACGACACTCTTATCCGTATTTACCTTTAAATCATTTTCAAGTTGGAAACAAATGGCCCTACTATGTTTTTTGTTACAAATATCACACATTTTAGTTTTTTCACATTCTTTAATTCTATGTTTGGCCTGTAAACATAAAAAGCATCTTCCCTGCCTTTTTAATATTTCTTTTTTCTGATCTATAGTTAAAGATACACACATTTCACTATTATGATCAATACTGTTACAGAATAAACATGAATTCTTATTTACAGAAGTCATTAATTCAGCAGCTGAAACATTATTCTGTTTAAATCCCTTTGTACTATATTGCAATCTCAGTTTATATTTTGATTGTTTGTCAATAAATTTTGATCTATGTTCAATTTTATTATCACTGGGAAATGATTTTTTAACATCTACCTCATGGATAGTTAATACCCTTTCTCTACTTTCAACTTCGTTTTTAAGAAAACTCATGAGATTTTCTATATTCCACATTTCTCCATCATTTAACTTCCGATTGAATTCTAACGTTAAATCTGGGGGTATTAATTTAAGTAATATTGGACAAAGTAATCCACTGTATGTATCTGATTTTACACCTAGTGACTCTAAATTACGAATTTGTACTAGACATTTATCATACAGATTTCTTAAACCCCGAGTGTCAGAAGAACTTTTCAGATATTCCATATTTAGTAAATTATTCAAATGAGCATGTACGAGCATATCATGTCTACCAAATCTTTCTTTCAAAAGGGATACGGCCGCTGCATAATTTTTTTCCGTTAGACTGAATCCACTTATTGTGTTTGCAGCCGTTCCCGAAACTAAGCTTTTCAAATAACTAAATTTCTCAATATCTGATAGACTTGTGTTTTGATCTATTGCTGTTTCGAAGGTGTTCCAAAATTCTGTAAATTTATCAGGTTCACCAAAAAACTTATTTATATGTAATTTTGGAAGCTTTACCTTTTTCAGTTCGGTAGTAGCATGATCTGCTTGCACTGGATAAACATTGTTAACATAAGCATTGTTATCATTATAACATAAATTTTTTATCTTAAAGTTCAGTTTTGATCTATATGATATTACTTTTTGGTCATACAAGTCACAATTTAAAATTTCGGTTTCGATATGTTTAGCATTAATCGTACTTATAATGGTGTTATCAAGTTCCTTAATATTTTTATATTTTTCATTCAATTTATCGAGAAGTTCTTCTAATTCTTGTACAGAATATTCTGTATTAGTTAAATATTGATCAATATTTTCAAAGATTTTATTGAGAAGATTGCGATGCGTATCACGCATTTTCGTTTGTTTATTTTCGGACATTTTCAAAACAAAATATAATCATAAAAAGAAACTCACCGATTTCCAGTCAAACAAAATAATTACTTTCTGTTGCGTAATCACTCTCCGAACGAAGTTATCATAATCCTTTTCAAGGCCGCTTGCACCAAAAATATACGATTCTCTTTTCCATTCTTTCGAGTTCAATCAAAACTAATTTGAGTAAAATGATAAATATCTTACATTTGTGGTTCAGTGGAATCTAAAGTGTTAATCTAAACAAACTAATCTAAGCTATTCAATCGATTTACGGCACAAAAAACATTTAATAACATTTAAATACATAAAAAAATATTAGCGCCAAGTATTCGACGCAACACATCTAGAATCTACATATCAACACAATTATTTCTCTTCAGTTCACATGAAAAAAATGAGTTCAAACTACGCATGCGCTGGCTAAATAGCTATTTCACAAATTAGCCGGAACAATTTGTATTCATGCCTATAAGCATAAATACATATAAAAATGTACACTTGGATCCTTGTGATGCATATTTCTTCAAATAGTTCAATAATGTTATAGACCAAAGTGTATATAACAAATGATGATATTGTGTCATGTACGAAACCTCAAGTTAATTACTTGAAGACGTTGTAAAAGTAGAGTAATGATGTCCATTGATTATTGTTTTTCACGCAATCTCTCGTCTTTCATCTTGATCTTTTTTCATGAAATGGGCATCAGTAAATCATTGACTTTTGAGACAAGACATATATCTATCTAACATGTTTGGGAATTGATATGAAAGTTAATTATTTATACAGGAAAAAACAATACATATGTTAAAATATGACGTATTCCAGAAATTTTTTCAGAGAGATGACATCGTATTTTGAAAGTGTAAGAAAATGATAAAACTCGTGAAGAAATAAATTAAGTGGTATTTTTTATGAACGAAACTAAACTGATAATAAATTTATTTAAATTTTAGTTATTAAAAAATACATTTTTCAAATTTTAGAAATATAACAGTAGTTAAAATTATTTTGAGATTTCTTTTAAGAAGTACACTATTAAAAAATGTGTTGGGTTAAACCAAATTTTGGTGCTGCAGTAGCTGCAACCATAATATGGTGAAACAGTGTACACTCATGTTCAAAAGTAAGAGAATTTGCATATTTTGTCGAATTTTAGGAATGGTATTGAAATAAAGGTAAAATTGACGCTTCGAAACAAAGATGCAAATATCTACTGTTCAATACATAGATATCCATGTCTATAAGCATAAATACATATAAAAATGTACACTTGGAACCTTGTGATGCATATTTCTTCAAATAGTTCAATAATGTTATAGACCACAGTGTCTATAACAAATGATGATATTGTGTCATGTACGAAACCTCAAGTCAATTACTTGAAGACGTAGTGAAAAGGAGAGTAATGATATCCATTGATTACTTTTTTTTCTCGCAATTCCTCGTCTTTCATCTTGAACTTTTTTCATGGAATGGACATCAGTAAATCATTGACTTTTGAGTCAAGACATATATTAGCTATCTAACGTGTTTGGGAATTGATAAGAAAGTTAATTATTCATACAGGAACAAACAATACATTTGTTAAAATATGACGTATTCCAGAAAGTTTTTCAGCGAGATGACGTTGCATTTTGAAAATGTAAGAAAATGATAAAACTCGTGAAGAAATAAATTAAGTGGTATTTTTTATGAAAAAGACTAAATTGATAATAAATGTATCGAAATTTTAGTTATTAAAAAAATACATCTTTCTAACTTTAGAAATATAACATTAGTTAAAATTATTTTGAGATTTTTTTTTAAATTTAAGAGAAGTACACTCTTACAATTTTTGTGTTGGGTTAAACCAAACGTTGGTGCTGCAGTAGCTGCAACCATAATATCGTACCAAAATTTGGAGCTCTGGTTGACCATAGCTTCAAATGTTGGAATGATATTTCACCAAATAATGATTGAAGCTATTAGAGCGCCAACATTTGGTTCAAA
Source organism: Maratus michaelseni (assembly GCA_963931845.1). Lineage (NCBI taxonomy): Eukaryota > Metazoa > Arthropoda > Arachnida > Araneae > Salticidae > Maratus > Maratus michaelseni. The sequence goes on from OZ007592.1 coordinate 305,243,465, forward strand.
CAACCACAAAATTATTAACAGTGTACATTCATGTTCAAAATTAAGAAAATTTGCATATTTTGGCGAATTTTCTGAAAAGTACTGAAATAAAGGTAAAATTAATGCATCAAAAAATGACAATAACTCATGAATTCTATAATATTCTAATTTTAAATTAAACATTACGTATAGTTTTACCCCGTTAAAAATAAAAATAGCTCATATAAAACAGCTTACATTAGTTATTTTTGTTCCTTTACTTTTATTTTATTTTTTAAGCTGAAACAATTTCATGCATGTGCACAAATATAAGAATAAAACATCTCTGCTTAGTAATAAACGAGTAGGAAAATAAAAATGGAATTAGTTATTACTCCCTATATTATAAATTTGAAGTATGGAACACGAATAAACGCTGAAACTCGTGGATGTCGTAATTTTATCATATAGCAGACTAAAACATTGTAACCGCAATTCTTTCATGAACAGGGCTTGACAAATGCGGTCGTCAGGTCGCCACTGTCCACCAATTGATCTGGCGACCAAATTATTTAATCTTTCGGGGTGACTTATGTAAAAAAAATGACATAAGACATGAGCACAAATGGGGCTTTTTCTCTCCTCCACCCCTGCTCTTGCGCGGTAAGCAGCGATCTTCCTCTTCTCTCGTACTTTTAATGGAAGAATTAAATGTAAAATGATTTTTCCAACTCATGCACAGAAAACACCATTCTTTTCAACTGTAGCCAGCTAGTATATGTCATGTGATTAGAATGTGGGGGGGAGAGAGAATATTTCAATAACACAGTAAGAAATAGTGTCAATCCAGCTTCTGTGACATATAAAATTGGATACAATGCTAAAAAATGCTCGAGTGTTTTTTCTTTCTTTCTTTCTTTTTTTTCTTTTTTTTTTAAGTTTTAAATTGGATTTTTGTGTTTATATAAGTTATAAACTTAATATAAGTGATTACAAGTTTTATAAGTTTCCCTAGAAAATATAGTTTATATGTTATATTATATTTCTAAATTATGTGTTATTTTAAACTATGTAACTAATAATTCTAAACTATGCTTGTTATTATTTTTTCTCCATTAATTAAAAAAAAAACTCTTGTGTTTTATTTTAAATCGATGACGGGAAGAGGATGGGGGGTAATTAATTTTTGCTGGCGACCAGTATTTTTTTCTGGCTACCAGATTTTATCAAATTTGTAAAGCCCTGTTCATGAATGTCGAAAAACCGCTTGTGAAAACGAAAAATCGCTATAAATTGCATTTCAAATTCGAAAATCGGGGAGTGCAAAATTTGCTATAGGTTGGCTAAAAGTGTGAAACCGTATATATATTTTCTATTAATCTGCAGTTCACAAATTTCAAAGATGACAACACATGTCTGCACAGAAATTTGCAAGCGAACCTGTAGTTTGAATCAGCTCAAGAAATTCGTTTATTCTGAGTGAAAGTGAAATTGACGCAGATGCACAAAGATGCAAATCTTTAGTGTTCAATGCGTAGGTACACATGTGTATGGGCAGAGAGAAAAGAGTAATAGGCTTCATAAGCGTGCGTGGCAATTTCTGCGTTTCGTTCGCGTGCACACCTCGCTGAAACTCTTGGTGTTTTTTTGAAACATTAAGTAAAATTCAAAAGCAAAGAGTAAAAATGAATAACCACAAACGTTTGGATTATGGAATGGGGTAACGAAACATGAAAAAAGTAGAAGCCGAACAGCTCAAATTCAGATTTCTAGAAACTTCAATGTAACGCCCAGCGTCGGGTCCAACTTATGGAAGCAGTTTAAGGATAGTTGATTCATAGAGAGGAAGATTGGGCAAGGTCGTCCAAGAGCCTCGATAGACAATGAAGATTGCTATTTGTCCATTACAGTGAGGAGTAACAAGGGTGCAACAGCTTCTCAGCTCACTCGGGATCTTTTTGTGGCCACACGAAGCCGATTTTCAAGAGTTACTGTTTCCATAAGGCTACATGACAGAGGGCTGTTTAATGGGACTCGATGCCAAAAATATTTATTTTGTAAATAATACTTATATTAAAGTTTTTGAATTTTGTTTAAAAAAATAGACCGGGAGGCGGTATCACAGACAACCACCTCATCGAGTTCACGGTGGAAATTCCAGAATTAGTTAAAACTCGATTTGCATATTAAAACGCAATCGGTCTGCCAAGTCCTATCTTGGTGGAAAACACATTAAAACCCGATTTAAGCGGTTGACTCGTAGGTTTACCATTGTGTTTTCCTGCACCCAGTTCTCCATGTTGTTATACTTTTGGCTGCAGGTAAACACAATGGTAAACCTGCGAGTCAACCGCTAAAATCGGGTTTTCACGTGTGTTCCACCAAGATATGACTTGGCAGACCGATTGCGTTTTAATATGCGAATCGAATTTTAACTAATTCTGGAATTTCAGCCGTGAACCGCGACCTACGTTATATACGGCCGGTGCATGACGTTTAAAACGTCACATGGAGTGGATCAATTTTACATGGCGATTGGTGCAAGGCGACGCACCCCTCGTTTTGCACCAATCGCTGTGAAAAAATGATCCAATACATGTGACATTTTAAACGTCATGCATCGGCCGTGTATAACGTAGGTCACGCGTGAACTCGATGAGGTGGTTGTCTGTGCTGCCGCCTCCCGGTCTAAAAGCAATATCATTACAGATAATAAAAAGCCTTAAATTGTTAATAAATTAATATATTTTTTACAGTGGATATTAAAAAAAATTATGAATTTTAAAATTCTTTTTTCTATTCCAATTTTGTTTTTTCAAACTAAGTTTTTTAAATCTTATACTCTCATACTCTGGAAATCGCATAACGAACTTCAGATGTTTTTTAAAACAAAAATTTCAAATATATGAAAAAATCGATACTTAGTTATCTCTCGTAGAATCTAAAGGTACATTAAAAAAAATTCAGACAATTTGCAATATTATTGGGGAAATCTTATATTTTTGATTACATATGAAAATTACGGAAAGTGAAAAATCGGTTTACACGTTTCATTTACAAAAAAATAAAATAAAATGAAATAAAATAGAAATAAATTAGATACGTAAAAATAATCGCATCTCTTTTACTATTTATCAGATCACTCAAGAAATTCGGGCACAGATGCTGGTTCATTTAAGAGTAAAAATCTGAAATTCGATATTTTTTCATTTTTTCTGAAAATGAGAGGTACTGAGACACCTTAGAAAAATGTTTAACTTAAAATCTCTTCTGCCGTTGATCCTAAATAAATTAAATTCATATATTTTCTTAGAACTTTATGTATATTAAAAAGTAATCTTTCACAATAGAAGAAAAATAAAAAACAACTTGAAGCGCCTCCTCAAAAAATAGAAAAAAATAAGCAAGTTCTACAAGTGATTGATGAAGTTGTAACGATAACTTTTCCAATACTTTAAGTAAAGTTAGAGATTAAGGATATCTTTGAAGATAAATATTTAAATACCTCATACGCAAACAATTTTGGTTTAGAAAATAATATTAACTGAATATAATATTTTGGAAATATTTTGTCTTTTTTAGATTTTGATGATTTATTTTCAAGTTATTTGTAAACGTTTTGATAAAATATAGCAGTCTAAAATTTAAACGTAGTTATATAAAATTATGCATATACAGGGCATTTTCCTAAAAAATATATGGAAATTTCAATATTTTCGAAACATAGATCAAGAAAAATAAATAAATAAATGGAATGATCTCTCATTTGTCTGAGTTTGAAAAGAGCAATTTAAATCCGCAAACAACTGAAAGTAATGCAGGATACATAAGTGAAAAGACCTTTTGTTCTAAACCTCTATACACATTCTAAGAAACGAAAGAGTATGTATACTATTTACTTTAAAACTTTTATAAAATAGATAAATATGTATATTATAAAATATGTTATACAAACGTTATGCTAAACATATCGTTGGGGGCCACCGTAATACCAACCCATCATGGTTATGAATAATATAAAATATCAAAATAAAACATGTGTAAACTATTTATGAAATGCATTGCAGTTCGAATAAAATCCTGGCTTGATGACGTCATAAACTTTAAATCAAGGCTAACGAAAAAATAAGGCTACCGCGGTGCTTTACGCGTATCTTTTTTTACAGACCGCTGGAGTCACGTAATGCTCAAATGCACCAATGAAGGTGTACGGAAAGAGCATCACGTCACTCTAGCGGTCTGTAAAAAAAGATAAATGGAATGCAACGCGGTAGCCTGTCTTTTTCGTTAGTCTCGCTTTAAATGCTCCGTCACTGAATTGCGTAAAAGAAATATCCTTATAACTCCAAAAATTATAATCTTCTTAACTAACAGTTTACGGCGTCGGATTAAGCGTCTCATTTCCAATTAAAATATATCTTTGAATTGAAATGTGAATGAAATACAGGGTCATGAAAAATCGAGGAGTGTGGAAATAGGATTACAAATATCGCGGCAACTAATTATCCGATCGACTTCATTCTTTATGCAAAATTTATGATTTTTTATTGTCTTTTATATTCACTCCTTAAAAAATCAATTTCGAAAATTAGTATGTACCTTTTATCAGAACGATTATTTTGGGAGTCCAAAAAAAAAATAGTTCCGAATAATAGTTACATACTATGTACATACCAAATTTCAAGTCTCTATCTCAATTTGTTCGGGAGACAGAGCGTTTACAAGCGCATCCACAGACAGACGGACGGCAATTTTTTTTAAATATGTTTTTCGGAATCTCCAGTGTCTAAAACGTGTAAATCCGTCAATTTTTTTTTCGATTTTTTAAAACGATTACAAGACTTACCATATACTACGTATGATGGGTAAGTAAAATGTTAAGTACAAAACCCGGACTAATTTACGCAAAGACATAGATAAAAGTATACAGATGAGTTTAATTTATTTTCTGTGTGTTGATAGAACATCCCCTCTTTCATCTTTATTTCTTTTTACGTGCACTAGGTAACAGTAAGGTATTTCAAACAAGTCTTTTGACTTTCTAGCATAGGTATTGAAGTGTAAAGAATATAGTTAATTTATTTTACAGTGCAAAATTTATTATTTCATTTATTAAAATATGACACATTGGTCGGATCTTTCTTTATGAACTTGTATTTTAGATGATACTATAAGAAAATGATTAAAGGAATAAAGATACACTTTAATTTAACGCACAGATTTTTGCGAATAGGGAGAATCGAAATTACTTTATACAAAATCCTATGCTTTTTTAACTTTAATTATTTATCCAATCAGTTAATTTGAATTAACTTCAATAAATAAATTTCATAGTTTTGAATATGTGTGCATATGCACCTTCTATATATATGTATGTTATGCATAACGTATTTTTTATACATATATATTTTGTTCTTTGAAATGCTGTTCCATTCTAATTAGAATTTTAAATAATGTAACTTCTTTCTTAGGGCAGGGAGATAGACTCAATATTTGCTTGTTTAACATACACGAGGTTTTCCTCGAACGTAATCCTCACGAATGCTAAAGTATTACTGTATTTTTTTACGCCATACTGTATTTATTTATGTAAAATATTGCATAACAGCTAAAATGTTGCGAAAATATAATATACTGTGGCAACGTAATAACAGTATCACTACCCATTAAAAAAGGATAAAAGGCCGATTAACGTAGCAAGTGAAGATGCAAAAGATTAAATAAACGTTTTTCGTTTTACGTAGCTAATGCACCAAAAAAATTTTTATTCATGGCATCACTTTTTTTTTCAGTTTATATCCCGAAATATTTTTATTGAATGTATTGCAAAAACAATTTCTAAATTTTATATTCAGGCATTTACTCAATTCAAAACACTATCAATATGCAACACTACCAATTACGATATTACATTCCAACCTTATAATATTGTCAATATATATTACAAATTCGAGTAATACATAAAAGAAACATAAGTTAACGTTATACGTAGACATACACGCAACCCAGTTGCTTGCATTCAGCGGTCTAGTAAAATTAAACAATTTATATGTAAAAATATCTATAATGAAGATAATTTCATATTAAACACGCCATTATATATTATGTGCTAAAAATATTCCATTTTTTCCGCTTTTACATTTACAATTCTTATTTCAGGGCGTATTATATGTCTTTCTTTACAAAAGTTAAAACCGAAAATCCAAGTTCTCCGCAACACTTTAAAAGAAAAATACGGAAACATTACTGGCACTCGGAAGGCCCGTACAATTTGTACACATTTTTAGAAGTTGTTTGTATAGAAATAATAACAAGTTAATTAGAGTTTTACAATTGTTATCTGTTAAACTTATTCCCAAATCTCTACTAAGTACTTTGTAACATATTTGTGACATCACTTTCTTCTTTCTACTTTAAATTATATGAAAGTTCAGAGGCTTCCGAAACTAAAAAATCGTCTGTCCAATTTTAGTGACAAAAATCTCCGAAATTTCTTAATATTTAAAGTATTATAACTCTGTGTATTTTGGTTGTAAAATAATGACATTTTTACTGTTTAACTTATCAAATCATGGCGAAAGTTATTCCAAATTAAACTTATAGCACATATAGAATATATACAGTTGTGGCCAAAAGTCAGGACATTTTTTGAAAGTTTCATGTTTTTCAAATTTGTGTGCTTGTAGAATATATTAATTTTCACTTAAATACAAATGTTTATATATCAAATTGAAGGTAATTTAATGTAGAATTTAATAATAAAAACAGTATTACAATATCTGTATTACAAAAAAAGTTATGCAACTAATAGTAAGATCTATCTTAGATTTGCATTTTTTTTTAAGTGATACAATCAATACTTAGTTGGATAACCCTTATTTTTTAAGACAGCTTCACAGCGTCTTTTCATCGAGTGAACGAGTGATTGGAGTTCATCTTTCGTAATCACATTGTGCCAAGAATCAATTATAGCTTCAATAAGTTGTCTTTTATTCGATGGACGCTTTTTTCGTACAAGAATTTTCAAACGTCGCCACAAATTTTCAATTGGATTGAGATAAGGGCTGTTTCCTGGCCATGGTAATATATTTATGCCTTTATATTGAAACCATGCTTTGCATACTTTTGCTGTGTGGCATGGAGCTGAATCCTGCTGAAAAATAAATGGTGAGTTGTTGGGGAAGAGATCCCTGATGGAAGGTATCAATTTTGGTTCCAGTACAGTTTTGATGTATTTTTTGGCATTCAGGATGCCATCAATCACTTGAATTTGGCCCACACCATCTGCAGACATACATGCCTAAATCAAGACATTTGTTGGGTTTTTTGTAGTTGCTTCAATGCAATCAGGATGAAGTGCTTCTCCTGCTCTACGTCTCACGTATTTTCTACCATCACTACCAAAGGGCGATATTTTACTCTCATCGCTCCAGATTACTTGTTTCCATTGATTTTCTGACCCTTTAATGTGTTCTTTTGCCCACTTAACTCGTTTTTCGCGTTTCTTTTGATTTAAATATGGTTTTTCCTTGGAATTCTAGCTTGTAGTCCAAATCCTGATAACCTTCTTCTTATTGTTCTTGAACTTACCCGCTGCAATACCCGCTGCATTCATTTCACATCTAATGGCATCTGATGAAATTTTTCTATCTTGAATGCATAGCCGTTTAATTTTTCTATTGGCAGTAGCACTTGTGCATTTTTTTCGGCCTGATTTGGCCCTATTTTCCATTGATTTCGTTTTTTAATAACGTAAACAGAACTTTCGCACACCAGAACAAATCACTGAACCACCAACTTGTCTTGCAATTCCAGCATAAGAGAGGCCATTTTCTCTCAATATGACAATTCGTCTTCTTTTTGTAGATGTCCAATTAGTTCTTCTTGTTGATGAAATTGTTTAAAATTAGTTTAATTAAAAAAAGGACTTTAAATATTCAAAAACAGCAATACTCTATTTAATTGTACTAGTATGCATCAATCCGCAAAATATTTCCACAACAACTCTTTTACCATCCAAATAATCTAAACTATAGTTATAGACATTTGACTGATCCTCAGAACAGTGTTTGTGGAACCAAAATTGATACCTTTAATCAGGGATCTCTTCCCCAACAACGCACCATTTATTTTTCAGCAGTATTCAACTCCATGCCACACAGCAAAAGTATGCAAAGCATGGTTTCAAAATAAAGGCATAGATATATTACCATGGCCAGGAAACAGCTCTGATCTCAATCCAATTGAAAATTTGCGGCGACGTTTGAAAATTCTTGTACGAAAAAAATGTCCATCCAATAAAAGACAACTTATTGAAGCTATAATTGATTCTTGGCACCATGTGATTACGAAAGATGAACTCTAATCACTCGTTCACTCGATGAAAAGAAGCTGTGAAGCTGTCTTAAAAAATTAGGGTTATCCTACTAAGTATTGATTGTGTAAGTATCACTTTTAGGCCCGGACTGGCTTCATTGGGGGCCCTCGGCCAGAGAATGAAAGGGGCCCCTTACTGGGAAATTTAGAGGACATAGAATATTAAAATATTTGCTTTTTGAAAATTAAGTTTACATGCCTAAAAAACACACTTAGCTACTTTGTCACTTGGAAAATAGTTGGGATAAAAAGTAAGCTTTCTCTGATGTAGTTTGTTTACTTTCACAATAAATATTTATATTATTTTTATATACCGTACCTAAACTAGTTCCATGCTAGAAAAAAGTAAGTATACTAATCAATTACGAGTTGTTTATTACTTAAAAATGAGAGTGAGAAATACTTTTAGTTTTAGGCAACCAAATAACAGAAGTTGAAGCTCTAATAATCTAAATCCTTCTGTAATACCTAAGTAAATATTAAAAAGGGACACAACGGTAATAAAAAAAAGCATTTTAAAAAAAAGCAATGTCCTCTTTAACTTCAATTTAATTGTTACAAATTATAAAATAGGTTTTATAACAAAAAGAAAAATAGCTCTTCAATACCTTGGTACAGATAAAGCGAACTAAGAAAGTTCATGTTATTGTAAACGGCTGTTTACTAAGCATATGCCTTTTTAGGTCAGTTCATCTATAATAACATCTTTATCCAAGTTATAAAAAAATATTTCTACATTCATGAAAATAATATTAGAAATAAGGCATTGGCTTAAAGTAGATCTAAGTCAATTCTTAACTATTTTAAGTTTAGAAAACACCCTTTCACAGGTATACGAACTTGTAAGCTACATACAGGTTGGTAAACATTCTAGATTCTGAGAGTTCAAAAACAACAGAAAAAACGCATGATAAACACAGAAAACATTGTTTCTTGTCAGAGCAGTAACCATAAAGATTTTTGTCTTTTTCAAATTCAGATTCTACATCGTCATACTCACAGATTCTTCAGCTCCATTCAGATTGTCTTGTCTTTTTCTAATAATAGTTTTTTCAGCCATTGTAAAGCTTTCAGACTGATCTGCAAACTCTTTCAGCTCTATCTATAACTGACTTCTTTCAACTTTACAAAGATTAGAAATGCTACAAAGGACTTCCGCAGGAAAACTATCGAGCATTACAATTTCATTAAATTTATTTGGGTTTTACCAGGGACAATTTACTGAAATTTCTTTGTTTGGACTAAATCTTTCCTCGATACTTGCCCTGGCACAATCTAAAACACTGAAAAAGACCAATTTATAGTTTTGAGCAGTTGAGATTCCAAGAGCCTCGTTTATTGATTTTTCACCAGGCATTACCTTTTTCTTTTAAGTTATTTTTTCCTTGAAATCTAATTCTACTTCAACATCAATACTTTTATCTTCTAAGTTGCTATTAACTATACTTGTATAATATTTTGTTTTGGAATACAGAGCATGAAAGTGTTTATCACTCCTTTTATCTCTTATTTGTTGAAGCAGCTTCTCTACCATGTTCCCGGCTGTAGAATAGTCAATGGTTTTACTTTCTAATATTTTAAAATAAGAGATATAACAAGAAATAAATCTAATAAAACAATACACATAAATAGGATTAAATATATATTTTCCGTACAAAGTTTCTAGTATGTTAAAATACAAAATTTTATTTGCATTGATATAATTAATATATGTAGTACACGGCATCATATATTCCTTATAGTCTAATTACGTTTTATAAGAAATATTCATTTTATTTGCAATGTCTTCAGAATTCATAACATGGATAACAAAGTATAATTTCAAAAGAAAGTTTCTTTATTTATATTAATTACCCGACAGATGCCGCAAAAATAATATTTAAAAACGAAGCGTGAATTGTGTATGGAAGCTCTAAAATCCGTTCTCAGTCACGTGATTTGGACTTTTATTATAATGATTTAGGGGCAAAAACAAAACATATAGTCCAGCATTAAGTGCTCAAAAAGGGCAAATTAAAGAAAGTTTAGGTGAAGTTTTGATATTTGGTACCTTTATGTTTCTTAGGTTGCTGAACACAAATAAGAGATTTTCCAACAATTTTTTTTTGCGGGAAATATGTTCATTTTACAAAAAAACGCATAAAAATAGATTTGTCTCTGTTTTTTTTTTTTTTTTTAAATAATTTTAAAAATATGAATTTTACGTGAATAACGAAAGTATATGAATTAAAGAGGATAAAATTCCCTACATTTTATGTATTGAAAGGTTTTTTCCCTGATCAATCGTTTATCCGTGAGAGTGCCACAAAAATGGTGGTTAAAAAAATGAGAATTATGGCCCTATACATCGATGTAACATGAAAACTAACCATTTTACGCAAACGTTGACCATTAATGATACTAAGGACTATGTGATTGACTACATTTTACAATGAGGTTGCCTGATAATAAATACGACGAAACATTATGATTCATTAATTAATTATAAATAATTATGTACATTAGTAAGTACATTTACATAAAATAAAAAAGCAAAAATCTTATTTCCGCATTCTTTTATTTGAAGATCCCTGCTGTTCATCGACATCTACAACATAAAAAATAGATGTATTAAATTAGTGGGGGTTTTTATTACTAGCAATATTACATAATAAATGCTTTCTTAATGGTAAATATTTCATACCTTATAGCATGGCTTGTTCCTCTTCCATTGGGTCCACGGATTCAGTGGGTGGGCAATGCAGCTACAGTTTGGTTTCAAGGTAAGCTCGTCTTCCTCGTCTTGACTCACCACTGCGATGTTGTTCAAATTCCCCTCGCAGTTGTGGAACATGTTAGAACAACAAAGCCCTGCATTCTTGCACCCAAAATTTCAGTTGCAATTCTCTGTGCATTTGCAGGATACAAGCTTCAACAAAACAGAGAGAGCAGGGGGTAGTACAGTAAATACAGGCTCAAGGCCAGCATTTGTTTTCTTCCATCCCCACTCATCAGCATTTTCTTTCAACCCCCAGCCATTGCTGGACTTGGTGATACACTCTTATAGAGAACTGTTGCGCTGCAGTTGCAGGTAAAGCAGCAATATTAGAACTGTATCTAAAGGCTGACTTCTTGTACGAAATATACTTTAGGTAGTTCAGCGAAGGCACATTCGTCCCACTATAGACATACAGTGAGACGAGGAAACGATCCACAGCAGCTGCAACCATCTCCTGAGTAGCGATCGGGTATTTGAACACTTTAACAACGTCTGCAACATATGGATTATTCCCAAGAATTTTGAGGAACTTCATTTTCCCTTGCATAAACGGTGCTGATTTTGTATCGCACCTGCTCATAGCATGTAGGGAGAGCATGTTTTCCGCAACCGTTGAACTCACAGCATTTGATGGAGAAAATGTCAATGAAGAAACAGTGTCCTTTCCAGGATTTAAAAAGAAAACGTTTTCAGTTTTCAGAGACCTATCAAAATGACTAAGAGCTTTACATACCCCACCCCCTAACTATATTCACCATCTCATTTTATGAAGCCAGGTACAAAGCAGTGTTTACAATAAAGGTGTCTGCGTATTCTTTTGCTTGCTTGCATGTAATATCTGGTGATGTAAACTTGTCAATCATCATAGATAATAGCCGACCCTTGTTTTTTGGGTTAGTAAGGAACTTTTCTTTGGACGTGGTAGGTATCGTTGTGCCGTCAAACAACACGTCAGTCAAAGCATGCTTCCTTAAACGTCTGATACGCTCATCAGTTTTTTTACCACTTTGTACGTCATCAGGGTAGCCATCAAAGACAACTACTGTCTGTGTTTGATATTTTGACTGCACTTACGCAACATATTTGTCGGGTGTTAAAGAAAAGTAATGATTTTTAGACCAAACAGCCATATTAAAAACCAACATCAATGACGAATTGAACCCTGCCGCTGAACCGCTTGGTTGTTAGGGGTTTGAATGCCTTGTAGAGAGTAGATTTGGTTCTTTTTGTTAAGCCATTGTCGATTAGAGACACAGAATAAGGTCCTGGATCGTACGTCAAAAACTCCTCAATATCTTCATCCGAGTGCTTTGCAATCGAACTTCGTTGGAACAAAGTTGTGCGATTAATAGAAACCAATTCGTCGTCTACTCGTATCACAGTATCACAATGTTCATTACAACAAGAGGTTTTACTCTATCGCCCCGTTTAAATTTGACAGTTCCAAAGTCATCACCAACAAAACTGTTCACGTCTTTAATGTCTGATTACCTAGACTTATAGCAGTTGATCCGTTTAGGCTAAAAATAAAACTTTTAGGAACTGAAGCCCATGTCAGCTTTTATTAGCGAAAGTGTGTTTTAGTTATTTTATTTTTGTGTTATTTAAAAAACAAAATAATGTGCTGTATTTTTGTAAAAGCAAGTGGAGATTTTGATCCGATCCCAGGTATGCTCATTTTTATTTATTTTTTAGTTATGAAGAAAATAATGAACCTCAGATGCATAAAATACAGTCAATCATATAATTTTTAGTATCATTAATGGTCAACATTTGCGTTATAACGTCCTTTCAAAGATAATCCGCTAAGTAATGATTTGGTAGCGAAACTTCGAAAATATTTCTTACATCCGAAAGATCACTTTATTGAATAAACAAAGATTTTCTTGGTAGATGAAAAATAAAAATAAGATTAAAAATAAGAATAAATTTCATGAGTTCGTCAATATGACGATCGTTCGTTTTAAATTATCGCTCATTAGACTTCAGTGTCTGTTCAGTCAACTATAATTGACAGTTAGATTTGTTTTATATTAAGAGTTTTAGTACTCTTCTCGATTCGTGAAAAGTTCAGAATTCTCCCTCACTCTAGTAAGATTTTTATCCAGAACATCTGTTGCATTTCAATATGTTTCTCGTTCCCTGTCCACAAAGCTTCTTGCGGCCGGACTTTCTAGCATTCACCCGGATACTCGGCGTACCCTGTATTCTCGAACAGAGGTCTAGCACCTCTCTGCGTTTCTCTCGCAGTCATCCGGGTACTCGGCGTACCCTGTATTCTCGAGTAGAGGTCTGGCACCTCTCAGCGTTTTTCTCAATCTGAACTCTTATATAAAATCCTTTCGCTCATGGTTTTCGCAATGGGAGAGGATTTTGCCCGAGGAGAGGCTTATCAGGACCACTTGTACCATGGGACCATGACATCACCTGCAATTCAGTGCGGTATTGGTTCCTTTCTAAAAAGGGGAAAATAAGTGGTTGCACTTTGTGGTTTCTCACGGAGATCTTTTACTCATCAGGACAGGCCACCAGCAAAGTAAGTCCTGTCATCCTTGGTGGACAATGCTATCAATTCTAATTCTAAAGTTTTCCTCTGTTCACAAAGGAAGTTCGGGATTGCCAGTATTAAAAAGCAACGCCGATGTGAGAAAACATGCTGGAAATGTTCTTTTAGAAGTTTTCACACGAGAACTCTCAGATGTCAAATACTGGTTCTCATGCACCGGCAAGTAAAAGTAAAAATGAATTCTTTACAGCGTAAAATGGTTAGTTTCCATGTTATATCGATGTACAGTGCCGTATTTCCCGTTGTTTCAGTTTTTTGCTTTTAACACCTATTTCTGTGGCACTCTCATGGCTAAAGATTGATCAGAGAAAAAAAATTCAATTCATAAAATGTATGAAATTTTATCTTCTTTGATTCATATACTGTCGACTTTCACGTAAAGTGCATAGTTTTACAGTTAATTTGATAAAACAGAGAAAAGTCCGTTTTTTTTTTACATTTTTGTGGAAAGAAAAGTATTTTCCGGAAATAATTTTGTTGGAAAACCTCAGATTCGTGTTCAGAAAACATAACAGTACCAAATATCAAAACTTTCTTTTATTTTCTACCAAATGACTGGACTAATAATAGGCAAGAAACTCAAGCACGGAATTGGCGACTCAAAATACTGAGTATGTGCAAAGTACTTATGAGCTAATAAACTAATTCGATTTATCTTATCTGTATTTAATGTATCACTATTGTCCCTAAAAGGCTGACTTTGCGATCGAGAAGTGGCACTAGTTAACCAAGCATTTTAATTTTTCGAACTTTTTTCAACGTCTAAAGATTTTATCTTCTTTTTTTTTTCGTCGCGCCACTATGGTACACACGTTTCATGTTGCCACAACAGTGACACTTGTACTATCTACTAACTACAACCATAACTACAACCCTACTACGATACTGAGCGATTGAGCGTCGCAATGCCCTCTGAATCAAAGCCTATGACCACTACACAGAGCTTGATTAGTAGCCAGCAGACATCTTCCGTCTGGCCAGCGACACGACACAGCGCCACTACGTAGGCTACCATAAACAAAAAACAACTGGGCACTGCTTAAAATTGATTGTAAACACGTAATATCAGTGGGAAATAGTGAAATTTGTCTAATGTAACTAATTATAAAGTTTTACTAGTATATCCATTTTTGGGGGCCCCCTTGGGCCGGGGGCCCTCGGGACCAGCCTACCTGGCCAGTCCGGGCCTGATCACTTTAAAAAAATGCAAATCTAAGATAGATCTTACTCTTAGTTGCCTTTTTTTGTAATACCGATGTTGTAATACTGTTTTTATTATTAAATTCTCATTAAATTACCTTCAATTTGATATATAAACGTTTGTATTTAAGTGAAAATTAATATATTCTACAAGCACACAAAATTGAAAAACATGAAACTTTCAAAAAATGTCCAAACTTTTGGCCACCACTGTATATTTTAATGTTATTCAACGTAAAGGCAGAATTTTTTAATAAATCACTCAGAATTGTGTTATCCTATAGGTCAAAATACATATATATTTATTTTTGGAACTGATGCTTTACACTCACGCAAACATGTAAACATAAGTTTGGCGACTTTTTGGTTGGCGCGATTTTCAAGACCGCGCCAAACGAATAACTTAATACAATGGCTAGGTTGCCATTAAAGGAAAAAATCCCCTAAATTTGGCGAATTTTTTTCCTTTTTTTAACAAATTAATTTTTTTTTCTGCGTGAGTATAAAGCATCTTAGCCTTATTTTTTTATACTATTTTATTTTTTACCTATAATACAAATATTCATCAAATTATTTACAAATTTACTCCTCTACAGCTAATAAATGTAAATAATAATTACTAAACGAAAGTTATGAAATAAATTGATTAAAATTTCATTGACTAGAACTGACTTGATAAAGTTTTTGTCATGTAAATTTTACAAAAACACAAATTTTATTTCTTATCTCTGGTTACAAAATGCGGATGAAGACAAAAAATACAATGAGAGATATATTATTAAAAAGAGATATCATATATATCAATTAATAATATCTGTATTTCAATTATTTATTCTTCACATTATCAATTTAAGTGATGTCTGATTGTAAAATTAGTAATGTGAAGAATAAAGTGTTCAAAGATATGTGGAGCGTTCAGAGCTAAAGTGGATCAAGTCCAAAATTATAAAAAAAACAAGAACGAAAAATCATGTTTCAAGCATAGATTATGTAACACTTTCCAATGCTTCCAAAATAATATTACAAATCATTACCGTTTAAGGGTGTATTCAAATCCAAACTGCTTATTTTGAGACACATTCGTAAATTCATTTTTGCTCTAAAATGCTTCCAATTGGCAGGTTCTCTTATTCAGAAACTTTATAATGTCCCCACGGTCTCGATTTTTTGATAAAAGCAGAATATATTTCAAAAAATGCTGTCAAAGTGGACATTTTGAACCGAATTTCGAGAAGCGATAGCGCTGGAAACAAAAAAAAATGATCGTACTGTGAAAATAATTGTCTGTAAATCAATTTCTAATTAACTGAACGAAAAATAAAAACATGGGGCCCTTATAAATGTCTTTATAAATCCCGCCACCAAGTTTCCTGTTGTCACTTTTAAAAATGAGTCTGGAAATGTGTCTCAAAATTTTGAGTTGTTGAGCGTGGAAAAATATTTTTTTTTTAATACAGCCTTAATAACCTGAAAGATAACATCTAAGTAAACAATTTGGAAAACGCATAACATGTTTAAAAATTTAATTTCAGGAATTTCCAACGTATACAATATTCGGAAAAATATCCGAATACTTTCATTCAGCCCTGTATAGGATCTATAGATTTGTATATATGCTACATAGGATGCTAAATTTTAGTTCAGTTAAGAAACGCGTAGCACAGTTTAAAATTCTCCTTCTGGAGTTTCTGTCAATAAACGGAAATGTGTTCGCAAACTTTTGTGCTTCCCTGTATATCATCTACAGAATTTATACACTCCACGTAATAAACAAAAAGTGAGTTAAATTTGAAATCGCGTTCAGTAACTTAAAACGCTCTTCCAGGAATTATTGTTAACAGAAAGTAGAGAATTCTTCAGTGTGTCCCTGTAAATGAACGATGACTGCTGTACACACACTATTCTGTAGTAAGCCTCTTGTAATGCACCTTAGTGATATATATAAATTTTAATACGTTTAAAATAGGGAAACATTATTTAAATAAACCGCAGACGATTTTTCTCCATAGACGTAATGTAACGGAATTCTTTTGACTGTCCCTGTAAATTAACTAAAAGTGCTATGCACACTCTATTCCATATTAAGCTTCTTGTAATACACTTTAGTGATATATATCAATTACAATGTGTTTGCAATTGTGTAACATCATTAAAATAAACCGCAAATGATTTTTCCCCATAGACCGTAATGTAACGGAATTCTTTTGAGTGTCCCTGTAAAAAAAACTATAAGTGCTACACACGTCCGTTGAGATAGGTAACGTGCTATAGATAACGACAATAACATATAAAAATTGCAGAGCAATCCGAGCATATTTACGGGAGTTAGAGCACGGACAGACAGCCATACGGCCAGACATACCGAAGTCATAAACACTTTTCAACTAGTTTGGAAAGTGTTAAAAATGTCTGTTGCAGATTAATACTTGTTAATGGTGTATATTTTCAGAAACATATTGAAACAAGTCTCTGCTATTGCTATTTTCTAACAGTTGACAACAGTTTTCTTTAACTCGGAAACACTCTCTTAAAATTTCCGAGCTAAAATGGATCAATTAATTATTGAATTGGAATTTTTAAATTATGACCCATATTTAAGATATTCTCCATACCACAACAATAAAAAGAAAATTATCCTCTAAATCCCTTTAGGATTCAACTAGTGGTAAAAAACTTTAGCATTGATTATCTCAAAACTATAATTTATGGATTTTATCCACTTCCGCTCTGGACGCCTCATATACAGGGTGTCCCAAAAGTCTCCGTACAACTTCAAAAATTTATTACACAAAAAATAATAAGCCTACAGAAAAATTACTACAACAGTACATAGAGTAACTCAAAAAGTTTTTTTTCTACTACCTCAGTATACTTGTACATGAGATCATTTCGTTGCACGAAGAATATCAAGTCGATATTCCAATTCCATCCACGTGCGTTTCAGCATGCTAACATCAAGAAGTTACAACTTTTTTTTTACAACTGTAATTTTAATGATTTTAATATAAAGTTACAACTGTTTGGATCTTTTATTTCAAGTGAACTGTCTAATGGAATTGAAACGAAAGATCCAAACAGTTGTAACTACTGTTGATGTTAGCATGCAGAAACGCACGTGGATGGAATTGGATTATCGACTTGAAATTCTTCGTGCAACGAAATGAACTCATGTACAAGTATACTAAGGTATTAGAAAAAACTTTTTGAGTTACTCTATGTACTGTTGTAATTTTTTTGCTGTAGGCTTATTATTTTTTGCGTAATAAATATTTGAAGTTGTACGGAGACTTTTGGGACACCCTATATGTTCTGTCATATACATATTGCAGCCGAAAAGGTAAATTTACTACTCGTTTTAGGGTAAAGATTGTTTCTTATTATTTACGGAATTTTTAAGTATTAGGACGTGTGATTAGTAAACATCAGGTGTGTGATTTAAAAATAATGGTAAAATAATAATAAAATAGAATAGTTAACTTTTTTTTAAATGGTTTGTTGGAGAGAAAATCTTCAGTTTCATCAAGCCAATTTCATCTCCGGTATGCTCGCCGAGAAAATGTTTTTGGATCATTGATGAACTTGACCGCCAAAAATAAGTGATCAAACTCAACCAAAAACAACTCACGTGTGTATTTTGATATGAAAAGATATTTACAATTTACATTTTGTAGTTATTTACTTCATACACCAGAAAAAATGATAAAAAGAAAATCAAAATTATTAAAATTGTTGCATTTTGTTTCTAAAATATTCCTAAAATCGTTCCGACGATCAAGTAATTAAACTGTCCGTATGTTCACGACAGTTAAAATGACCAAGATATCAAAGCAGATTGCTTAGTGTTAAAAGATATTTTACACTATAAAAATATATAGTATTTACATATAGTATTTATATAGTATTTATATATATATATTATATATCGTATTTATATAGTATATATATATATATATATATATATATATATAATCCAGCAAAAACATGATTTTGGCCTGAACTAGCACCACCCCCCTCACCAGAAACAAGACAACACAAGAAAACACTGTAGAACATATATGTAAAAATAAACATAAACAAGCTGCGGCCTCATCAGCAGTGGGTAAATTCAAAGGCAGCCAAGCATCCGAACAAAAATATTAACAATTAGTGGCAGTGGGTTTCGGCCAGAGCTCTGCGTAGCAAAAATTCAAAATGTACAGAAACATATTTGAATACTACTTAACAGACGCTCCCCCCACCGTACCCTACGCCATAGTATAAGCGAATGCTGTACCAATATCACAATACTGAATCACCATAGTTGAAACAAATGTCTCTTCGAAAATACACACAACCAATTCAGCCACGTTGCCACAATTAAAAAAGTAAAACACGATAAACAAACCAAATCCGTCATTCAGTACACAATCCAGAATCGTTCCACGTCGGATGCCAACAAACACAGCCATCATCATAAAACCGTCCTTTTCAGGCTTTAAGAATTACAAGTCATTTACTGTTGAATGTAAGCAATCTATCAATAATGGAGGCAGTCTGTAAAATCTGAATATTTTTTGATAAATTTTAGAGGGATATTGTTTTTATAATATAAATGACTGATAAAATAAAATAGTTCCTTATTTAACAGGTTTTTATTTGAACAAATTCTGTAAAAACGGTAAATTTGACCAATTATAATATTTATATATATATACGTTTGTGAATATTTGAAGACCAATGAATTAAATGATTCACAGTAAACGGAAAACTGGTGGCTAATTATCTTGATCTAAAAATTTTGATTAAAAATGGTTTACAAATTTCAGTTTTTGATAAGCGTACCAGTTTTCCGTTTACTGTGAATCATTTAATTCATTGGTCTTCAAATATTCACAAACGTATATATATAAATATTATAATTGGTCAAATTTGCCGTTTTTACAGAATTTGTTCAAATAAAAACCTGTTAAATAAGGAACTATTTTATTTTATCAGTCATTTATATTATAAAAACAATATCCCTCTAAAATTTATCAATAAAATATTCAGATTTTGCAGACTGCCTCCATTATTGATAGATTGCTTACATTCAACAGTAAATGACTCGTAATTCCTAAAGCCTGAAAAGGACGGTTTTATGATGATGGCTGTGTTTGTTGGCATCCGACGTGGAACGATTCTGGATTGTGTACTGAATGACGGATTTGGTTTGTTTATCGTGTTTTACTTTTTTAATTGTGGCAACGTGGCTGAATTGGTTGTGTGTATTTTCGAAGAGACATTTGCACGGAGGAAGATAGATGGAGGGGAAAGTAACGTTGAAATTTTACAATACAGTTTTTCTCCTTATAGATGGCGCCACGGTAAACTGAAGGCTATCCTAACCTGCTTCTGCAATGCTTTTCAATGCGAAAAGCATTCATTTTTTAAATGTTTTTGATTGAAAATTTGAACTTTAAAAAAGTCAAACAAGTAGAAATTTCATTAAATAAAGTTTTCTTCACACCATGCATATATTTTAATAGATATTTGGCGTTTCGATTGTTTTTTATAACTCTTTAAATAAGAGTTCATCCTGACAGAAGCATCTGAATAGTCATTTAAAAATAAATATCACGGATATTGTACTGCGAAGAAATACGGAATGGACGTATAATTTTTAGAGATTAAAAGTATTATTCAAATAAAAACAGCTTCAGATTACAGCCAAACAAATAGCACTCTATAAGACAATTTAAATGGCCATGTCAATTGGCCACAGACATTAGCATTCATTAAGTATAACATTTTAAAAACATATACACTAAGATCGATATACTAGAATAAAAATTTCTTAGTTTAAAAATGATTACATGCATATAACTTTAAATTAAAGTATAATAAAAAGCACTCACCTTTGGAGCTATAAACATACTTAAAAAAAAAAAAAATCTTCGATTTTTCTTTTGTTTATCTCATCATCATAGCCCGATCTACATCCCGGAATAAAACATTTATATCCCATCTTAAATTTATGACATAAAATTGCTATAATTAAAAATAATCGAGTAAAATACTTTCGGAATTTAACATGTAATCCAATGACATTCTGTTTAAAGGCAGCCGCCAAATTTTGCAGCGCCCTCTTTCGTTAAAAAAATATGACTTGCATTTTCGATATCCTCGCCTATTCTAGTTTCCCCTCCAGGTTCTTTCTCCGTGGACATTTGTTTCAACTATGGTGATTCAGTATTGTGATACTGGTACAGCATTCGCTTATACTGTGGCGTAGGGTACGGTGGGGGGAGCGTCTGTTAAGAAGTATTCAAATATGTTTCTGTACATTTTGAATTTTTGCTACGCAGAGCTCTGGCCGAAACCCACTGCCACTAATTGTTAATATTTTTGTTCGGATGCTAGTCTGCCTTTGAATTTACCCACTGCTGATGAGGCAGCAGCTTGTTTATGTTTATTTTTACATATATGTTCTACAGTGTTTTCTTGTGTTGTCTTGTTTCTGGTGAGGGGGGTGGTGCTAGTTCAGGCCAAAATCATGTTTTTGCTGGATTATATTGAATTTGTGTGTTCTAATATGCAGCTTCTGGCGCTGTTCATACGAATATATAGTTGTTTTGTTTGTGATGTGATGGTTACTGCTTATATATATATATATATATATATATATATATATATATATTCTAGTTAAGTGTCACAAGTCGTGGAAAATTCCTATTTTAGATGTTTAAAAAGTCTTTGCTAATAATGGTAGGAAATATACAAAAAATGTCGGACATTGCTACTCCTGCTTAGAATCTAAAAACACCAATAATTATTGTACAACATATACTGTTTTATAACTGCACCAAACTTATTTTCAAAGCAGATTTGTGATGGCTTGAGACAGGGTTGTTTAAGTGATGTCCAGTGACTGTGAATTTATAGTACGACTATCAAAATGTGTGTATACATTACGTGACACAAGACCACCAAATAACACATTTTGTTATTTAGCAGTGTCTGCGATCTGAATCAAAGGATTTCATAACAAAACTTCAGAAATTATACGAGAAAGTTTAGAGTGATATTAGAATCCTGTTTATTCTACACATACAGAACGAAAGGTACGATTGAAAAGTGTAAATCATCTAATAATCCGAAGGACATTATAAGCTGCATTTGCTAATTTCCCTAATGTTAAAGTATACATTAAATTACTGTAATTAGCTATTAATTATAATCATTATGCATATAAGTAAAATGTTGTGTGTTTGTTACAAATTTACAATTTTAAACCGATTTTGACCAAACTTGTCACAACCCAGCACGACATACAGACTTTTTTACAAATTTCCCAGACTATTCCTTACCTCTTCTTTCAAACACCTGATATAGTTTAACTTTATAAATATACAGTTTTTAAACTATTTGGACCAAAACAGACAAGCAAATATTCTCAAACGCGGCGTATATTATTCGCTACTTTACAAACTATACATATCTATCCTTATCCCTTTTACAACCACATCCCATCATTTTTCTTTATACGAATATATATTTTCTTATTTAAAAATTCAATTTTTTTATTTCCTGATACCGCATCAGATAAAGAAACTGCGCAAGAATTGATAAAATTGTAACAATATATTAAATTAGAATAAACTCGTGTTTTTGTTAATATAAGCAAATAAAGTGCAAACGAAATTAATATTATAACCACAGCGATGTCACGAAAATATTACCTACAGTTTAAAAATAATATTGTTTTTTTTTAGATATAAGTGGTGCCACATACATTAAAATTGCAGTTTCATTTAATGACTGCTAAATTATCTACAGAGGAGACTTTATTTTTTATCAACAAAACGAAATTTCTATTAGTTTTTTTTTTTCTTCAAAATATTTTTCTTGATGATTTATGATTTATTTTTTATGCATTATATTTACATTTTAGAGTTTTCACGATCCGAATTCAATTTTTAAACAAAGTATAATATTAGATTAATTTTAACACAATTATTCAAATTGGTAAAGGTTACATCTCAAAGTATAATGAACTTTATCCTCTTAAAAAAACAATTTTTTTGGAAATAGAGAATTTCAAACTAAATACTGATCGTACTGCTCGTTTTAGTAATTGACATATTAACAGTTTATGGATGCGAAGCGCACAGGTCCCTGTTACATTCATGACATTCGTTAAAGTGATTGTTGTTTTAACGCCTTACTGGCGCGAAAAACACAGGAGCCAGTTATGACTGTCATTTTAACGATTTATTGAGCACAAATCACACAGGATCCCGTTTATATAATCACCCTATTTAAATTTATGGGCGAGTCTGATAGTTATAAATAAAATTAATTCAAACTTAGGGATACAATATCTACGTGTTTAACTTTTATTTCTTGTGAAAAGTAAAAAATAGACATTTGAAAAAAATCCACAATGATATATTTTTCTTTTTCTACCCTAGTGATTTACTTGCATCCAATTTTGTAGTTCGAAGTATTAAAATCGCACCCATCACTTTTGCTTCTTGTCTATTTAGAAATCATTTTCGAACCCAAGGAAAAGTATAATATGATTTTTTGTTGATGGTTGTTCCTCTTTATTTGCGAAATTTTTCGATCTATTTGAAATGATATTGTGAAAATATTTCTGTATTATTTAATATATCGTAAAATGCATTAAAATACTTGAAGAGTATTTAAATCGTTTATATGTATTTTTGCAAGTTTTCTTTAGTTACAGAATCAAATGAATACACATAAAAAATTAATAATTTTCACCCAGAAATTTTTAAAATAGCCATAGACACCCTTATATGTGAAAGATGTCTCTTACTTGAGATTATTTTACATATATTTTTTTTGTTTTTCTTTAAAGGTTATTTTCTAAGATTTTATTATCATTGAGTAAAATCGATAAATAAAAGATAACTCCAATGAACGTTGAAAGATAACTTATAAAATAATCATAAACTAAAAAATATCTCACCAATTTTAGATTTAACGTATAATGTCGCACCTCACGTCTTTAAAAGATTTGTTATGCATAAAGTAATAAAGTAGAAAAGCAAAATCAGCAAATAACACATATTGAATAGCAACATGCAGCGATTTATTTAACGTTAATTAACATTTAATTAACATTAATTTAACATTTATTTTAACGTTAGTGATATTCAAAGAAATATCCTCATTCATGAATAATAATAAACAAAATAACCTTTCATAAATAATTAATTATAAATATATGACGAAAAAGCTAAATACTTTCTTAATTAACATTTTAAATGATGATGAAAATTAGGCATACACACAGCTGCTTTTATGCATTTATGAATTTCACAAACAGCATCTTTACATATAAAGTAAAATTTTGAAAGTGATAGTTGCTTTAAAAAAAATTATCAAAAAAACAAAGCAATAATAATTTAATAAACCACAAACCCTCATTCTCAACTTTCTAAATTCTTTAAGGGGACAACGTACCTTTACACCTACAAACGATCAATTAAAAAAAAATCGGAAATTTAAGAAATTAAAGCTAACCGCATCGCTTACACCTGAATCAATAAAAAAGATAAATATTAACCGGAACTTACCCTTTAAAAAAATATAACTTAATTTTCACAATTTCTAATTTTTATACTTAACCGAAAGATTTATAAAACAAAAAATGACCGAATCATGATCAAGGGAACTAACACTGGCAAGAAAAACCCCAAAACGAAGTGCAATCGAGACGACAACAAGCCCACGAAAAGTGTTCGCCGTCAGACGGTAGTAACCACTAGTACAGGTAAAATAGACCAAAAATTGAGTAATAGACGTCAATCGGTGGCCATTCACGAAATTTTGAGAACTTCGTTTTAGCACAAGAAATGAATTTCCAGTGAGTCCTTAAAAAATAAAGTTGTTTTATCATGTTTTGGGAGCAAAAGGAATAATAGTTGAACTCAGGGAAGTTAGAAAAACTCACCTTTTTAAAGCAAGTCAAGTGGGGTATCGTATATTATGTATTGTTTTAATTTTGAATCGAATAAGACCATTCGCAAGACATTTGTTACAAGGTTACGGCAGATCTGAAAATTTAAACTTTCCCTGAAAAAACTTTTTTCAGTATTAAGATATCAGCAGTGTACAGTGTATCAGTTAACCTACTACTTTGAACTGAAATAACTGATAAAACCATCACTAGATGTAGCTACGAATGGGTGCAATAAAATAGGTCATAGAAGAAATTACTTTAACGTCGCTTTCACTCTTTCTCAAAATATTTTCAAAACCGTCACTTCAAACGAAAATCTGAATAATATTCTTAAGTTTGGTAATTATATATTGCAAATGGAACACTATTTCTATGGAAGTGGTTTTCAACATTAAAATCCGACATATGTGTTCTAGAACAATGATACAAATATCCAAATCGTTGTCCCTGTGGATTTTATTGGCTACCTTATTCACCGGATATTAACCAATGCTATATCTATTTTTAGCCTCGGATAGTAGGTTTTGTTTCAAAAAGAAACCGAACGTTTTGATTCTTCTCAAAAATGTCATAACTGGCTCATTTTTAAGCAAAATAAGATACAGATGAATATGACAATTTTTGACTTCGTTGTGCTATTTTGCTACGTCTGAAGGATTTCACTTTGAATGCATTATCCACTAAATACTTTTTCAAAATTATTTTCAATAAAAAAGCTAACATTTGTAATAACTCAAAAGTTATTTCAGTTCAAATTTGTAGTTAATTAAAACTCACACTGTATATATATATACAGTCAAACCTCGTTAACATGAAGATGCTTAACGTGAATTATTTTAACATGAATTGTTTTCATAGTTCCCTATAAAAACGAGAACAAAGATTTGATACTGATAACATGAATTACTGTTAACATGAACAAAATTTTGATTCCGCTTGAGGTTCATGTTAACGAGGTTCGACTGTATATATATATATATATATATGTATATATATTAAAAAAAATCTGTATTGTATCTTCACTTTTACTTTCGCATAGTTGAAGGGAATTTTAACTCTGGTTTGAAATTTCTGGTAATTTCTGATATCCTCCTCTGGTTTGAAGGGCATTTTATCTCTAGTTACATTGAAAAGTTAAAAAGAAAATTCTTCTATTAAATTGAAAGTTAATTAAAATGTTCAATTGTGTCTTTTTCTGCTTCTTTTTCTAAGATTGTATTAGTTCTACTGAGCGAATTTAATATTGTGATAATGCTCTTTACGAATAATGAAATAGATTAATATATTTCACCTACAATAATGTTTCAAAAATAACCTAATAACCGTGTAACGGTAAGTCTTTCTATGCGTTGTTATATAAATTTAACTAAAGTAGTACTGTAATACAATTTGTTTTATTTCAAAAGGCACTTTTGAGTTTAAAAATTTCTGCCATATTTTAATGCCTAATTAATATATCTGATGAAAAATACTCTGAAATTTTAATATGAAAATACCCCTTTTTAATGTAATATAATATGTTTATTATGCAGTAAATTGACCATATTATTTAATTTTTGTGGTATTATGCGTATCAAATTTTTAATTGATTTTATATCATTAAAAATGTATATAAATTTATAAACGAATACATAGTATAAGTGTCAATGTTTAATATTTCTTTTAAAACATGTATATAGACTCCGAAAGAAATAATTTGAGACAGATGAGTCTATAATCTGCCTGAAAGTATAATTATCTCATCAAATAATATCTCATCAAATCTCCTCATCTTTAAATATATTAACATAAAAACAATACAGAGAAATTGAGAAATATTACATATCAAACACAAAGCCCAGCAGTATTTTTTTTAAATGAAAGACTAAAACTGTTTTTTTTTTTTTTTTTTTTTTTTTTTTTTTTTGTATCGTCTGGGAATGACCACATCCCTAAACACCCGTTTAAGATAACCACATGAACGTAGAAGGAAAACGAGATTTAATACTTTTTTTCAAATAGAGTTCAACTAAAAATTGTTAGTGTTTATGTTAATTTGGAAGAAAAAATTTTACTATTTTTTTAAAGTATTAGAGGTAAGGAAAAAAAAATTAGAGAGGCGCAGCGACTTTTTCCCTGCCCCCCCCCCCCCCCTTGTGCTTTTTTCTGCTATCAAAATCCTATAGAAGAAGCTTTTTATTGGTTATATTTCATCTGAACTTTGACATTTTTATTGCTTATAACATGGTAATAACTGTTTTAGACGAAATTATGTGCTTCTTTGTTTCACATTATCAGTAAATGATGGTTGTAATATCATTTACAAGGCAAATATGATAAAATTAAAGAGCTTATCAAGTCATGTTTTATAAGATATGACAATATTATTTGGAAATAAAATTGTTTTATTTGAAAACGTTTATAGCAGCATAAACTTCTAGTAAAATACATATTTTTTTTTTTTTACTTTGAGCTATTCCTTTTGTGAAAAAAAATATTTTTCGAGAACTTAAGTACAGATTTAAATTTAACTTTTTGAAATTTTAACCTTTAGTTACAATCATTTACATGTGAATATTTAAAACCTTCTTTCAGGAATCCCCGAAGTAAGGATTTATATTTTCTCTGAATTTTAATAATTTCATTACCTGTAATAAGATAATATCCTATTACCTATAATAAGATAATAGTTATAAGAAAGCTGTCTGCATCACATTATCAGAAAAATAATAGGAGTAATTTACAGGGAAAAGCAGTAATATTTAAAGAGCCTCTCAATTCGTTTTTATAAGTTATGACAACTTTTTTAAAACTAAAATTGCTTTCTTTGAAGACTCTTTTTGGTAGCATAAACTTCGAGAATAGACAGGGCGTTTTTTTATTGCTTTCTGCGCTATTCTACCTGTAAAACAATACATTTTTCAATAAAAAACGCAAGGTAAAATACAAGCTGTATATCTTTTTAATTTTTATAAAATATAAATTAAGTTTTTCAATGGAATTATAGTTTATTTTACTTTCTTCTATCTATAATCGAATAATGTATTGCAATTGGAATTTTTTCAACTTCCGGTTTTTGCCGGATTTACACATTTTACAGGTTAAAGATACAGAAAAACACTTTTTTACAAAACGCCTATCCTCCGTGTATCCGTGTGTCTCTGTATCCATGTGCCCGTCTGCCTCTGTGCCCGTCTGCCTCTGCGCTCGTGTGCCTGTGTGTCGCAATATTTTACGATTGGCACATCCGATTAGTTAAAAAACTTTTATGCTTAAAGTGGCCTTAAATATTTTTCCTGCGTACATCTTAAGATTCAATTCCAATGCGATAAAGATGCGGCCATCAACAGCAACTAATTTTAGTTTCAACGCATTGACAATGAAACAATGTATCTGATCTAATCCTAGCAAGTGCGTGGCCAACTGTCACCTTGCCAAAAGTTCAACTCTTATGCAGTGTTGCCAGCTTAGAGTTTTTTTTTAATTGAAAATATCTACCAGAATTTTTATTATTAATGTTTCTTTATTTACTCACCAAAAAATACTATTAGTATTTTCTGGTAGATGCTTTGAATAAACAAATACTCTAAATTGGCAACACTGCTTTTATGTGATAGCCGATTTGACGTTAACACTACCCACTATTTTGCTCAACGTATTGACAGGAATAACATATATGTACTTGCTCTGTTAATTTTCTTAGCTATTAAAGACTACGACCAACAGTACGCAAACCGGGATCTATCATGTCCAACACCTTTTGTGCTAACTTCTAAGCGAAAAAATCAGTTTAAAGGGAGAAAAGAGCGTACATTGATTTTCGCGCGTGTTTCAAGGAAATTTTATTTTCCACCCGCTCAACAAAGCGAAATTATCTGACACATGTATCGACTCAAACGTAAAAACATGTCACTTGTCGGTATGAATATTCAAAAGATTTGTCAGCGAATAAATTTTTAATTTCCGATAAAATATTTACATCTTGAGTTATAAGTGATTTTTTCACAATTTTTGTTCATTTCCCATGCTGTCGAATCTAGAAACCAACTTTGAAATAATTTTCTCAAAGATCTTCTGCATTTACCAAAATTTCGAAAAACTATTAGCTTAAATAAATTCAGAATAAAAGCACCTGTCAATCTCATGTATTTATGGTACTCATGTATCCATGGTAAATAAAAGTGAATTTATAAATGTGTCAGAAATTAGCCAGTTAAGATTTGAGAACAGCCTTAACGCTCGTTGAAGTTAAGTCTATGGCACATAAGATGAATAATTATTCCCTAAGGAAAAGATGTGTCAGTTTTTATAACGCGACCCATGATGGCCATGTCATCTATCACTTTGCTGAATTAGATTGCCATCGACCAAACAGTTTGGGAAAAGTAGATTCACAAAATACTATTCAAGCGGATGCATAAGAACTGTGCTCGCTCAGCTCAATAAATAAATATATCACTGTCAACATTTTTATTAACACAAACGAATATTATTTCATTATGATCAAACATTAGAACAAAACAAGTTATTTTATATTGGAATGGACGACAGGAGAATTAGCATTGTTTAAGGATTATATATTTTTTCCGTTCTATCTTAATTGGTTGAAGTAGCTGAAAATAGTATTTCTTTTAAACATGTCTCACAAATTCAACAAGTATTTCTGACGTATATATATATTTTAATAAAAGTTACCTTTAAGAAATAGTCGAAGCTTACTTGTTTAATTAATGATATTTAAAAAAAATTCTCGACGCACCTAAGGTGCTTTGAAAATCACATTAGTGTGACACAGCGCAGATGTTGAAAACCACTGGAATATAGTGTGGCATATTACAGCAGAACAAATACTGATGTCAATTTAGTTATATTGTTTTCTATATGGACATTAATTTTTTTTACCTTAAGTACCAAAAGACAGGAATTTGCGAATTGTTAAAGAAGATAATAGATGACATGCTTTATTGACCAAATGAAAATTTATTCCAAATTAAAAATTGTAAACATATAACACAAACAATGTGTACTTCATTTATAAATTAATATGCAAAATAATCAAAATAACAATTTTCGTAAAAAAAATATTTTAAATGAATTCGAAAAAAAAAATTATTAAAACCTTGTACTGATTTCGTTGCGTAAAATGTGGACAGCTGTCAAAGTCAGTAAAATCCATGATAAATATTTTCATAAAATATGTTTAAAATTAAGTTGCATATTTACGTTGGATAAATATTTTAAGGCACTTCGATCATATTTTTACCACTTCAAGAATAAATAGACTGGGGCCAGCCTTGAATTGTATTACGACTCATTATGTACATCAAACGTTAAACCTTGATTCAAACTCAAAAACTTGCAATGTAATAAGCGTCTTAAATACTAGATAAGGTTAAATAATAGACACGTGCGAAGTTGAAAGTTAAAATCAATTAGAAAATTCTACTAGTCCAATAAAAATTAACATGTGATATAATTTTTGAAGTGTTCGGTTTTTCCCCATTTATCATTAAAACGCTTTATTCTTCTTTAAATTACCCCAAAATTTTTCTAATTAATAAATCTACTTTTCTGTTTCTTTATCTCATGATAAATAAATGAATTAATTTTTGAAATTATTTATATTATATATGTTTCTTTTTTTCTTTTTTTCTTTTTTTAGTAACTTATTACAAAGCACATAGAACAATAATAATCTGCTGTTTGACTTAAGATGTCTTTAAAACATTGAAATGTAAACTCATATCAACTGTAATCTACTATAATGTTTATGTTATCTAAACTACGTATAGTCTTTATTGAACTTTCATTCATTAAATACATTAATTTCAAAGTTTTTAGAGCATGTTACGGTTAATTTTAAGATAGTGAACAATATTTGTTTGTACATTTATTCGCTAATATTTATACTTCCCTATATTAATATGTATTCCTTTTCGGTAGCATGAAGCGTTAATTGACACATGCAACTGCATTAAATTGACAAATATCAGCTTCATTTTACATGGAGGAAATTTCATTTCGAAAATTATACTCAAGGATAATTTCATATCTCATTATGCCTCCTAATTGGTTATGTTAATAGCAGTATTATTAAGATACTCTGGAAAGTAGAATCTATTTTTTTAAATTTACAGTTTTATGTACCTCTTTATTTTTGTAATTAAGAATTTAAATAAAGTAGTGTTTCATATCTTAAGTTTTAATATTTACTGGTATGCGGACATAAACATAAGAATGAGAATACTTTACAGATTTCAAAATATTACAAAATTAAAAGTTTTACATTTTTACCTAAAGTAGAAGTTATACAATTTTATATAAAACAAAAGTGTTATACATCTTAGACTATTGTAAACGACGACGCCTGAACGCAAAATTCTTTTGAAAATATAATAAGAAATTAGAAATTGATGAAACACATATCTCAAACTTATAAAGAATAATTTAAATTCTATTTAACTTTATAACCTGAGAACAGAGACTCATAGACTGCACCAAGGTTATTTTCACGAACATGTAAGTAAAAATATCCGATAATTACATTATATACAGGAATTTCAGGTATTATGGAATACTATTTAAACATTTGGAGCAATACAACATCCGATAGTGTTTAAAACCCTAAAACTGAATGCTATTACAAACTTCAACTATCTGCGAATAGTTTTTATAGACGAAAATTATTTTAAGAAATTTTATCACTTGCAAACAAATAATAATAATAATAATAAACGTATTTTGAGGGTATTGTGAGATAGTCGTGAAATATGGAATACGGGTTAAAAATGAAGAAAACTAACGAAATTTGGCAAAAACAGATGTAATATTATCAAGAGAGCATGATCAAAATATAGTGTCTAGGTGGGCAGCCAATGTACTCCAGTTCATATTTCATATTTGCACAAATCAGAAATATTAGGATCTGACTTTGCGCCACCATAATCATAGAATATTCAGATATATTGGTATTCCATATAACCGGACACCGCTTGTTTTTGGAAAAATTTACTCTACGTTTACTGGTGGGAGTCGCGAGCTTAAAATAGAGTATTACATCATAAACTATTAGTATTTCGGTGTACAGTATGCTAAATTTCGATATAAAAATATTACTTCTAATAATTAATAAAACAATTTCAAAAATTATTTCATGAAACTTTCAAAAGACGAAAAACAAATATTTATTCACACAACGCGTACTGACGACGACCTGTGCGTTCTGGGGCGGGAATTCTGGAAACATTCTTAAGAAGTTTATTATTTTACAGCTTGGCGGTAGCACTTTACCAAACAGATGCCTTGGTATTCCATATTACCCCACTATTCCACAATATCTCCGCACTTCCTCTAGCTATACAAAGTATTGAATAGTTAACATTGTTGATAAATGTATGATCACATCTATACTTTATATGCCTGGAGATTACTAGAGCAATTTTAACAAAACGTACTGCGCGCAAGAGAAATCCGAACGCCGAATATAATTTATTTTTAGTTTATGCAAGAAAAGTACTGTTATAATGCATGAATTCTCTAAAAATATATATGTTCAACTTTGCCCTAAAACGTCCTGTACATTGAAAAACATAACTTTTGAAAGTTCAAGGGCAACATCATAATATTCTTGCATATTTAAATTCAACATGTAAAGAAAAAGTGCAAATACAAATTTTTATTAGTTTTGCACCAGTGTTTAATGAAATATTAAAAACAACTGGCTGACACGCCCAGCGTTGCCCGGGCCCATGATAATATATTAAAGAAAATCTCAAGTTTGTTTGATTGTATATCTTTAACCCGATTTTTCTAAGCATTTTTTATTTAAAATATCTTTTGTATCTGAAAATACATGACATATTTTTTTGGTCAAATAAAAACTTACCGGGCAATTTTTTTCGATTTTTAGAAATTCTTAATCAGTATATGGTTTTGCGTATATATAGTAATTTCCCAATCCGTATCTTATGTAATTTAAAAAATGTGTATATACCTTAAAACTAGAATCTTTATTTGGTAAACCCTCCGTTGTGGCTACCTCTTTCCTGTCTCGCTAAACTGTCTGCACCTGCTTTCATTTATTACTTTTGCGGTTAAGTCCATTTTCAGATAAAAAGATCGAATTTTTGCGATGTTTAATTAGTTTTTAGTAAATATCTCGGATAATTATCAAAATATTAAAATTCTGAGTCTTAGGTGCATCAGGACATTCTTTGGACTATCCTCACCGAAATTTTCTGATTTCTAGGTGCGGCAGCAGCCATGTTTTCACAGACAGTACAGCATAATTGTTAACCATAGACACCAGAATAATTTATGTACTTTATTACTATTCATATTGTATGATATTTTTTGTGTTACAAATTTTTCCACTTCTTGACAAGTTTTGAGGTGTATGAATTTGCGCAATCTGCAGTTACTTGTGGGACGCTTGATTATTTTTCTCTTGCCTTAAATAATTTGTTTATCTGTGAAATCTTATAGTGCAAACCGATATGATAATTTAACATATATATATATTTTTTAATTTCAATTGATTCATAAAGCAAAATATATTTTACACATGTTCGGAAGCAGATAAATGAAAAAATATATTTAGTGTAAATGCAACATGTCAAATACAAGGAAAAACTAAAACCAAGTGATTTCTACTGAAATGTCAAAGTTTAAACGACAATAAATATATAGACGGTTGATCAAGACACCAAAAGTTTATTTTGATTACAGAAGAATATAAGTATCTCTATTTGGAGCTGTCTGTAACTCGATGAAACAACCCGAATGAAACCAAAATCAGTACACTTACTATTCGAGAAGGGGGGAGAAGAATGAAACAAAAAAATAATTACAATAACTGCCGACAGATCGCGCTTTTGAGTGTGAAATGTAATGTGCAATATTGTGTACCGTGGAGCCGTCACAAACCTCAATGACTTTACCGCATATCACGACATGTGCGAAATATCACTCCTTTTGCGTTACATTCCGCAGTTGAGCACGTCGTGCACCGAATAGATTGTATCCTCCAGCACAATGGGCATATGGAACTTGAACATGAGCGGCACTGCCATGCGAAAGCGTAACCACATTAACTGTGACATTTTCCAATAAATTAGGTGTGTCATTCGGTTTGACACCTTAATTCTTTGTTCTTGTATTACACATTACATGTCACACTCAGTATCGCCATCTGTCGGTGATTATATCAATTATTATTTTCTATTGTTCCATTCTTCTTCCCCCTTTTCGAATAGCAAGTGTACCGATTTTGGATTTCATTCGGGTTATTCCTTCGAGCTACAGACAGCTTCAAATAGAGATACTTATATTATATATATAATAAATCAAAAGAAAATATAATTTAAAATCATAAAAATTCAGGTATAATCTTAGCATGTGTGAACCTTTGTACCATCTGAGCTTTGGCAACGAACGTATTAATTTCAAATTTGTATTTTAATGTTAAATTCCTTTAAAATAGTCACAAAACAGACTGCAATGGGATGGTGTTATAACCCAAACGCTACTAGGCGAATCAGCTGTAATTTTAAATACTTGAAATATTCAAATAATTAAAGCTTCTAAATGTTGATTTATGTTAAAAAGTTTACAATAGTGTACAATTAATATTTTGATCAAAATATATATATTTATTTGTATAATTTGGGGAAAAGATTATGTTTCTGTTAATTATTGTACAAATAAATCTTTTTTAGACCTATGTTCATTTAATAATGGTCCGAAAACAAGGTTATAATAACATTACTTATCATATGGTAAAACCAGAAATTTGTCATGTATTTGGCATAAAATATACTGCTTCAGATTCGTTCAAATAATAAACATTCTAAACAGCTTCATTTGGAGAGACAATTATCTCTACATTAAAGTAATTTTGCACCATTAATATCCGTGAGAAGAGTTACTTCTATCTCAAGAGATAACGAAATCACATATGTTAAATCTTTTTAAATAAATATACATAAAATTAATCTTTTATGATGGAATTTCCATTAAGTTTATGGATTGCAGTTAATTTACAAATGAGTAATTCTCATATTTAATGGTTTGAGAATGTTATTCGTTTATATCTGAATATTCAGAGAAATACCAAACATAACTTATAATATATTTTTAAATATTTAGGTAATTTAGAATAAGACGAATATATATATTAATTCCCATAACATATTTGAATTTATAGGAATGTATTTTAATGGGTGGTAAAGGCTGTATTTGCTGAAATTATACTCAAAATTATATGTGTAGTTTTTTTTTTGCATGTATTTATGGCTGTTAAGTATTTGAACGCGTGTGAATGGCCGTACTCTTTTCAAGGATCATTAAACGGAATTGAATATAACATTTTACACTACAATTCTAGCATATAAAGAAAGATTTTATACTAACTTATCGCAACTTGTATACATTCTTTACAGGAGACTTAAAAAAATTAATGTATGTATGTCCACTGAATTTCGTATGTGAAAGGAAATGGCAATTAGAATGCCTTTATAAATAGGAGAGAGACGGCAAACGACCAATAAAATTTTTGATTTGTTTTGTTTTATGGATAAATTCTGCAGTTAAATTATATTATGATTACTTTGCGATATAAGAGGTAGCCAAACATCCTGAAATATATCTTGAAGGAAGCTTTGTGTTAGAATGTCTCAAGAATGTCTCATTTGTCTATTCTAACCTGACGAAGTGAATATTGCACGGTTTCCATAGTGTGGGTTACCACATATATTTCACAAAAACACCGAATATCAAAATGAGACCTAAGCATATGCGCCATACGTGTGATCTTTTACTTGTAATGACAACAACGTAGATTATACAGAATGAGAAAAACAATGTAAGGTTCGCACAAAAAAATCCAACGTTCCAAACCACTCTTGCCAACTGGCAAGAAATAAGTAAATAAACAAGAACGAAAAATCATGCGTCAAGCATAGATTATGTAACACTTTCCAACGCTTCCAAAATAATTTTACGAATCATACTCTTTTATAAGCTAAAAGATAACATCTAAGTAATCCGAATACTTTATTCAGCCCTGTATAGGATCTATAGATTTGTATATATACTACATAGGATGCTAAATTTTAGTTCAGTTAGGAAACACGTAGCACAGTTTAAAATTCTCCGTCTGGAGTTAAATAATACGGAAATGTGTTCCCGAACTTTTGTACTTCCCTGTATAGGATCTACAGAATTTATACACACCACGTAATATACAAAAAGCGATTTAAAATTAAAATCGCATTCAGTAACTTAAAACGCACTTCCAGGAATTATTGTTAACATACAGTAGAGAATTCTTTTGTGTGTCCCTGTAAATGAACGATGACTGCTATACACACAATATTCTGTAGTAAGTCTCTTGTAATGAACCTTATATAAATTTCAATGCGTTTAAAATAGTGAAACATTATTTAAATAAACCGCAGACGATTTTTCTCCATAGACGTAATGTAACGGAATTCTTTTGACTGTCCCTGTAAAGTAAGTATAAGTGCTATGCACACCCTATTCCATATTAAGCTTCTTCTAATGCACCTTAGTGATATATATAAATTTCAATGCGTTTAAAGTATTGAAACATTATTTAAATAAACCGCAAATGATTTTTCCCCATAGACCGCAATGTAACGGAATTCTTTTGAGTGTCCCTGTAAAAAAACTATAAGTGCTACACACTTCCGTTGAAATAGGGAACATGCTATAGATAACGATTATAACATATAAAATTTGCAGGGCAATCCGAGCATATTTACGGGAGTTAGAGCACGGACAGACGGCAGACGGCAGACGGCAGACGGCCAGACGGCCAGACGGCCAGACGGCAGACGGCCAGACGGCCAGACAAACCGAAGTCATAAACACTTTTCAACTAGGTTGGAAAGTGTTAAAAATAGACAGTGTTTATAAAATGAGGGCTTTTTTCTCAATTGTAAAGAAATCGTAGATAAAGGACCGTGAACGTCACGAAGTCTTATTATTTTTTTGTTTGTTTAAAATTACTTGCTATTATGTATAGTTAAAATACGTGTTTCACTTATTGAATGAAATCAATGTTATTATTTAAAAGCTTCTAATTTTTTTTATAATGGAAACACTGTTTAGAAATCAGAAAACAAAAACACATTTGATAAATTTTTATTAAATACGATAAAATGATTTTATTCCGAGTAAAAATTTTTACTAAATAGATATTAAATTTTTAATCGAATTTAATTGATTAGATAAAAAATTCTTACGGAAGATATAGATGGAAAATGAAGTTTTCTTGAATAAATGTACACGGAAATCTCTTTACGTTAATTTATAAGTAGAGATATTGTACAAAAACTCAAGTATCATAATGTTTTATCGTTACCGATAACATTAAAAAGAACTTGACTTAAAATAATTAAATGCAGATTTGTTTAAATACTAAACGTTTTAAGATACTAAACGTTCCAGATATAAACAAAATCAGCTTTGTATTAAGGGAACTTTGTACTGTTAATATTAGTGAAAACAATCACTTCTTTCCTGTGAGATAACACGAATTTTAATAATTTTAAATTCCTGTGGATGGATAAGCATAACATTAATCTTTTAGATGTAATTAACATTACGTTTGTGTATTACAGTTTATTCTAAAATGTATAATTATTATATTTAACAATATGATATTGTTATGTGTGCACACCTGAATATTCAGAGACATATCAAATACAGCATACCTTATAAATACCTTTATAATTTAGAATGAAATTAATTCCGATTACTTCCTAAAACGTACGTGAAAACTTTTCAAATTAGTCGTGTTGTAGTGGAATCTCTTCAAATTTGTAATGTATTTAGCGTATGTTGTAGTTACTGAAAGTTTATTATTGAAAATATTGAGGGGTTCATTTACCCGTATAAAATCATTTTTTTTAATTCTATAGTTAAAATAGTCACATTTTTAGGGTTCTGTACTTAAAAAGTAAAAAGGGAACAATTATAAGATCAGTCCTGTGTTTGACCGTACGTCTGTCACCACCCTTTTTCTCGTAAACTATGGGACGTGGAAAGTTCAAACTTGGGTAAGTTATAAAGTCTTTTTACCCACATATTTTCAAATTATTAGCAATTCACAAATGTGTGTAGGAAAAAATTAGGGGCTAATTAAGTTAATTAAAAAAGAAAAGTTTTCTTTTTGTATATCATTTGGGGTATCGTAAGAAAGATCTCTCGTAATATCTAACTCAAAACTATATTTGTTTGAATTTTAGGTATTAGATTTACAGAAGTATCGTCGAAAACGCACTGAAAAAATATGCCTCCCCCCCACTATTTCCGAATCTATTGAAACTGAAATTATGAAAAGTTGTTAGGGGTAGTAGGAATTTATTTAAAACTTGCAGGAAAACTATAGCGATTTTCATAGGTAACATAATTTTGTAGGAAAACGCATATTTCGGTTACACACAAACTTTAATTTCCCGGCGGTCAGCGAGGGCCTTTGAAAGGGCGCTCGAGGTGTCTATCAACACAGAATCATCCAAGGATATTTGATAATTATTTTCGAAAACAATTGTCGGTAATTAGCCGATATATTAATTAAGTTACTTAAAAAGCTTTATTTTTTTATACCGTGTAAGGGTATCGTTCGAAAGATCTTGTGACATCGAACTCAAAAATTTATTTGTTTTAATTTTAGGTAATATATTTTTAGAGATATCGTCGAAAGTATACTGGAAAAAATATGCCCCCCCCCCCCCCCTTCTCTTACTTACGAATCTACTGAAACTAAAATTATGAAAAAAATTAGGGGTAGTAGAAGTTTATTAATTAATAAATAGTAATTAATACATTTAATATACGGAATCCATTGAGCGCGAGTTATACTCGTACTTTACCGATTATTTTAAATGAAATCAAAGTTATTATTAAACAGCTACGAAAACACTGTTCTCGAATATAATTACAAAAGAAATATGTATATTTTTTTTTTGTAAAAAGATTCTTAGAAAATAAATATTATGATTTCATTAGTATATTTTTTCCATCCACCGGAAATTGTTATGGAAGATTTAAGTGAGCATTTTATTCATTAAGGTATCTGACTACGTTTAAAAAGTGGTTTTCGACCAAAATTGTCAAAACGATTTAATTACATTTTATTAAAGCCCAACTTTTTACTTTTCCAAAACTGTATTTATTTTTATTGTACTATAAATAGAACCAGATTTGCAGCGTTTTTTAAACTACTCAACAGCTGTCACTCAAACCGGAAGTACTGTTTAAAGGACCGGAAGTACTATTTAAAGGTACTAACTGGGAGGAGGAAAGCAAAAATTTGACGTTCTAGAAATAAACAACGGCTCAGTACTTGAAAAAAAGGGTATGGCTCATAAAAACAGTGAAGTTTATATGCATATTACTGTGGAAATTCTTGTAGTAAAACATAAAACTAAACTTTAAATGTATTTTTTGGAATATGTAATTTTTGGAGAAAATTCCATACGCAAAACATGATTTCTCAAAAAGTTATTAGAATATCTCTATGAAATTTAAAGTGCATGTTGTTTACACTATTGTGACGGCAATGAACTGAAGATTTAATTTTAGAATAAATATTTTATGTTTTATGAGTGGTTTCGTGGAATGACATCAATTAATTTTATGAAAATCAGCATGTAGAAAGGTGCGATATACTATAAATTTTGAAACATTTAAAATATCTCTTAGATTTTAGTTCATTGCCTTCACCAATGTCATAAGTATGACGTGTAAAAAGAAAATTAAGATATATACAGTAGAATGTCCTGTAGAGTGTTTTGCGTATTGGGCCAAATTTCACTAAATTTCATCACAAAATCCCCAATTTACAAAAATTTCATCAATGAATGAAATATTTTTTTTTCTTTTTTTCACAGTTTCTAGACATATTCTTAATAAAAATATTATCAAAAAATAATGAAACATCTTTTTTGGAAAAAATTGCTCCGTACGTAGTCAGGCACCTTAAATTATTGTTAAGTAGTAGATTTGCACGCGCGGTTAGTGATATATGTGAAGTTGTATATGTGTATCCATTAATTTTATGAAAAATTATACTGCTACGGATAATTTAAATATTATTAAGTCGCATTTTGAGGAACTTCATTCTTTTACTGCAATGGGTGAAAAGAATACTTGAATTAAATACACCCCTTACCAAAGAAACGATACATTGGAGTCCTCTTGCGAACTTTTACTTGTTTATCATCTATAGTGCAGTGAAAGAATTTTTAAAATCGGTTCAGTAGTCTCAGAGTCTGTTTCCTACATTTCTGATTTGATACTATTCCTCATTTGATAAATAAAGACGTTCCTTTTTTACAGCATTACTATATCTAAATCTCCACAAAAATTAAAATGCCGTTAAATAAT
Organism: Maratus michaelseni; assembly: GCA_963931845.1. Taxonomy (NCBI): domain Eukaryota; kingdom Metazoa; phylum Arthropoda; class Arachnida; order Araneae; family Salticidae; genus Maratus; species Maratus michaelseni. Next base: position 305,283,665 of record OZ007592.1, read on the forward strand.
AAGTTGAAAAACATTCGCTTAGTTTATTTAGCCAACAGTTTTGTGCGGCAAAAGGTTACGTATGCTGTTCTTGCTTATCTTTGGCATTCAATTCAATTTTTACATTTTAAATTTTTACACAGTACAATAGAAAAAAAAACCTTTAATTGCAGTTTGCTTGAAAACGGTATCTTATTTTAATGTTTTTTTTTTTATATTTAAAAAAAATAATTCTCATGAATGAATTTTTAAAAAAAAGATATATGAAGTTATATGATATGATACAGGTTCATCTTTCACCTTAAATGCATGAAAATTAGATGTATTAGCTTCTGCAAAGTTAGAAGATTCACTGTAAGTCAATATAATGAAGTTCAAAAACAACATTTTTTTTTTCTTTCATCCCACACATACAATATATATTTCACAATTTTTTCATCTAATTCCAAATTTCACTTTTTTCTTTATTTGTTAATTTATGGATATATTTCATCAGAGATTTGAGTTCCATCTTTAATTTTTTAATTTTTCATTTTTCCGTCCATCTGCTATATTTTGTATTTGTTTTGATTTATATTTATTTACTTTTTTAACTAAATATTTCTGAATATTATTTAAAAAGCTACGTGTTCATATTTCATTTTTAATATTTTTACCCCCAATTGTTGTATGATGTTTCTATGATTCTATTTAATGGTTATGTACATATATTCTCCGCAGTTTGCAGTTTCTAAAATTTTTTGATGTTTCAGGAAATTTCTTTGTGAACAAAATGTTTAATGAGCATTAGCAATTACTTTTCATGTTTTGTACTAACAACTATGCTGCATATATATATATATATATATATATATATATATATATATATATATATATATATATACAGAGAGAGAGAGAGAGAGAGAGAGAGAGAGAGAGAGAGAGAGAGAGAGAGAGAGATGAAATAATTTTCCATTCCATAGTGAATTATATCAACATATTAATTCTGGTAAGCGATGATTTTTCAAATGCTCTAGATGGAAGACGTTGTTTATGAAACTATTGGAATTTTTTCCATCAAAATAAAGGAAGCTGCATTTCCACCAACGAATTTATTGATAGTTCACAAAGAATAGACAATTGCTCTAGTCGTTATTTTTAGAACTCAGATTGAGCTGCGTTACATCGTAGAAAAAAAGCATAAAATTTTACATATTACTATAAAGATATACACCAATTTAAAGATAATTCTTCACCAATAGACGGGGTCTGGTTAGCAAATCAAAAAGCGTAAGAATTCTGAGCTCCGGTGCTGCGTAACACGTTTTAAACGTAGCAAGTTGTATGAATCTTTCGCCAATGCAGGGGTAAAATAACCAATGATCGGCTTACAAGGCTGTGGATCATGGGATATGGAATGATATTTTTAATAAAAATAAAAATGATATAAAGAGACTGTCTAAAGAAATAAAAGTTTAATGTCTCAAAAGAAGAAATAAATTAGGATTTTTTAGAAATAAGTGTAGCTTTTAACAGATTAAGATTTTTAGAATAAGAATTAAAAGAATATGTTCATTAAATATATGGTATTTAAATATAATTTATATTTAAGATATTATTAAAAGACAGGCAAAAAGCAGAATTGTAAGAATTTGGATTAAATTAATTAAGGTAAAATGGTGATTTTTTTATCATTACACACACACACACACACACACACACACACACATATATATATATAGCATGGTATTACTTTTAAAATGTAAATGCTCTCCATGAGCGATTTCTAAAAAGCTGGACATTTAAAAGGGTGAAATGAGCGGAAACGTTCTATAACGTTCTAAATTATCATATATTTCGAATTATTAACAAAACTATGTAAAAATTTTCACCAGAACAATCGAAAGATCTCATGCAAATTAAAAAGAACACAACAGGTTGCAACTCAGTTAGTGAGAAATAATCCGATAAACAGAGTTTATTAAAGAATTAGAAAAAACAAATTTTTACTAACATTTATCAGAAACCTATAAATCCTCTCAAAATTTTTTCATCGCAGTATTTACTTATCTTGGACAATTTATTTTTTCAATAATTGTCTTTATTTTGCTTTTACCTAAAAATAGTAAATAAATACTGAAACAAACTTTGAATTCAGATAACAAATTATAATATTCGAAAATTATAGAAGTAGAAGAAAACACCCCCCTGTTACTCGAAATTATTTGGATATTCATTGTTTCTTCTATATTCATTTTCAGATGCATGGAAATCATTTCTTAAGTGATGTGTAATTAACTGTAGAGTGCTACTTTTTTAAAATTATGTATTAGAAATGTAATAAATGCATGATAAATTTTGCAGAATTATGGATACAGTGTCCTACATCTTTTTATTATATTTTTTGAACTATTATTTCCAAAGAACAATATTTGTGGCAGGTTTCTGTTGCAGATGTTAAACATATCTATGACGATTATTGTTAGAAAATTTTGGGGGCAAATTTTGAAAAAAATACACGACACTGTAAACCTTAACGATATCTAAAATATAATTTAAAATACATAAAACTAGCTGTTACTCGTGACTTCGTTCACGTATCATTAAAATAAGAATAAATGCATTATTAAGCAAAACATTTCACTCGATAATTAAAAACATATCTAATTAACAAAATCTTTATCACATTTTAAAGGAGACAATATAGTATTTCTTTTCTATAGGGGTCTTAACATAACTCAGTCTTAAATAAATAAAATTTCATGCCAAATAATAAATACAATCGCGAAAATGATACTGCAACCAACGAAAGAGGAAGGCCAAGTAAAAACGTGGGAATCGACGAACCCTCTTCGTAAAACGAAAAACAACACTGGAAGATTTCTGCTACAATAGTGCATTTTTGGTGGTATTTCGTGTGGAATTTGTACATGTATGCACTGTTAAATGGGCATTATTATATTGTTTATTTATACAGACACATGTTATATATTTATTACTATTCTTATTATTTTATGTGTTTTTTATGTATATATTAAATAAAGTGATTCTCGCTACGTGGCTTAAATAGATAACCAACCGCTTGTGGATTTTATAAATTGATACACATTTCATAAAGATATAACAATCTGATGCGATTGTAAAATGTAACTAAAGGTTGCCATAAGTACTTTATATTCTGACCAATTTCATCTTGATATTTTCTCTATCGCGTCAAAGACACTATAAACAAAGAAATACCGACAACACCAATCTGATGATTTAAATTTACATATTCAAGTTAGTATATATAGGATTATTTAAATTTATTTCGTGCACTTGAAATTTTTTTTTAAATTTTTTTTAAATTTTTTTTTTAATTTTTTTGCTTTCTTTAGGGTTATGTGTCGAATAAATGTATTTTCTTTTTATTATTATTTTTTTTTTGTCATTTATATTTATTCTATTTTCCATTCATTCCATTTATTGATATTGATTTACTTTATATATTCGTACAAAACAATATTGCTTAAAGTGATTTTTAGGATTAGGATAGGATACGATTAGGGTTACGATTAAGAATAAAAGTCGGACGACAACGGTGTGACCGATTCAGGTTTAAAGGAAAATCAGGATGTCTATTTATATCATAAAGTGATAAAAAATAGAAAATGATCAGCTGGTATTTTTTAATATGTTTTACAGTCATAATTGGCATCAAAAGGGAGCCAGAAAATGATCTTCTAAAATACCATGCACGCAAAAAAACAAATTTGGTGACAATGTATTTAATTTTGCGCCAAACTTCGCGTGATAAAAAAAGCAAATGGGCTATGTATCCGATTGCAAACCCTAACCTTCCTATTCTCGGAAATTTTCTATTTATATGTGAAAATTTTCTGCTAAATACAACGCGCATTACCATTTATAATATCAGGAATTGGCACGATCGGCTTGTTCAAGTTTACGCAATTCGGCTGGAAGAAAAGTTTCATTACTTTTTTATTTCTTCTTAGCATTGGCATTACGCGAATTTCTCGATGAAATTGATTTCAATAACATTGTTGTTTTTTAAGTTTTTAAAAATATTATAATTTTTCTTAAAAATTGCTTTAAAATCTATGCCATTTTTCTCATCCTACAAGACTTCACAAAAATCTATTATGAAACAGAACATTAAAAAATGACAACAAAGTTTTTACTATTTTAAAGCTCAAATAAATGTAAAATTATATTCCGGTTGCGAAACTACGATTTACAAATTTGTTTCGCTTCAAGGAGAATGATACAGGAAAAATGCTTTCACATCGACGTAATCATATTAAATCTTTAGTTTTTTTTTTAATAAAAGCAACTTTATTTAAAAAAATAAAATTATTTTTATTAAGATTTTCTTATTTTCAATTTGGGTAATTTTGCGGTGCATATTATTGACATTTTCTGTCCAATTTCTTTTCCTATATATATATATATATATATATATATATATATATATATTTCTTTTTTTCTTTTTAAAATTTAAATTAAAAATATGGTATCTTTATGTTAGCCGAGCAGACGATAAACCACTAAGTATTATTCCTATCATCATCATTCGTCTTGAAATCATTTGCAATATAAATCATTCACTCATTTCATTTAAAATACAGAACCTTAATTTACAACACATATATTTAAAATACATATATTACATACATTTAAAATACATTCATTTCATGTGAAATAGAAAAAGGAAAAAAGAAAGAATGACTGAAATTAATAACAAACAATTTGATAACCCAATATAATTTTATTTCAACATCAAAGCATATCTGTTTTATTTCGGATATATGACGTCATATTCGCTTGCTTTCCATACTTACTCGTATTTATGCACCTTGTATTATTATCAAATACTTGAAAATGCACGTTTTATTTATAATATGACGTCATTTCATATTCTGTTCAATTCTTAAATAATTCTTTTCCTTATCATTTTTCACGTGGAAATTTTTTATTTAAAACTAAATTGTTGAGTAAAAATTATTAAACTGGGGTTTGATTTAGTATTGGCAACCATAAAGCATTAGCAACGATAAAGTAAATTTAAATACAGGGTGATTTTTTTTTAAAGTTGTGAAAGTAAAACCCTTTAAAAAAAGAACCACTGATCCAAATGACCTTAAATTTCACCAGTATGCTCCCAAAGCAATGGGAATTTTTTTGGCGTGGTGAAAAAAAAATTAAAATCGCACCCACAGATGGCGCTGTACATGTTGTAAAGCCGGGAGACGAACTTGCGTCCGGTACACGCACATTGGCGAGAAAAACGTGAAGTACGCACACCTCGTGTTCATTATTTTACGGAAATCCTCGCAATGACTGCGCCATTGACGGACCGTGCATTGTTAGTGAAACTGTATTATCAGAATAATGACAGCCCAGCAACTGTTCTTAGGGGATTTAGGACACTTAAGTATTTAAGAAAAGCTCCAATGACGACAGAGGGCATACGGAAGATGGTTTCTCAAAGTACCGTCCATTGTTTTCCTCCCACAGACGATATTCTTTGTTTCTGCTACCTTACAGCGCCATCTGTCGGTGCGATTTTAAGTTTTTTTAACCATGCCAAAAAAAAATTCCTATTGCTTTGGGACCATACTGGTGAAATTTCAGGTCATTTGGATCAGTGGTTCTTTTGTTATAGTATTTTACTTTCACAACTTTAAAAAAAAATGACCCTGTATTTTAAAATTTTATGTGAAAAAAAAATTCCATTTATTCTTTATTAAAAATTATGAAACTTTGAATTATTGAAAAATGTATTTGAATAAATAAACAAAATCTAGCCTATGTTCATTTCCTGGTTATAATCCATCTATATGCAAAGATACAGGGAAATTAAATTTTCCGTTTTGATATTTCCTTCAGCCAAACATTCACACACACAATAGCATTTATAATACTATTAGGAAATATATATGAGCAACCGTTGCCCCCGTTACGAAAAAATAGGATTAGTTAACCGCTTTCAATTTTCTAGGAATATGAAAATCAACTTCAGCTCTTAAATAAAATTAATATTTATAAACATATGTCAAGACATATTAATAATAATGTAAAATAATTGCCAAATAATGTTGCATATAAATATATCTCCCAAACCATCCTATTTTGGTGTAGCACAATTTAAGAATAGTAATTTCATCTTATTTAATCGCAATTTTTTTTTCAATTGTGTAAAGCATTTTTCATTCAGAATTAGTGGTACTCAAAAATTTAATAGATTTGACAGCCATATACCACGGGAAACATAGTGCTAAACTAATAGTAATGTAAATATTTTCTATCCGGAATACTCTGCTACAGTTTCCTTTCGGCTTACTAGTTACATTACTCTAAATATATAGCGCTTTATGCAAATGACGAAGTTCGCTGATTAGTTTCATTAGCATTCTTGAAGCGTTAATTCTCAAAGGTAAAGTAAATCGTATTACCTGAAATGTTATTTTATATAACTAACTTAGTGAAATATTTGATTACAGTTCGAAACAATGTTTTGTACTACTTTCTTGAAATATGACCTGAAGAAAAATATGGGGATATTTAAGTTTTAAGAAATACCTTTGATTTACAAATTGAGACAGGAATTTTAGAATTGATAGAGGCAATAAGAAATTACACAAAGGCATAGAAAAATGAGTTTAATGCTGACAAAAGCAAAAACAATTTCTGTATTTGCACTCAAGAAATGAAATTCCGAAACACGTTAATTATCTTTTCATAATTCATGTCAGGATAACATTAAGACATATTTAACATTTTGCAAAATCTATTGTTTTGTTAAAATTACATTATATTACATTCTTAATGCCAAACATTGGTCTAAATACAAAAATACTGAATGTTCGTGCGGATATCCCTGCCTTAATTATGATTTTAATAAAAAAATATTTCACACGCTTTTGTTGTAGCCTATGTTCATTTCTTGGTTATTATCCATCTATATGCAATTAATTTTTTCGTTTTGACGTTTACTTCAGACGAACATACACACGCACAATAGCATTAATTTTATTATTAGCATATATATATATGAGCAACCGTTGCCCTCGTTTTGATAAAAAATAGGATTATTTAATCGCTTTCAATTTTACAGAAATATGAAAATCAACTTCAGATCTAAAATAAAAATAATATTTATAAGCATATGTCAAGACATATTAATAATAATGTAAAATAATTGCCAAATAATGCAGAATATAAATATATCTCCCAAACCATCCTAGTTTGGTGTAGAACAATTTAAGAATATTAACTTCATCTTATTTAATCGCATTTTTTTTCCAATTGTGTAAAGCATTTTCATTCAGAATTTGTGGTACTCAAAAATTCAATAGCTTTGACAGCCATATATCCCGGGAAACATAGTACTAAACTAATGGTAATGTAAATATTTTCTATCCGGAATACTCTGCTACAGTTTCCTTTCGGATTACTAGTTACATTACACTAAAGATATAGCGCTTTATGCAAATTACGAAGTTCGCTGATTAGTTTCATTAGCATTCTTGAAGCGTTAATTCTCAAAGGTAAATTAAATCGGATTACCTGAAATGTTATTCTATATAACTAACTTAGTGAAATATTTGATTACAGTTCGAAACAATGTTTTGTACTACTTTCTTGAAATATGATCTGAAGAAAAATATGGGGATATTTAAGTTTTAAGAAATACCTTTGATTTACAAATTGAGACAGGTATTTTAGAATTGGTAGAGACAATAATAAATTACACAAAGGCATAGAAAAATGAGTTTAATGCTGACAAAAGCAAAAACAATTTCTGTATTTGCACTCAAGAAATGAAATTCCGATACACGTTAATTATCTTTTCATAATTCATAACAGGATAACATTAAGACATATTTAACATTTTGTAAAATCTATTGTTTTGTTAAAATTACATTATGTTACATTCTTAATGTCCAAACATTGATCTAAATACAAAAATACTGAATGTTCGTGCGCACATGCCTGTCTTAATTATGATTTTTAATAACAAACATTTCAAACGCTTTTCTAACTTTTTGTTCATAAATAAAGAGAAAACTCTTATTTTTAACAAGTATTTTATGCTACATTTTGTAATTTCACCAGTCTTCTCCATTCCGGCTTATCACCATCATTTATCTAATTTATCGTCTTATGAAGCAGATATTATGAAATAATCGGTTTTATTGTCTTAGAGAGAGAGAAAGAATAATTATCTTTTTAACTGCATTCTTTTTCTAGATTTTGTATGTATATTAACACTAAACTAATTTAGGTTCTATTTTTTTTAATACTTGGAAATTTTTCCATCGAAAATTTCTTACTTCTTGCATTTATAATTTTTTCTAATTTTAATTGCTTAAAAGGCATATAACCAACATAGAGAAAAAGTATCCAAGCCGGGACTTGAACTCGGGTCATCAGTATAGCGCACTAACGTTCTACCAACTGAACCACTTGGAACGATACCCAGCCTGGCACATTTCACTATCAGATGTTGGCAAGGTTACAAATGCAGCACAAGATGGAATATTTTTCCGTGAGCCACCAACCCTGGAGCAAACATGAAACTAAACAGAATCCACCATCGATGATTGATAAAATCTATTTTTTTTAATACATGGAAAAATTTCCATCGAAAATTTCTCACGCCTTGCATTTATAATATTTTAATTTTAATTGTTTTTGTTAGCACTATATATATATTTTTTTGGACCTTGAAACTTATACGTAATGTCACCTTTTGGTACTTGTCTAATTTTCCATTTAATCCATCCTGTATTCATTTTCTTCAGCAAGTAATTTCGGTCGCTATCGTTTCCATTTCTGGTATCGTTCATATCTTTCTTTTCGTTTTTCAAATCGCCGATAATGTTTATTTTCCAAATTTCATTCTCGATATCGTTTTCTCACATCGACTAGCGTTTTCTCAGCCCTTGTTCCGGATTCAGTAGCGATCGCTAATTACGACGTCATTTCATTCATAATGCAATAGGGGAGCATGCGTTGGGGCCGTGCCGCAGTTTTCAAAAGCACTCTAAATTACTTTGCCGATAGGAAGTTTAAGAACTTCTCAACTTGGCACATTAGGAAGGGGGCGTTTTCGGAAAGCGCTAAGCTGTTGCTTTTTAAAAAGGGAGGAAAAGGCCGTTTTGAATGGCGAGAGAGATGCGACGATAATTAGACGATATTTGTAGCTGCCAAATGAAACGATGTTAGCGGCGCTGTACAGTTTTTTGAGTGCAGTGGTGGTTTTAAACGTTTTTTTTAAGTGTTTGTTTTATTTCGGCTGCTGAAATTCTGGTTTTCTTCTGTCCGTGGTGATGTGCGTTCATTTCAAAGATCAATAATGTGTGGACTTCTTTACATCTTGTTTTCTTCACACCAACTCAATAATGATTGATAAAAAAAGGCCTGCTTTAATTTGGTGTGTCGTTACATTCAATTAATTATCATGTGAGTTGAAAAATGAATTTTTTTTTTACAAGTATATTTTGAAAGCTTCATTTATCTTATGCTCATAATCACGTTTTTGCCACCTGTGTTTTTTTGTTGCCATGCCATATGTCATATTTTTTTATTTAATTAAATTGTCTGTTATATTTATTCATCTTTATTTTATTTTGTGATATGTAAATAAACGTTAGTTTAATTCAAAACTTAAAAACTGCTTTATCAATGTGTTTTTATCTACATCCAACACTTTCGTCACTACCTTGCCGATATCAGCCATTGAACATCCATATACTCTGCTACTTAATTTAATTCTATTTTAGACCGGTTCCTGTATACGGACCGAACAGTTTTAAAGATGTATAGCTAGCATAGTGAAAAAGTATCCATGCCGGGACTCAAACTCGGATCATCAGTATAGTGCACTAACGTTCTACCAACTGAACCACCAGGAACGATACCCAGCCTGGCACTTCTTACTATCCCATGTTGGCAAGGCTACAAACGTAGCACAAGAGGGAATATTTTCCCGTGAGCCATCAATCCTGGGGCAAACACGAGACTAAAGAGAATCCAGCATCTATGATTGACTAGATCTATTTTTTTTTTAATACTTAGAAAATTTTCCATCGAAAATTTCTCACGCCTTGCATTCATAATATTTCAAATTTTAATTACTTAAAAGGCCAACATAGTGAAAAAGTATCCATGCCGGGACTCAAACCCGTGTCATCAGTATAGTGCACTGACGCTCTACTAACTGAACTACGTCAGTGCGCTATACTGAGGAAAAATCAATTCTCAAAACACGATAAATCTCCTTCTGATTTATGATTTTTTTTTAATGGAAGAAAAAATATTTAAACGTAAAATAGATTTAAAAGAAATTGTTGTTAAATAAAAACAAAAAACACCCATTATTATTATTACAAAATTCAAAATGAAAGTATATGAGTGTTTCAAATCAAGCAATTTTTTAAATATTTATTAAAATACTTTTTCCTGTTAATTTTAACGTTTAATGTATTACCACAGAATAGAGAAGAAAAAAAAAACTCTTGGTGTCTTGTTTATAATCAAAAGGAGAAAATTTTCGAAAAATGTCTTCGTCCATGAACCATAGAAAACAAAATTACCAAAAACGTATCCATAAAAGCTTCATTTGAAACTACACTTTTTATTATTATCTACGAAGTAAATATTAAAGTTATATGATATTTAGAAGCGAATGCATATCTTATACAATTGAAAACGTTAACATGTTGCTATATCTAATACTTTTTTTTAAAGTTTGCATTACTGATAGATACGTTTTTCCTTAAAATGTAATTTTTTTTCATCAAAATAACTATATTAAGTCATGGTTTAATTTACATAAAATAACAATAACAAACGTCAATATTGCATTATTTCAATATCACTTAAAAATATATGACTATTTTATATAATTGTATTATTTCTGGGTAAAAAAATAAGTCTGTTGTTTAAATCCTATATATTTAAGAATAATTCAAGCATATAAAAATATCAAGCAGGTTCAAGCAGTCTGCGAATACAAAAACTGTTTAAAATGGAATTATAGATAACTAACTACGGAAATCCCATTTTATGCAATGTTATAATTTTGAACACTAAGCAGATCGGGTTTATTGGATTTAGTATGCAGTTAAACAGTCTGGAATTGTCAGGAATTTTATGTTAACAATGCATTAGGGAGGAATATTTCACTAAAGAATTCATCTTACATAAGTTTTAAACAGAGCATTATTAAACTCTGTTTAATGAATTATTATAAAAGAAGCTTTTCACTAATTGCTATCAAAGCGAATATAAGTTGTCCCGTACCTATTTCGAACTACACTCTCAGAAAAAACTGTAACGTTATGAGCGTTTGCCCTTCAATTTTCACGGGTACAGCCTTATTTGATGGAAAACGGTATGTTGCACTAAATAAGCGGCCTTATTCCTTACACACTTGGAAATTAAGCGCAATCTACATATTTTTACTGTTCTAGCCCATCTGTTAGCAAAACCCCCATACATTTTCCTCTGCTAGTGTGTAACCCTTCACTTTACTCGTGGTTAAAAATGTAATGTCTCTTATCCGCGACAGTAACATATTTTTTAACCCGGCAAAAAGGCGATTTTGTGATGATTATCTAACGTACTACGTGCAACAGTAAGTAAAGTGTTATTGTGTTTTAAAGTGCATTATATTCTGAGCATTATAATGCTGAGTTACTTTGCCCTGTAAAATTACGGGTTGCACAAAATGATGGGCATGGATTTTTTTTTTTTTTTTTTTTTTTTTTTTTACGGGTATGACTGGAATATCTGCTGCCGATCTCTGCCCGTACTTTTACAGGGATAGGATAATTACTTTTTTATGAAAATAAACAGTAAAAAGTTGACTTTTCACTTTTCACCTTTTTTTAAAACTTAATTTTTAACAGCATGTTAATAAAACCTACCAATGATCTTAAATTAAAAAATATATACATATCATAGATGAATATATGTATTAGGAAATAATAGAGAGAAAAGCACTGATTTTAAAATTATAATTTACATTTAATGTTGGTTGAATTAATATTAAATGTAATAGAAAGGTGATGAAATTTTTGATAATGGAAGCGTTGCTTAATGCGGAGAAAAGATAAATGGCTCTATGCAGATATCCAATTTTAGGCTTGATTACACGTTGCAGCACTCTTTTGATTATAAAATCTTTCGTGGACATGCCAATGCTTTTGCAAAAGGACCTTGACGAAAATATCTCTTTCAATCTAGATAAATTTTAATGGAATATCACGGATATTCCCAGAACTTTTATAAATAAAGTTAGTTACTAAACTTTGAATAGTTCTTGGGCGAAATTCTTGACTCTTGTGTCCCATTATTTATTTAAATAGTAATAGGCACAGCTTAATGTATTATTATTTTTATATAAAAAGATTCATTAACTGAAGATGCACATTTTTATATAATTAAGAATGGTATAACACAGTTTATAATTTAAACATCATACAAATTTTAAATATTTGAGTAAAAATATTTCTAATGTGATCCGGAAAAAAAAATACATATATTGTCATTTAGAATGCTACACGTAATTGATTTATATTAAATTAAAGTTGTATGACCTTAAAAAAATTCTCCTTATAGAATAATTTAGAAAATATTTATTTACTATTACGGAAACTATAACTCAATATATATTAATTGTATCATAATATTTCTTAAATAACTAAAAATTCTTACAAGAAACAACAGAAAAAATTCATTATGGCTTAATTTAGATAACATTAAAAAATTGCTAAATAGGGTAAAACTAGTCTAAATCGACTCTAAAAACCGGTCTCAATAGAGTAAAACTTGGCTAAATAGAGACTATCCTAAATAGAGACTATGCTAAATAGAGAATATAATAAAGATATCCTTTATATTTTATAAGTACATACTAAATTAATACTTTTAAAATTTTTACAGCTAAAAACTTTAAGGAAATAAAAAAGTAATCGTGATTTTAACAATAAAAGGTATTCTTAATGTAACGAAAATATAAATGATTCTTCAATTATAGCTGAATTTAGGATTGATTATACGTTGCAGTGCACCTTTATTACTAAAAGTTTCATGGACGTCACATTCTAGAAAGCCTCTTGGATAAAATCTATATTTCAATCTAGATAAATTTTAATGGAACATCACGGATTAAATTTTATACATAAAGATTGTTACGGTACTTTAAATAGGTTTTGAATGATGCACTTCAATTTTCCGTGGAAGATAATGGTGATAAATAATCAAGTTAAACATTTATTGTAATATTTTTATCAATGCATTGTTTAAAATTCATGCTACATAAAAATATTTGTTAATTAAAAGTATACATTTTTTATTATTACTGAAATTATATTTTTTATGTATCATAATATGTTTTTAAATAACTCGAATCCCGTACAAAAAACTCCTTATGGGATTTGAAAAAATATATAATAAAAATTCAATGTTTTGATTTAGAAGATCATTTTCTGAGTTTTATATCATGCCTTTATATATGCATACGTGTATATATATATATATATATATATATATATATATATATATATATAAAGAGAGAGAGAGAGAGAGAGCAGAGGAAAAGGTGTAAAAATGGGCACATTTGTAAATATGGGCATCTTTCCTGAAGTGGCTATGGGAGGTACAGAAGACTGCGGCCAGGACTGTAAATGATGCCATTTGTTGATATCAGATAGCAGAGAGCAGTAGGAACCATTTAAACCAATAGTATGGATGCAGCGTGAGTTATTGTGCGAAATGATTTTTATTCTGGACTTCAAACTTTTGACAGCTGTCTGAAAACTTTCTCTTTTCATGTTCTTATTGTGAGTTTAAAATAATTGATATCCGGAAAGCAGAGATCTTAAGATACTTTTAGAAGCACGCCTTAGGTCACGCACACCTTTAAGTTGCATGTGAAAGTGGCCATCTTTCTTAGGTGGGGTTGGTGTAAATATGTGCCCCCATTTAAAGGCCGCCTATAATTACACCACCTTTTCTCTTAAATAACATAAATTATTTCAATAATTTTTTTATGAAAAAACACAATTACCTACATTATACACATTACTAAATCTATACTTATAAAATAGTAATTTAATTTTATGATACTCTACGCCGAGCCTCAACCGTTTGTCCTAGAACAATAAAATTTGGAAGACATGGTTTTTACACAATGTAGGCACCCACTAAGTGTATTTTTGAAAATACACACCCTAATGGGGTTAAATGGGGGGGGGGGGGTTGAAAGTTTTAGGTATATCTCTCTTTTCGGTATATCTCAACAGGAATTTTAAGTAGGAGCGTGAAATTCGGGATAACAATTCTACTAAAGAATAGTTAAACATGTATTTCAGATGATTTTAAAATTTCAACCACTAAGTGGGTTAAATGGGGTCGAAAAGTTTCGGTGATTTCACATTTTCACCATATCTCATCAGCAGTTTTAGGTAAGAGCGTGAAATTCAAGATATCACATCTACTAAAAAAATAATTAAACACATGTTCCAGCGATTTTACAAATTCAACCACAAAGGGGGTTAGATGGGGGTCTAAAGTTTTAGGTCATTTTGCCTTTTCGCCGTTTCTCAACAACAGTTTTAGTACAACAGTAAAAATATAAGTACGACGTACTGTTTTTCATTTAATTAATTTTTTCCATTTTGTAAAAATGTGTCACATGATTTGTTCAGTGTTCTTTCACTAAACCTATTGTTAATTAACGATATATCTAAACACTTCTACTACGTATAGTCATTATACGTATGAAAATCATTTGAAAAAACAATCTTTACAACATAAACTACACTTCAAAAGTTCCAAACTGTTGTAATTGCAGCAATTTATTTTGTTACTGCAAAAAAGCAAAATTGTCTGTATCTATAAAATCTTCTGGTTTTAATGGTTAAAATAGTATAAACGTAATTACAACCTTAATGAGAATGATCGTTAAAGAGATAGAAATATCAAAATAAGTATAAGTATATAAGTATAAGTATATAAGTATAATATTTAGGTTGTTTACTGCTTTCAATATATTAAATGTTAGACAAGTAACAAATATTGGTATTGCTCTATTAAAGTCGACATTTTAATCAATAATAAAATCTTTAATTGTAGTAGATATCGTTACGTATTTTGTTTTCTACTTCGTACATTTTTCATCAATTTTCATTTGTTTTACGAGTAGAAATATGTGAAATAATTTTGATATGTCAGTAATTAACATCTGGTGCAATGTAGGCAAAACGTAAAATCACGTCGGACGTTAAAATAAAAGGGAGAAAGTGAGTTTAGTGAAAAAGAACCTATGAAGAACCTATGAACTACTTGCACTGTACAGGAAGCAAATGTTTCTTAAACTACGAAAATATAATGTAACCATGAACGAATATGTAGGATTACCCATATTTTCTAAAAGTGTTTTTTATCTTCAGAAACCTCAGAAATCATTATATTTTCGAGATTTAAAGAAGCATTTCAGCAACAAAGTTCCTTTTTCTGTCACGGATTTTCGCAAACGTTTCCGAGTACATTTAAAGTGTATTATTCTGTTATTTCAAACCGAAATATTTGTTTTTAGGATGATATTAATTTTCAAATAAACATTTTAAGCATAACAAAATAATATTAATTTTTATGATAACGTTAAAATTGTTAATTTATCATATTTTTTCTGTAAAATATGCTTGTTTAAAATGTAAATTCTTACTTGTTGAGAATTGATATCATCCGAAAAACCTATATCCCGGGTCATCAAAATTGATTAATAGACAATAAAAAATACTAGGAAATCTTTTCGAAAATCAGTGGCAGCAAAATAAACTTTGTTTTTAGAAATAATTCGTTAAATCTTGAAAATATTTTGGTTTATGATGTTTCTAAAGATACAGAATACTTTTCGGAATCGTGAGCAACTCGGAAGAAGTTATTGTATATTTTCACTCACTGTTATATTATATTTTCCTGCATTAAGAAACTTTTATCCATTACATATAATTATTTATTATATAGGATATGTTATTTTTCTCTTTAAAATACTATTAAATTTCAGGAACTAAAAAAATCAATTTCATTAAACAATAAGTATTAGGAGTTGATTTTTCTGTTAATGTAATTATTACTTGATGTATATATATTTTTTCAGGTGAAAAATAATTATGTACAAAATTAACCATAGCAGAAAATTTTACGTTTACCGGTTTTTGTTTCACTTGTACTAAAGGTTTAACAAGGATTTTTTTTTTTTTTTTTTTTTTTTTTTAGAAATTCTTGTTAAACCGTTAGTACAAGTGAAACACAAACCGGTAAACGTAAAATTTTCTGCTATGGTTAATTTTGTACATAATTATTTTTCACCTGAAAAAAAATATATATATCAAGTAATAATTACATTAACAGAAAAATCAACTCCTAATACTTATTGTTAAACCGGTAAACGTAAACCGGTACTTAAACCGGTAAACGTAAAATTTTCTGCTATGGTTAATTTTGTACATAATTATTTTTCACCTGAAAAAAAATATATATATCAAGTAATAATTACATTAACAGAAAAATCAACTCCTAATACTTATTGTTAAACCGGTAAACGTAAACCGGTACTTAAACCGGTAAACGTAAAATTTTCTGCTATGGTTAATTTTGTACATAATTATTTTTCACCTAAAATATATATATATATATATATATATATCAAGTAATAATTACATTTACAGAAAAATCAACTCCTAATACTTATTGTTTAATGAAATAGATTTTTTTAGTTCCTGAAATTTAATAGTATTTTAAAGAGAAAAATAACATATCCTATATAATAAATAATTTCTCGTAAACAAACATTATCAGATTTTTAAACTCATAAAAGCTAGACGACAGAACATTTGCATAATTTCATTCTTAGTAAAAGTTCAATAACGGAAAACAGTAATTAAGATTACATATCATCTTCAGTATGATGAAGAAAACGGGCTGTAAAGATTTTTCTAAACATTTGTTATGTTCGAAAAAGGGTAATGAAAAATATAGAAATGTGAAAGTTACTGTTAAAAGGATTCTTTTATATAGAATTCAAGTATTTTTTACGCTAAACAAAATAGCAAATATATTAAAGTTAATTAATATTTATTCTATGAAAGATCATGAACAATTGCTCAAGTTGAGGTAATTAATTATTTAGTTTTGAAAACTAATTCCAAAACAGGATTCATTAAGAAAATTGAAAACATAAAATTTATTTTTTTAAACTGCATTAGTGTAAACAAAAATCATTTTTTATGTATAAATACTAAGAGGTTAAATTTATATTTTTTTTTACTACGTAGTAATTTTGCATTATGTTTTTATTAAACAATTTTATTAGTCAGGTATAGTATATTCGTAATAATAAATTATCTTAAATAAAATATATAATTTTCGGAATGATACATTTTTTTAAAAATGAAATGTATGTTCTTTAAATTGTCTTGGTGCCCTTCATTTTTCGAAAAACACACACATAGTCGTTAGGGGCCACCGTAATACTTACCCATCATGGATATGCATAATATAAAATATGAAAATAAAACATGTGCAAACTATTTATAACATGCATTGCAATTTGAATAAAATCCTGGCTTGATGACACCATAAACTTTAAATGCTCTATTACTGAATTGCGTAAAAGAAACATCTTTATCACTCCAAAATTGATAATCATATTAATTATCGGTTTATTGCGTCGGTTTAAGCATCTCATTTCCAATTAAAATATATCTTTGAATTGAAATTTAAATGAAATACAGGGTCATTAAAAATCGAAGAGTGTGGGAAATAGGATGTTAAATATTTCGGCAACTAATTATCCGATTGACTTCATTCTTTATGCAGAATTTATGTTTTTTTATTGTATTTAATATTCACTCCTTAAAATAAACAAGTTCGAAAATTTTTATATACCTTTTATCAGAACGATTATTTCAAGAGTCCGAAAAAAATAGTTCCGCATAATCGACGTTGCTGAAATTCAATAAGTTTCTTTCCATTATTACACTCTAATTACATACCAAATTTAAAGTCTCTATCTCAATTTGTTCGGGAGATAAGGCGTTTACACACACACACACACACACACACACACACACACACACACACACACACACAGACACACAGGCACGCAAACAAACAGACGGACGGCAAAATTATGTTTTTAAAAATATGTTTTTTGGAATCTCCAGTGTCTGAAACGTGTTCTTTTTTTCGATTTTCAAAACGATTATAAGACTTACCCTATACTACGTATGATGGGTAAGTAAAAAAGGAAAATAACAATTTTCCAACTTTTTGCTTAAAATGGATTTAGACATCCACAGTACATTCTCACAAGACGTTGTAAATATTTGATAATTAAAAATATGCAAAAAAGGGTTTTCACGCCATTTTTTTCACTTTAAATTGATATAGAATTGCTTCCTTCAAATTCATTTTCTCAGTTGGAGTTTTTCAGTATAGAAATATGTTCTCAGAGACAAAACATAAGAAAATATTTTTCAATTCACTCGTTGTTTTTGAGGGGACGACCCTTAAAGTTCATTTAATAATACAAAGGATAGGATTTTCTGTAATACAAATATATTTTTAAAAAGTGTAGGGGCTGTGACCCTTAGAAGCTACGCTAGCTAACGTCCTCTCCTTCTATATCTAAGTAAGATACTTTGCTCTGTTTTAAAATTAGCACATAAATGCTGCAAATGTAGCAATTCAATAGCCATTTGTGAATAAAGATTATATTCAAATACTGACTTAGTTAGCAAAATGGGCATTAAGAGTGCTCTTAGTTTAATAAAAAAAACCTTGTTCGGTCTCACCCCATCCCCGTCACTAAAAATAAAAGAAAGAAACGTTTGGGAAAAATGAAGTCTGAATAGAAAGGTTTGTAAAATTTACACCATTTTGTATAATCGTGAAAAAATCTGTAAGTTTCTGAAATCATTTAAGTCTTATTGACTTTTCATAATAAATATGACGACATTTTCACCAGCGGAAGCTTCAACATTCCTCATTTATAAATATAAATGCACGTGATGCGGTGATACGCTTTTAGACATGAGAAACAATATAATTAATGTTCAAAAAATAATACTGTAATCAAAATATATTTACTCTTGCTCAGTTTTTTTCCAAAATACGGCAACAAGAAAACAAATTAATTAATTACATTGAAAATAAAATAAATTGATGTTTTAAGTAATCATTAAAGGGAAAATTAGATAAAACGTGTCTCTTATTAACGTGGAGATGACGTAATTTTCAATTTAAAATATACCTGTATTACAGCTATTTTCGCTCCATGTATCATTAAAATATACTTCAACGCCATGAAAATGTACATATTATTATAATGTCTAGAAGAAAGGTTATCCTCTTACTAAATAATATCATGTATAATATCGTTTAAAATGTGGCGGAAGTTTCATCATGAAGGGCTTTTCGTACGTAATAATTTAATTACAGTAGAGTCCCGCTATTCCGAACTAATTGGGACCGAACACTGTTCGGTTTAGCGGGAATTCGGAATAGGCGGATTTCATTAATAATAATCAATGTATTGACTTGTTAAGGCATAAATTAAGTGCGGGGACATCTGCTAGTGTCAGTTCTATAGAGCATTGATAAGTTCGTGGTGAACAGGTTCAGTGAAAGTGGGAAAGGAAGGGCAGTGACCTTCGACGACTCATCACCCCATCCTATCTATCCTTCTACCTGCAGCGTTCCAAGAATTACTACCATGGTTACTGCATTTCCGCTGCCACAGAGTATTGGCATATAGACTACGTGTTTTTGCCACAAATGATTTTGAAACTTGCCTCCCGGTCAGTGTTTACTGTAGTGGAGTTTGATGAACTGTGTACGCTTATTGCAAATTTACTGTGAAAAATTGTGGTTCCGAGAGTATTGAGTTAATACGTTACCGAGTCACTGTTCCTTTTTATTTATGTTCGTAGTCCTTGACGTCATCTGTTAAACATTAAACATGCAAAGTAAACGAAGTCGTTCGTCGTGTACTTGAAAAAAAAATCTTGAAGTGTTTAATAGACTGGACAAGGAAGAAAGTGCTACAAAATTATCACTCGAATATGGTGTCGGAAAAGCAACGATTAGTGACTGGAAAAAATACGCCTTGAAACTGAGCAGTTTTCTTCTGCTTCAAGTAAAAAAAACTCTTGAAAAACGGCAAATAACAACAGCGTCTTCATATGAAAAACTAAACCAGGCCTTATTATTGTAGTTCACTCAAGAAAGACAGAAAGGAATCCTCATTTCTGGTCATTTGGTAAAAGAAAAGGCGCTTCAACTAAACAAGCTTATGGATGGTGACCCATCATTTTCAGCTAGCTGTGGTTTTTTTGGACCGTTAAAAGAAAATACACGGAATAAAACAGCTCACTATTGCTTCGGAGAAGATGTCAGATGACAACGTAGCAGCTGCGAATTACATAAAAGAATTTAAAGACCTTGTTTCTTCCCAAACTACTCACCGCAGCAAGTTTACAACGCGGATGAAACCGGACTGATTTTTAAGGCTTTGCCTACCAAAAGTCATGCTTCACAAGAAGAGAAATCTGCAGGGTTTAAAATGGACAAACAACGTCTAACTGTCTTAGCTTGAAGCAACGCCTTGGCAACAAACAAACTTCCGCTGATGGCAATAGGCAAATCGGCGAAACCACGAGCGTTCAAAATCATTAACGTCAACTAACTTACTGTGTATTATAAGAATTTAAAAAAAGCTTCGATGGAATGCGACTTATTGAAGGAATGGTTCGAGCAACAATTTATCCCTAAAGTGACTACGTTCAATAGAGAAAATGGTTTGAATAATCGTGCCCCACTCATTATAGACAATGCTTCGTCCCATGTAGAAGAAACGGAATTTTTTGTGGAGGCATCAAATTGGTTTTGTTGTAACCGAATGTTACTTCAATTCTTCATCCTATGGACCAGGGTGTGTTGCAGGTCATTAAACAAAAATACAGACAAATGATGCTTTGCACCTTACTTGAAGAGTATGAAAATGTACTGAAAATCCTGCAAAAACGTAAGAAAATTATGATAAAAGATCTGATTTACTGGGTGGCTGAAGCATGGGATAACACCCCTAAAGGCGCAATACAAAAATCATGGAAAAATCTCCTACATTGGAATTTGTTGAAACAAATTTACACCAGTGAAAGACTGTCACATTCTTCCACTAGTCAAGAAAATACCTGGCTGTGATGACGCAGAAGAAAGCTGCGTTGAGGAGTGGGCTGCTATTGACGACAATGGCCACAAGAAGTACGGAGACGAAGACCTCGTTGCAATGGTGCAGGACTCATCAGCTGAGATAGACTTGGAGGAAAACGAGGAGGAGGTGAATGCTCAAACTAAACTATCACACACAGACGCGGCATATGCTCTTGAATTCGCCTTACACTACGTCGAACAACACGCTTCATCAACACCAAATGTTGTTATATTCATGCGGCGATGGCGGAACATTTCATACTCGATTAGTGCTCTTCGTCAGAAAAAAAATGTTTTTTTTCTTGTTTTTTTTTTCTTAAAATAATTAACTTTTGAAAATCTGATTCTTAAATTTATACAGCACCCTTCTATGAAAAGTATGCAACACAAGATATTTCAAAAGGTTTTAAATTGTAAGAAAAAGTATGTTTTATTAAAGTTTTCTGAAATATTTAAAATAAAAATCTATTTTTACTTCAAACTTTGCGTATTCGCTTCTTTATAAACTAATTAATTTTTGAAAATCTGATTCTTAAATTTATACAGCACAGTTCGAAGAAAAATATGCAAAAAAAGATATTTCTAAATGTTTAAAATAAGTGTGGTTTTATAATTTTCTTAAATACTAAAAAGAAAGAAAAAAATGAAATTTTACTTCAGAAATTGCATTTTTGCTTCTTTAAATCATTTTTATTCCTGAAACCATTTAACAATATGTCAAAAGGATTTTTTTAATACTCAAACAAAAAATAGTTTAAAGAGCGTACAGTCCCATTAAAGCATTAATACAAATAAAAAAGCAGTGTACACTATTTTACTACAGTGTTTTTTTTCTTTGGTGCATAATTATTCTTATCTGAAAAAAAATTATATTAACGTAAAACAATTATTAAAATGTAGTGTTTTTTATTCAAATGGATATTTTAGTTCTTGTAATTTAATACTTTTTTAACGAGAAAAATAATAAACCTTGAACAATAAATAAACTTTCATAAACAAACGTTAAGACAGAACATTTGCTTAATATTACTCCCAGTAAATCTCCAATAACGGAAAAAAGTAATTAAGATTAGATATCATCTGCAGTTTAGCAAAGAAAAGACATAGTTAATATATATATATATTTTTAACCATCTGTTATGTCCAAAAAGGGTAAAAGAAAATATCGATACGTGAAAAGGTTAATGTACAAGACCATTTTTTCTTTATCAAAATAAGAACATTTTTACAATAAACAAAAATGAAAATAAATTAAACGCAAATAAATTTTATTTTATAAAAGCCTCGGAACAATTGCTTCATTTAAGGCATCTATTCTCTAAATGTGGGAGTGTTTCTAGAAACGTGATTCATTAAGAAAATAGAAACCTTAAAATTCATTTTAATTTTCAAATATATTTTTTTATTTCCTTTATGCATAAAATGTTTAACATTTATCATTTATTTAAATACACCCATTTTTTGTTATGTAATTTAAATAATAATGTAATAATAGAATATATAAGGTAAAGCCAGGAGAGATGGTGCGGTCGGAAATTTGCGCACGTAGAGGTTCGGGGGGAAGGAGTAGAGTGAACGCGCAGCGACTCCAGGTAGTTGTACAGCAGCAGTAGTGGAGTGTCTACTTGAAAGTGCACGTTGATTGTTTTGAGCATCTAAGATAAAACATTGCTGTTTTGTTTTGTTTTCCAAAAGTACGTGCTTGAATTTTCAAAGCTATTGATCAGAATTATTATACAATGTCAGCAATACAAAATATTTTTAACTTAAGCGATTTCTCATAAGCTACTAATCTAGACTAAAAATTTGAACATCAACGGTTCGTTTTAGTAGCGGCCATATTTAAATAGAAGGCCGCGCAATCTCTCCTAGCGAAATTGGAGAGTCTGCGCATCTGCTACTTAGGAGAGATGGCGCATTGTTCCCATTAGTTTCCATGCTAGGAGAGATTACGCAGCTGATTGGTAAATTTGCATAAAAAATGAAAAATAAAAATGGACTAATTTTAAATTAAACGTGTTTTCAAGTAACTTAATTTTATTTTGTAATCTTATCTGGACTTGATTTTTCTGATTCTTTAATTTTTACACTTTAATTAAAATTGTTTAATCATTTTTAAAATTATTTCTTTCTTTCTTATTCTTTAATCATTAGGTTGAAATATTCACTCCTAATACAATAATATTTGCTCACAAAAACCTTACAACAATGTCATTTAAGTGTAATTATTATTGTAAACAATTTAATTGTAGTTATTATTAGTAACAATCTCTCCTACCCATGTGCGCAATGACACCAACCCTGTAAGGACTGATTGCGCAAAATAACTTTCTTTGTTTTATTACAACTGTTCTGCTAAATTACAACATAACAACAAAATAGCAATGGAAATGCATAAAAAACAAATTAAGTAAAAATTATTCATGGATAATTTAGCAAAAAATTAATATTTAGATTCTTTTTTTTATTCTTTTGAATTGTGCGTAGATTCTCCTAGCTTTAGCTTTAGTTAAGAGCCTTCTACAGGTAACTTAAAGTTTAATTCCTTTGAATAATTCATTTACTGCATAACTGAAGTTTTTTAATGTGGAAGAAAATTTATTGAATTTCAAAATTTTACATTCAACATCAATGCTACTTTAAAATTCTAAATCAACTTTCAAAACTGCAACTGAATATGCTACGGAAAAATGTCGTTGTAAATATAATAATCTGAAAAAAATAAAAATTCTAGATATATTTTTAGAATTTCTCAAATTTTGCTTTTCATTTCGTTTATCTGTTAAAACGCGAAAAAAGACAGGTTCCAATTTTGAAAATAAAAGGTTATTTCAAGCATATTTAGAGATTGCTAGAGATCCTACAACGTACGAGATAGATCGAAGATTGTTGCACCAGACATGTTAGTTCCAAGTGAAGCAAAATTCACTGTTACCTGTTGAAGGTTTTTTGGATTATTAATCATAGGCCGCTTCAACTATTATATCAAAACGTTTCAAACTGTTAACAAGTAAATCATTTTTGTTTAAAGATACATCTTAATAATTAGGAAAGTTTAGTGATTTTGTAACAATCATCAATTTGTATGAGTTAAATTGTAGTGTACGCAGTAATTTTTTTTTTTCGTTTATAACGTGCAATCAATATGTAGTTCCCAAATCTCGTTGAATTTTCCTTGACGTGGCACATATGTTATTTGATAAATCTCTTCGTAACATTTACAAAACATTTGCCTATGTTTGCATTGTATAACACTTTAGTTAACACTGTTTAAAACTTTTTCAACTTTAAACAGTTTCTTTATAATTAACAAGCTTGAAATAAGTAACAGGAAGAAAGTAACTTAGTTTCTGTTGCTATGTTTTAAATTTAAAAAAGTATTTTAACTTATAATTTGTGTAGTAAATGTGTAAAACATATGTAGATACTTCGCACAAATGCAGTGAGAGAAAAATGAATCTCCTACGAATACGTGAAGTTGCTGGAAGAATATAATGTTTTTAAACAAAAGATATCGTTAGTATCGGAAATAACTGGGTAATTTTTATTAAATCTATTTTTATTATTTTATTATTTATTTTTTTTTATTTTATTTCACTTTATTTTTTTATTACTATTATTTTTTTGAATTTTATTCAGCAAAAAGGAGATGGCGTTTTAAAAGTGTAGAAAAGATTAAAACAAACGCGAATCGACCAAAGAGAAATGTTCATTTTGAAATAGTAAATATTAATATTTTTAGAAACCTAAGACACCGATAGAATCGAAAATGTACGATTAATAAGCGGGTATTTTTTAAATATATATATTTCCGCCAGTAAAACGGATGCCGCAGTTTTAAAATGTAGAAAAACAAAAAAAAATTAAAAGCAGTAGGAAAACATGAAAACCAAATCGACTGGATCTTCAATAAATATAGATATATATTTTTTAATTAGTAAATTGTAGTGTTTGTATTTCAGTTAAAAGTCTGTAAATTGTAGCTTTACAAATAGTAAGGTGTCTATGCGCTAGCGCTGCCTTTTCCATATGTTTCATTGTATTACAGGTACCACTGAATGTTGTGAGATTATGTCTTGATGTCGTGTTGTTAAGTTATGTGTTGTACATGGTAATTGAATGTGAAATTTGTATGGTCTGCTATTTGTGAACAAGCATTTAAAAATATCAAAAATGAGATTATTTCTGAAAGAGTTCGTTACACAACCCTAAATTACCTTTAGTGTTAGCAATCGATGCTTCCCCATATGGTATCTCTGAAGTGATTTCGCATGTGATGCCAGATACAGTGGAAACCTATTGGTTTTGTGTCCAAAACACTAACTAATTCAGAAAAAAAAGTATAGTCAAGTGGATGAAGAAGCACTAGCTGTTTTTATGTATTGTTTAAAGATTTTTTTTTTTGCAACATTTGTATGTTAACAGATTAATTTTATTTACGGACTGCAAGCCACTTGTATCTATTTTTTTCTCCTATTAGGAGTATTCCTGTACTTTCAGCTGCTAGAATGCGAAGGAAGCATTATATTTAAAAGCGTTTAAATATGATAATTTTTATCAAAAAACATCCTAACACGGAAATATCGATGCTCTTTCATGATTTCCATTACGTAGTGAAGATTTGTCTCCACAATTAAATTCAAGTAATGTAATTGATGAATCTGAATTTTTTCAAATTAACCACACTTTTACTTCACATTTAAATTCCAAAATCAATTTCTGTAGCTACAAAACCTGATCCTTTGTTACATCAAATTTTTCATAAAATAAGTTCTGGTTCTCCAATTCAAAAAAAATATATATATTTTGGTGGTAAGCTAGAAGAATATACTCTTCAACATTGTTTTTTTAAGGATGTAGTGTAATGTTCCTTGAAATTTGTTGAAAACATATTTTAAATGATTTGCACTTTGAACATTTTGTGAAAATAAAGTCCTTAGCTCACATTTTTGTATGGTGGCCAGGAATCTTGCACGGAATTGTACTACTTGTATCAATTTAAAAATTAAACCCGACCAAGGTTCATTGACTCATCATTGGGAATGGCCTACAGCACCATGGCAAAGAATTATTATTGATTATTTTGATCCTGTTATGGGTAAAATGCTTTTTCTTTTGACTGATAAATATATAGCAAATGGCCAGAAGTTTTCATCGTTCCTAATACTACTTCAGAAAATACGATTAATTGTGTTTCTTCACTCTTTCCCCAAAACGGTTATCCTATATTTCTGGTATCTGATAATGCTAAACAATGTACTTCTGAAGAATTTTGGACATTCTTAGAGAATCATAATGTGAAACATAGGTTTAGTGCTCCCTACCATCCAGCTACAAATAGTCAGGCTGAGAGATATGTGCAAATCTTTAAACGTGGATTAAAAGCCTTATCTTCATAATCTGGTATTTTACAAATGAAATTAAATAACTTTATTTTAGAAAATAGGAAATGCCTCATGTTACAACGGCGCATCTCTATTTCTAATGCAGCATATAAAAACAAAAATACATTTGATACTTCCAAACGTTACAAATTTTATTCATGATAAGCAAACTGCGACAAATTTCAATACTAAAGTAAATGAATTTAAAATAAACCAGAAATTGGCTCGTAGATAATACACTCCAGAATCAAAGTGGAAAATTCGTCGCATTATTACAAGAGGGGGCGGGGCAAGTTACATTATAGTATTCAAATTGTTTCAAATATTTGGAAAAGACATTTTGAACAGATAACTCATGTAGGCTTAAAGATGCATTTGACTAATGATACAAAGTCTGAAGAAAGTGATACAGACAGTAACAGAAGTGAAAATACAGCTGTTAATCAAGGTGATTCTCAATTAATGCATCATAGTGTTGCAGATCTTCGACCAGCTGACTCTTGTGTCCCAAATACTCCAAATCCTAAATGAGCTGACTTTGTCCTCCCAACTACTGAAAACCTTAAACCAGGAGACAAATACTCCAATGTATGTCCCAAATACTCCCGGTCTGAAACCAGCTCACTCTGATATGATGCCAGTTTGAAAACCAGTATGGGGTATTTAAACAATAGATATGGTTCCAAAGAGAACATTTTATGATGATGCCAGATCCTTCAAAAACTAATTCTTCTTCTTCCTCCTTACATGTACTTAGACGTTCTACAAGATATGGAAGAGCTTTTACCCGACTATAATACTAAGTGGGGGAGAATTGTTATGTTTCTACTTCAGCTAAAAGCTGTAGATTACAATACTACAGATTTTAAGGTGTCTATGCGCTAGCGCCCCCTTTTTCATATGTTTGATTGTAGCGCAGGTAGCCACTGAATCTTGTGACGTTATATCTTGATGTCGTGTTGTTAAGTTCTGTGTTGTAACTGGTAATTAATTGTGTAAAATTGTTCTCATTGGTCCACCTTTATTAATTATATGTGCTTACTTACTTTAATTCAATATTCAAGACAGAAAATATTTACTTAATATATTTTAATGTAATTAATATATTTTTATTAATATATTAATATATTAAATTATATAGTATATATTATATATTATTAATTCACATATATATTTTTAATGCAACACCAGAAAGAGAAACGTACTCCAAATAGGTGGGTATTTCTTTCTTTTACTTTCTCTCTCTCTCTCTCTCTCTTTTTTTATTTTATATCTTGGACGGACAGTTTGCAATTGTACGAAAACGGAACACTTGAAAACTGATAAAAAAGAAGTCTATTTTTTTCAAATAGTAAATACCAAATTTCTTTAAGACAAAGATATCGTTGGATTGCGTTCTAAGGCAATTCATCTGCATTGGAACTTACATGGCATATAACAGGCATATCATCAACGTCCAATATCTCTGGTATGCACGAATGCGAATTCTACAGTTTTGCACAGTACAACGCCGTCTGCCTCTTACATTTGGTATTTAAACAATAGATAACGCTAAATTTCTTGCAATTCACATACTCACCTCTTGTATTCATGACTTTAATAACTGTCATCATTTGTTCTCTATTCAGTTAAAAAATACATATATATATCTCTCTATTTTCAAAAATTTTGTAATTTTGTATCTCTTTTTATTGCTGTATTGTTATCTTTTCACGCGCTACAATCGTGTAAGAAATTTTTTGTTTTAGCATACAAAATCTTTTTTTTCAAAATAATAGATTTTAAAAAATGCATTTTTATAAATATATTTTTCATAAAGTATTGCCAAACATTTTACGAACAAACATGTAATCTTGTGCTTAAATTATTTGTACTCTAAATGACTTATGTGTTACAACACCTAACTGTTCGCTTATGGAATTTAAACAAATACTACTGTTAAAAATATATTATCCCCCCCCCCGCCACTCCTCCCACACACAAACACTCACACACTACTTTTCTAATTTATCGAATGAAAAACATCATCGGTACCAATCGACTGTCAATAACATCTACTAATAAAATTAAGCATAAAACATGGTTTGGACCCAATATTCATATTAAAAATTTTATTAACATTTATATTTCTGACATCAATGCCAAACTATTTTGTCAGACTATTTTATATATCCTAAAAATTTTGATTAATCGATACATTTCGGATCTTTTTGATAAAACTTTTTGAAATGAAAATTAATCAAATATTTGTCTTACACTGTTAATATATTTTCGTCGATATTTTATGATAGTTCAATCTTATGATTTTTTTATATAAGTATGATACTTATAGACCTTACTCAATACGATACTTTCGTATTTTCAAAAAAAAAAATATACTATAAATACGTTCGAAAAAAAGTCCATCCTATATGATTTACATATGTTTTCTATATGCATTCACGAAATTTTAGAGTTTCCTCAGATAAAGTATTAAGTTATTCCTAATATATCATAAAACTGGCATAGGGGATTGTGCAGGTTATGTAATAGTGAAATATTTCATTTAATATGCAAAGGGATCCAACACGGCATTTCTGTGTTACAGAATATAGGTGGAGAACATATTTTTATTGAAAACACTGATGGATATTTTACTTTTTTTCTTTTTTTTTTATTACGTTGCCCACTAACAACACGAAATATCCTTTTTGTGTGAAAAATATCAGTAATGTATTTGTATTGTAATATAGTTTTGAAATGCATTAAAAACGATACTTTCGTTTTAGCCGAACAAAATAGACTTGACGGTACCAGTGCTATGAATAAATAAACAGAAAAGATTGAATACATGAAGGTGCACAAAAACACTAATAAGAAGCGTTAAGCGATTAGAAAGCTATAGTGGCAAAATTACCTAAGGTTGGAATATATTAGCCGAAGAAACTGTTATAGAATAATGATGCTTTATTGTAGAAGTTCCTCAGATAAAGTATTAAGTTATTCCTAATATATCATAAACTGGCATAGGGGATTGTGCAGGTTATGTAATAGTGAAATATTTCATTTAATATGCAAAGGGATCCAACACGGCATTTCTGTGTTACAGAATATAGGTGGAGAACATATTTTTATTGAAAACACTGATGGATATTTTACTTTTTTTCTGTTTTTTTTTTTTTACGTTGCCCACTAACAACACCAAATATCCTTTTTGTGTGAAAAATATCAGTAATGTATTTGTATTGTAATATAGTTTTGAAATGCATTAAAAACGATACTTTCGTTTTAGCCGAACAAAATAGACTTGACGGTACCAGTGCTATGAATAAATAAACAGAAAAGATTGAATACATGAAGGTGCACAAAAACACTAATAAGAAGCGTTAAGCGATTAGAAGGCTATAGTGGCAAAATTACCTAAGGTTGGAATATATTAGCCGAAGAAACTGTTATAGAATAATGATGCTTTATTGTAGAAGTTCCTCAGATAAAGTATTAAGTTATTCCTAATATATCATAAAACTGGCATAGGGGATTGTGCAGGTTATGTAATAGTGAAATATTTCATTTAATATGCAAAGGGATCCAACACGGCATTTCTGTGTTACAGAATATAGGTGGAGAACATATTTTTATTGAAAACACTGATGGATATTTTACTTTTTTTCTGTTTTTTTTTTTTACGTTGCCCACTAACAACACCAAATATCCTTTTTGTGTGAAAAATATCAGTAATGTATTTGTATTGTAATATAGTTTTGAAATGCATTAAAAACGATACTTTCGTTTTAGCCGAACAAAATAGACTTGACGGTACCAGTGCTATGAATAAATAAACAGAAAAGATTGAATACATGAAGGTGCACAAAAACACTAATAAGAAGCGTTAAGCGATTAGAAGGCTATAGTGGCAAAATTACCTAAGGTTGGAATATATTAGCCGAAGAAACTGTTATAGAATAATGATGCTTTATTGTAGAAGTTCCTCAGATAAAGTATTAAGTTATTCCTAATATATCATAAAACTGGCATAGGGGATTGTGCAGGTTATGTAATAGTGAAATATTTCATTTAATATGCAAAGGGATCCAACACGGCATTTCTGTGTTACAGAATATAGGTGGAGAACATATTTTTATTGAAAACACTGATGGATATTTTACTTTTTTTCTGTTTTTTTTTTACGTTGCCCACTAACAACACCAAATATCCTTTTTGTGTGAAAAATATCAGTAATGTATTTGTATTGTAATATAGTTTTGAAATGCATTAAAAACGATACTTTCGTTTTAGCCGAACAAAATAGACTTGACGGTACCAGTGCTATGAATAAATAAACAGAAAAGATTGAATACATGAAGGTGCACAAAAACACTAATAAGAAGCGTTAAGCGATTAGAAGGCTATAGTGGCAAAATTACCTAAGGTTGGAATATATTAGCCGAAGAAACTGTTATAGAATAATGATGCTTTATTGTAGAAGTTCCTCAGATAAAGTATTAAGTTATTCCTAATATATCATAAAACTGGCATAGGGGATTGTGCAGGTTATGTAATAGTGAAATATTTCATTTAATATGCAAAGGGATCCAACACGGCATTTCTGTGTTACAGAATATAGGTGGAGAACATATTTTTATTGAAAACACTGATGGATATTTTACTTTTTTTCTGTTTTTTTTTTTTACGTTGCCCACTAACAACACCAAATATCCTTTTTGTGTGAAAAATATCAGTAATGTATTTGTATTGTAATATAGTTTTGAAATGCATTAAAAACGATACTTTCGTTTTAGCCGAACAAAATAGACTTGACGGTACCAGTGCTATGAATAAATAAACAGAAAAGATTGAATACATGAAGGTGCACAAAAACACTAATAAGAAGCGTTAAGCGATTAGAAGGCTATAGTGGCAAAATTACCTAAGGTTGGAATATATTAGCCGAAGAAACTGTTATAGAATAATGATGCTTTATTGTAGAAGTTCCTCAGATAAAGTATTAAGTTATTCCTAATATATCATAAAACTGGCATAGGGGATTGTGCAGGTTATGTAATAGTGAAATATTTCATTTAATATGCAAAGGGATCCAACACGGCATTTCTGTGTTACAGAATATAGGTGGAGAACATATTTTTATTGAAAACACTGATGGATATTTTACTTTTTTTCTGTTTTTTTTTTACGTTGCCCACTAACAACACCAAATATCCTTTTTGTGTGAAAAATATCAGTAATGTATTTGTATTGTAATATAGTTTTGAAATGCATTAAAAACGATACTTTCGTTTTAGCCGAACAAAATAGACTTGACGGTACCAGTGCTATGAATAAATAAACAGAAAAGATTGAATACATGAAGGTGCACAAAAACACTAATAAGAAGCGTTAAGCGATTAGAAGGCTATAGTGGCAAAATTACCTAAGGTTGGAATATATTAGCCGAAGAAACTGTTATAGAATAATGATGCTTTATTGTAGAAATCTTTAAAAAATAATTATTTAACCGTTAACTTTAAACATCGTTCATTACCTTTTCATCTTTCTGCACTTTTAATTAATTATTTTCCAACAATAGTCCAGTAACTTAGATAACAGTAAGCCAGATGACGAAAAAGTCATACTAATTAAAATAAAATAAATTGCCTTAATATATCTCTAATTTATTTAAAAGCATCATTTAAAGAAGCTTCAGACGAAAGATACATTTTGTTTTTCAAGAAAAGCGAGTGATTTAATTTGGTTGACTTACATTGACATATCCTATTTCACCGAACATAATTTAATGTAAGCACTTTGATTAAAATTTATCAAGTTTTATTTTAAAGGTATTAAATTGTGGAAAATACGATCTAGTTAGTTTATTTATGTCACTACATTTCATACCCATTATCTCAAATCATGCAAAAAGGAGTGTAATAAAGATTGTTTCAAACAGATTAGTATATAAAGAGATAATTTTATTTGTTAAATGTATTATTTTCGTTTGAATTTGATAAATATTAAAAACAAATAAGGCAACATTTGATACAAACTCAAACTATCCTCATCACAAAATTACGTTATTTTGCTAATTTCTTTTCCGTAACGAATTGTGTAATAAAGTAAAAAAAATGAAACTTCCAGAGTTATAGATATTGAAATTAACATTTGATAATTTTTTCTGTATTTTATGTATTTTAAATTATAAAAATAACTATAAAGTATCAGGAAATAATGAAACTCTAATATCTCTCATGTTTACTAATTCTAACAGTAAACATTATAATCAACGCCATTTACATTATTCAGATATAATCCATCACTCGAAATCGCATTGTAAAGCAAAACAACCCAGTCTCTTTAATGTTTATTACATGAAATTAGAAGTAGATCAAAACATTTTTTCTAATACACTAATTTATAAATTGTCAGCTATTGCCAAATAGGGTGCGTTAAATACAAAATCAAAGGCTGTGTAATAATATTGCATTATACTAATGTACATGTACTAGGCAAATTTTGCTGATTTTTCTGTTTGCTGTTTTCATACTTAAAAAAATATTTACATAATTGAAACACTGATGTAGTTTATTTAAGAATGCGCATAAATGACAAATTATTCGATAATTAGTTATCATTGGTTTTCTTACGTGTATATTTAGACACTGTATTTTGAGGGAAAACAACACTAAAAAAATATATGTTTCGCATACGCTCGTTTGGCGTTTCACCATTTCAACACCGACATCACTTAGAAGCTGATATTTGAATTTAAATTTACATTTTATATATTTTGAAAAGTTGTACTTTACCAAATGCTGCACATGTTCATAATATTTTTCACTGTTAATATTCTACATCGTAATAAAATGCTACATTAAATTTATTCAATTAACCCTGAATGTTGGAATTTCAGACATATTTGCAATAATTTTGAACTCGTGAAATCATTTAACAAATTTGTGACTGACAAAACGTAATGCCCAAAGTTACCAAAAACCTAAGATTTTTTCATTTTTAGCGAATACTAGACTTAACACTATTATAAAAACAGTAATAGAGATGTGGAATATATTGTGTTTCAGAAAGCACAAAGTTGCTTGGATAATCTTTTTTTATGCTTTCCTTTGAACCCTAATGAATAAATCATCTTACCAACTAATATAGTCTCCATTTTGAAGATTTTCTGCGTAAAAAAATGTATTTTTATCTAGGTTAGAAAATTTTTCTTAAATGTCTCAAAAATTGAAATTTTGCAGATATGGGCCGACTGAAATAAACCATTAAGGCAAAATTACTAAAAATAGTGCAGATTAAAAACGGTTCTCTGTAACAGAGAATTTTTTTTTAGAATTCTAAATTAAACCATTACATTTTAAAAGAACGTTATTTTTTTAATTTATATATTTGCCGTCTCATCGGATATATTCATTAAATATTTTTCTCATGTCTTTTATTTGCATAACTTGAGAAATACTTGATAGTTTTCAAAAGATTTCGCACATATTTACCAATTTATCAAATGATGAATATTCCTTTTTCCCTAATAAAAGAACACAATAATTTACATAAAAACAGTTAAAAGAGGTAATAGAAGCCCATATGTTTTCAGGCTTTTCCTTTAAATGATTTTCAACAAGGATGCGTATTTTGTTTTTAACTTAAGCAAAATTTTAATACACCTCCACACACGCTATATGTGAATATTTGAATACATGCAGTTTTAATGTTAATAGCTGTAACTTTAGCTGTTTAAAATTTAAGTCCCAGCACTGATAATCTGAAATAAAAGCAAATTTTCATAAAACTCTTTTTCTATTGAAATATAAAAAAATTTCGTTATCATCTTTTTTTTTCTATTTTCTGTTCCTTTAATTAATTTATAATCCTAATTTATAATACTTTAATAATTTCTGTTCCTTTAATTAATTAAGTCTCCTTTTATGTAACTTTAGCTGCTTAAAATTTAAGTCCCAGCACTGAGAATCTGAAATATAAAGAATTTTCATAAAACTCTTTTTCTATTGAAATACAAAAAAATTTCGTTATCTTTTTTTTTCTATTTTCTGTTCACTATTTTTACTAATATATATTTTTTATTTTGGCAATTTGTTTCCACAAATAAAACAATTGTTTCGCTCAATGCGATTCTCTTGAGATTTTCAAACAATTCGTGCTTGCTTCATTTGCACTTGATTGTGAAGAATTTTGTAAATCTTTTTCAAAATGTTAGAAAAGTCTTGATACATTGATACATTTAGAAACTGATATTTTCAAAATGCTTTTTTCGCATTGACACTTTTACTTGCATTCAAAAGACAAGCAATAGTATATTTAGCATAGTATTTTTTATCTTTTTCATTTAGATAAATGTAAGACATTTCAAAGTCTGTTTGTTTTATCAATTGTCACAATAATATATATATATATATATACAGGGTGCCGAAAAGTCTGGAAACGGTCGAATAACTCGAGAAATATACAACGGATTGAAAAACGGAAAAATGCATGTTCCGTATTTTTGAAAAATCTATTTAGGGATATCGAAATTGCCCCCAACTCTAAAGTGGAGTAACATTGAAATCTTAAATGACAACAACCCTTTTTTTATTGCAGATTCGGATTCTACGGGAAAAAATACGTAGCTTTTGAACTGAAAATTTTTTCTGAAAATCGTAGATTGCTTTGTAATCGAGTAAAATGCACTGAGAATTGTTTCCTTTCAAAAGTCTGGAAACGGTTGAATACTTCGAGAAATATACATCGGATTGAAAAACGGAAAAATGCGTGTTCAATATTTCAGAAAAATCTATTTAGGGATATAAAAGTTGCCAGTTTTCTAAAATATTGAACACTTATTTTTCCGTTTTTCAATCCGATGTATATTTCTCGAATTATTCGTCCGTTTTCAGACTTTTGAAAGGAAACTATTCTCACTGCATTTTACTAAAATACAGCGTCATCTACGATTTTCCGAAGAAAATGTTCAGAACAAAAGTTACGTATTTTTTCCCGTAGAATCCAAATCTGCTTTATAAAAGGGAGTTATCATTTAAGATTTCAAAGTTGCCCCCTTTCCCCAGGGCAGTGAGTTGGGGTGGGCAACTTTGATATTCCTAAATAGATTTTTCAAAACTATTTAATATGCATTTTTTCGTTTTTCAATCTGATGTATATTTCTCGAGTTATGTGACCTTTTCCAGACATTTCAATGGAAACGATTCTCACTGCAATTTACTCGATTACAGAGCCATCTACGATTTTCCGAAGATAATGTTTAATATAAAAGTTACGTACTTTTACCGTAGAATCTGAATCTTCAATATAAAAGGGATTATCATTTAAGATTTCCCCCCTTTCCCGCCAAGGAGCAGAGTTGGGGGGGGGTGCAACTTTGATATCGATTTTTCAAAAAAAATTATCATACATTTTTTCGGTTTTTAGTCTGATGTATATTTCTTGAGTTATTCGACCAGAATTCGTTAGTACTTCCTGAACTAATGACCGGAATTACACGAAATTTAATTTTCAGTTATACTCTGATATAAGTTGTTTTTCCTCCAATTCCACTGTATATATCTAAATTGGAGGCGGTGCTATTACTTTTTTCCACGATAGGCGTGATAGCTATATCTCGGGATAAATGAGATGAAAATGCACCAAACTTAGTTCGTGAAATGCTTATTATGAAAACTGTGGTAGTTCAATTTTGAGTTTAGGCATTCCTTGATTAGGATTCGGAACTATTCTACACAATTTGCGGTGATTGTTATGCTTGAATCTCAGCTTCTTTTGTCATGAAATACATTAAATTTCATAATTGAGGTTATTAATATGTACGGAGTGTCTCTTTATATGCAGTTGGACTGTCTCATAATTTTTTTCATTAAGTAACCACCTAATTATCTGTTCATTTCAATCATTAACTCTGCCAATCATGCCGTCGGACTGTTATGTACTGCTTCTCTGAATTGCACAAAGTACCATTTTTAATTATATACTTAAAGCAAATATATTATATCCAGATATGAAACAAATTATTGTCAATTTGATAGTAGTATAAACGTCAAAGCTAATTTGCATTTGCCTTCAGGAAATTCATGTTAAGAAAATGTATTTATGTATTTATTTTAAATAAAATAGTGTATAAACTAAGTTTACCTATTCATAAACATCTTTTTTTAAATATTTCTTACTTTGTAAAATTGAGTAAAAGGTTATTTTAAACAGTTTTAAATTTTTGAAATGTTTTTTTTTATGTATTTCTCGTAAATATTTAAGTGGAAAACACTATTTACATATTAAGTACACGAAATAAGTATTTTTATTAAGATTTGATAAATTTTGTACTGTGCCTTTCAGTTTTACATATTTTTAAAATAAAAATTCAGAAAAAGAATTATTTTTACAGCAGCTATTATTATAATTTTAATTTGTAACTAAAGAGTGAAATTGTATCTGTAATTAAAACAAATTATTTGACTCTACAATTACTTTTAAATTCTTCATTTTGGTCTGGTGTGAAATATAACTGCTGAAAATTTAAAATGGTATATACTTTTTAAAATAAATTTTGTCTTTAATTATTCACGCGTGAATAAATTTATATAAAAAGTGACATTTTTTAATCGTTTACATAATAATCATTGCTGTATGTAAAGTATTTCTACCTAAAATTACGTCTATTTATGTACGTTCTCATAAACATTGACATGTTTTATTCTAATTTCCCAAGTGATTGTAATGAATTAAAATAAAATTCAGGGGATAGATAAGTTTATAATACAGTTACTCTTAATGCTATAATATTAATGGCTTTATATTCCCAAAATAATAACATGTCTCAGAAGTCTGACGCGTTGCAGATTCTAGGTACGAAGTCATAAAACACAACTTTCGAAAATCCTCAGTTTAAATACAAATATTTATCAATGTCGTCACTTCCTGGTGTTCCGAATATTGATGGGTAGAGGTGAACTCTCTATTTTAGAATTGAACTGGACTATTAAATTATTAATATTATATAAGCAAGAATATTGTAAAATATGAATGTAAATATTTTGTTAACCATCGTAAATTTGTTGCTTAATAAGTAAAGTGGAGAGTGCCGACACATGTTAATACACATGGCTTGAGGTTGGTGTCCGGATTAATTTTTCCACATTTATAGTAACGTAGTTTCTTTTTCGATATCCTAAACTCCTAATTTACACACTATAGTACATCAACTCATTAACCTGTTGCATAGTCAGTATTGGTAATTGTTAAACGACATTTTATTGCATAATTTCTATGCCTGATCTGAACACTGATATGAGCTTTGTCATTTTAAACTACACTACTATATAAGTGTATTTCATTAGATATTTTAAATTCAACTTTTAGTTTTATACGTGTTGAAGGATTTGGTGATTGAAATGTGCTCCAAATTGCCTAAGGTGAAATCTATAATGTGATAATTTTCCCCAAAATAACCATTCTTTAAAAATAGTCTTTGCATGACAAACAAAATTTAAACTATAAAATTGAATTTCTCCTATAAGCGAATTTTTCTCTAATTACGTCTAAGCTGTTCTCGTTCCAAAGAAACTTTTATGCGTGCAAACTCGGGAATGCGTATCATAAGTCCTCGCCCCCCCCCCCTGCTTTAGTCTCTCTCTTGTAAGGTAGTTCAGTAGTTACTAATGCCTTCCATGTTATTTATCTAAAAAAAAATGCAGACTATCAATCTAGAAATCAAGAAAATAATTTCCTAATATCGGCAACACCTCAAATCCACAAAACTTCTTACAGGTATTTTACTTGTAACTGAAACAGAATGTTTAGTGTTTTATGAGATTATTGAACATAATATACCAAGAAGACAGACTACCGGCTTTCTTTTTATATCTCTATTTGCGGTCATTTAAATAATTTTATTGTCCTATTGTCCTATGCTCGTAGATGTAGTTTAAATTCTACATCTACTGGACATTTGACCATTATGTTCCTCGAATTATTTTGATATGTTTAAATTTTCTAGTGGTGCTGATCATCCGAATTTGTGTGTAAAAAATGATTTTAACTGGATCCTGCTTTCTAATTTCGGGTAAAAGACCTATAAGCCTACAGATGTAAATCATTTGACTATTTTGAAAGTTTTTCAAAAGAGAATATGATGAAATGTCTAATATAACATGAAAATAGAAATATAGGAAACTATAGGAATTTTCCTTCATTGTTTTAATTCCTCTATTTGAACAGATCTCTCTTCCTTTTCCTGTTACGATATTTGGAAACTAAAAAGTGGTTAACAAAACGAAATTTTAATATTTATGATTAGAAAATTTTGACAGAATAAGAAATGTATATCACAATTTCATGAAGAATTTACAACGATAAGAAAAATTTAGAAGTGTATAATCAATATCGACACATTTAATACTTTTAACAGAAACATTTATCACGCTTACGTACATAAAAAGCTACTCTTATATTAAAAAAAGGTTCAAATTAAATGGAGAATATTAATTGAAATTCGTATTTTACTAAAAACTGAAATGGGGAATAAATTAAAATAATTTAAAAATATTTTGACTCATAATACGCTTGCTTAAAAATTAAACCCATAAGATAATTCATGTCAATAAGACAATAATTAAAATGCTTAGAATTATAAAATGTTTTCTGTTACTCTTCAAATTTTGTGACAATTGCATGTTTTTCTATTTACTGTGTAAAGAATAATCTTTAAGGATTTCATAATTTAGTACCTTTTTTATGATCGTTCAAAAAATATGTCACAGAAACATAATGCATGTCATCTTTTCACCGCAGCGCAGGTTGGCAGGGTAGGCAATTCCTGTGGAGAAAGCATAAAAGCATTTGGAATACGTTTATGGAAATTCAATTCCATGCATTTCTTTCAGCTATCAGTAAATAATAATAATAAAAAACATGAAACGACAGCCAAAACTATTTAACTTTTGACATATGCTATAAACAGGGGCGTTAACAAGGAGAAAAAAACATGTCCACGTCATACAATATGACATTTTGTACTAAAGAATTTTCCATTTTTTCTTTTTTAACTGGCGTTTTGTATTTTGCTATTTACCCAATATGTCATCCTTTCCACATTTTCTTTTGTAGATTCTATTTCATTTATATGAAACGATTCTGATTCATGATGTTAAAAGTTTTGTTCCTGGTACATTTATTTATTTATTTATAAATAAAGTAAAACAAAAATACTTATATTTCCCTTTATATATTTCAGTTTAGTAGTATAGTGCAGTTCAAATATGCGTTACAAAAAATTAGCTTTAATATTCAGTTATATTACTACGCTTCAAGGCACTCAACAGTATGGGTTCAAACGTTTAACATTTAGTTTAACATCAATCAACATGGAATATACTATGATTTATCTTTCTAATTTTAAATGTGTATTAAAATGTGGTTGTGGAAATACACGTAGTTTATTTTTCCAGAGTGTGAAAATAAAACATTAGCACTTTGTCTTTGAAAAAAAATTAATATTTACAAATTAAGATTAAATTTCATGTTTAATCTTTCGTAATCAATTCCATAGCCAAATGGCGCTTGTAAGCAAATGTGACTGGGCACAATATATTTTTTAAATGACGGTATTCACATCCACTTAAAAAACATATTGTAGTCACAATCGTACCAATTGGGAATGCACTAAAACACGGAAGATTATTCAAACATATTTTTTAAATGTAAAATATGTATATATATAATAATAAACATAAGGCTTTCTTTTTTTCCCTTTTATTTTCTTACATTGTCAATTAATTTTCAATTTTAACAATGCTACCACTTTCGGTTTCATTATTTTACATTATTTTAACTAACATATATATATGTATCGTTCAGATAGATTTTATTTAATTGGTAAAAAAGTGTTTTTTTAAAACTCCGTGGGTCTTGTATCTTTTAAACTCGTCGTAAATAAACAAAAAGATTCAAAGTTTGAATTACTGTATCTTCAAAAACATTTTATGTATAAACATGAAATTTTGACCATTGTTTAAACATATTGTGCTATTTAATATAATAACTTTAGAAACCAACTAGTCTTTTACAGAATTTTTGTATTGTTGAAACTAAAATAGCATTTTTTTTTACTTCGTAAATCATTGCGCGCATGATATCTTCAGAACGCGTGCATGGATTGTTAAGAAATTTTATGTATATAGTAAGCAAATGTGTATTTTGAAAATGATCTACTCTTAGGTC
This sequence comes from Maratus michaelseni, assembly GCA_963931845.1. Lineage (NCBI taxonomy): Eukaryota > Metazoa > Arthropoda > Arachnida > Araneae > Salticidae > Maratus > Maratus michaelseni. Next base: position 305,324,509 of record OZ007592.1, read on the forward strand.
AAAATTATTTCATTATCCATGTAAAAAAAATAATAATAAACACATTTTTTAATGAATAAAAATAGTCATAACTAAAAACGTATTAGTGCAAATACTTAAGAGCATATCATTTTAAACACACATATCAACTTATTATGTATAACATATTTCATGACAATCCATACACACGTTCTCAAGATATCATGCGCGCAATGACTTACGGAGTGAAAAAAAAAAAAAAAAAAAAAAAAAAAAAAACGTTATTTTAATTTCAATAATGTACAAATATTTTATACGGCTAATCTGTTTCTAATAGTAGAATATTAAAAAGTATAATATGTTTAATTAATAGTCATAATTTCCTGTTTACACATAAAACGGTTTTGAAGATACACTAATTAAAACTTTGAATGTTTTTGTTGATTTTCACCGCGTTTGAAAGACACAAGATCCCTATGTTATTCACATTCCCTTTAAAATATATTGTTGTCATGACGGTACCGCTTGACATCTTGTGTGTCAGCGCCTCCTATGGTCACTGGTCGAGCGCTCTACGAGCTGGCAACAACTTTCACGGCTACCACCGGCAAGAATGTTGGGCAACGAAGGTACTATGTCTAGTTCAGGCAGCACAGGTCCCTTTAAATTTAAAGGAAATCCTTCGATGATTCCACCAAATTCAAAGTTAACTAGGTATATTAGGGAGAGAAAGTATTCTTCTGTCCATGATCTTGACGATAGTGAATTAGAAAATTTTGAAGAGAAATGCAACTGGTCCAGAGAATTCAAAATTGAGTGCATGAAGGAACTTGATCCTGAATGGACCTCCCCAGCCTTGCAATTAAATAACGAGATTAAGTCTTCGGAGACTATTAGTAACAAGCAGAAAAAAGTAATAAGAAAAAGAAAAAGAAACAAACGAACTCTATAACCGCTGGTCTAGTTGTTCCAGGCGTGAAAAAGCAAAAAACCGCTAGTAGCAAAGTATATTTTGAGGTAGAGATTGAGAAAGAAAGCTATTCTGAATACATTGCCAAAACGGTTGATATGGAACAGGATAATGTTAATGCGGTCAAGAGCCCAACAGCTGGTGCCTCTTGTAAGCAACCTCACGATAACGGAACTGATATTCAAAATTCCGCTGCGATAATTGCGAAAACTCCTACGAAACTCGCTATCCCGGGGTGGTCATCCCTTGGCATCCCCTGCCAAAACCAATAATGGTGTCAGAGACATCGTCAATCTCACGTTTCACGGCAAAAATTGAAGCTGATTGTGAGGAAAATATTAGCGCAAAAATTTCTGGTAGATGGCTAAAAATTCTTCCTAATAACTTCGCAGCGAAAACTAAAATAGAGACCTATTTAATGGAACAAAGATTTCAATTGTATGTGGTTTCGGACTTACAGGCCCCTCTTAAAGTGGTCATCAGGGGGTTACCAAACAGTATCTCTCAAGACAAAATTATGAACGAATTAAACAAAAAAAGTTCGATGTTTCTAAAGTAACACAGATGCGCAGTAGGAAGAAGGAGCGAATTCTCCTGCTCTTTATCTTAAATTTACCAAAAAACCAAAATTCCAAAAAAATCTTCGAATTTAGATCGCCATTCAAAATTAGTATTGAAATAAATGGTTTCAGGGTGCCAATAAAGGCCCCAGAGTGCTTTAGATTTCGAAATGTTTTTCACGTTGCGAAATACTGTAATTTGGTTCCAAAATGAGTGGGATGCGTTTAGAAGTGTTTGAGAATAACTTGGTATATTTGACCAAGATCATGGACAAAATTGAAGCTCAATTAGAAATTCAATCTTTTTTGGATCTTGTGAAATTTCTTGAAAAACTGTATTTAAATATTCTTGCCCAAGAAATCGTTGGGCATAAAATCCTGGCATTCATGGATGGGTTGACAAAATTTTCTGTTAAAGGAGGTGAGAGAAAAATTCTAAGTAATTCTCTCGGTCATCGCCGAAATGTCTGTTAACAGTAGTTGTGAACCAGCTATGGTTAAATTTAAAAATTCCTGAACGTTCGACATGAGCCTTTCAATGTCCGTGGCAAGCAGACTACCAGAGGCTATACGTCTCTCAGCCAATGGGAAATCTCTCGCTACGCATCTTATTCTATCATCATCTGAAAAAATCTTTATGTTACCAGTTACGATGAGAAGCATATGTCGTTGGAGATTACGCGGTAGGGTTACCTTCTGTAGGCTCTCCGAAGCTTGTCGTTTACATGACTGGACGGCACCGCTTAGAAATGGAACAAAGTACTGAAGATTAATCGATCATATTAAAAAAATAAAAAACAAAAGATGTCAGAAAATGCTTTTTTTTCCTCACGAATTGTGGGAAATAATTGAAAATTTTGGTAATGCAGTCACTTTTTCCTTAGTTACTTTGCAAAATTATACCACAAGTATGTATTGTTGAGATAGATTAAAAAACAAATTCAAACGTGAAAATTATTTTAAAAGTCATAAGAAATCAGTAAATTGAGCTATAGTTTTTCAAAAACTTTCTTTTAAAAGTATAACTTTCGTTCTCTATTCGATGATGTAAAAAAATTGAAACTATGTAATATTTAGAAGTGAATATTTGAGCGATAAAACTGAAAGCTATAGCGCAAATAGTTGTCACAACCGTTACGATATCAGTGTACCGTACTATTTTAAGAGAAACGGCTTACAATTGTTTAACCGCATACTGAATGAAATAGAAAATTGTCGCTGAAGATAAATTTTAAAACAGTTATGTATGTTATTTTAAATTCCAAAACTGAATGATATAGCGTAAATGGCTGTCACAGCCGATACGATATCAGCTTACAGTACTATTTTAACAGACACGGCTTACAATTTTTTAACCGCATGCTGAATGAAATAGAAAATTGCCGCTAAAGATAAATTTTAAAACAGTTATGCATGTTATTTTAAATTTCAAAACTGAATGCTATAGCGTAAATGGCTGTCACAGCCGATACGATGACAGCTTACAGTACTATTTTAAGAGAAACGGCTTACAATTTTTTTAACCGCATACTGAATGAAATAGAAAATTGTCGCTAAAGATAAATTTTAAAACAGTTATGTATGTTATTTTAAATTTCAAAACTGAATGCTATAGCGTAAATGGCTGACGCAGCCGATACGATATCAGCTTACAGTATTATTTTAAAAGAAACGGCTTACAATTTCTTAACCACGTACTGAATGAAATAGAAATTTCTCGCTAAAAATAAATTTTAAAACGGTTATTCAAGTAACTGTAAATTCCAAAGTAAATTTTTATTGATATTCGGAATAAAAAAAAAAAAAAGATAAACAAACATAAAAATAATCCGTTTATTTTACATATAAATAGAATCCACAAAGAATAGAAACAATAAAACCTGGATTTGGTAAATAATAATAATAATAATAATAAATTGCGTTGAAAAAGTAGTATTTAAATATCAAGAAGTTTTAATGTGTAACTATATCCAAAATATCTGTAATGTTTCTGGAACGAATGATTCGGAATGGATACTAAACATTGCCGAGCTTACGTTCCAGTTAGACACTTTATAGTTACAAACAATTTTACCTAGGCATTTTTAAGATACCTTTTTAAGATGTAGATTTTACGGAATAATATGAATACTTTAGCAGATAAACAATAATTGTAGAACAGGGTGTGGAAACTGCATGAAGAATAATAATTATAATTTTTCTGTTGCTAAAAAACGGTGAACTCCTTTTCTGCAATTTCTCATTTTGTATTTAATTTCGTACTCAATTTTGTACTCAATTTTCATTTTGCAATTAAATATAAAACCTTTTGACTTATAATTGAATTAATGTTAGGTAATATCCTTAGTTAAAGTGGCAAAATAATATATTATTTCGTTCTTTTTAAAAAGGATGCCTAAAACTCCAATTCTTATAATATGTACATATACATCGCCCACTAGTGCAATAAAACCGGATTATTTAACTTTTTCTATAAAAGGACTTATTAATGTCATGAACAAATTATAAAGTTATAATTATATTACTTTACAAGCAGAAGTACAGAGTATTTATGCAGTGTTTTATTACATTATGTTGGCAATTATAGCTTCAATAAGCAACTATTAATTAGATATACAATTTAACTCCAATTTCCCTTTCTATAATATTAAGCACATATTTTTAAACTGAAATTATTAACTTGTCCAATTTAAGGTTATTAAAATAATTAATTATAAAAAAAACATTTTACCTACCTATGCATATACGCAAAAGTGATATTTGAAAAACAAAATCTATATATACTATAACTCAATTTGACAAAAGACAACACTACAATGATTCCATACATAAATCAGAAACTTTCTTTCTTTTGTTTATTTTAGTAATTGTCAACTTGCACAAGATATACACTAAAATATGATGTCTGTAACATTCTTCAAATAGAAAGAACCATCCTAAGTGCAAAGAATGGTTGCCTAAGAAAAATCGATGTGAAAGGAGGTAGAGATGATACGGACTTAGCTGAAGCCCGATTTCACACCGTAAACAAGCTCTTGCTGGATTTTATATCAGTCTTTATTCAGTTAATTCAAAGTGAAACTTTTATTTATTCAAAACTGAAAAAAGGGAAAAGAAAACTTGTTAGTTGAGTTACAAGAATGTAGTCTAAATTTCTTAAATTGTTTTACAATTGTTATTAAAGGGCTATAAGAAGAAATATTCTATCTGCTTCTGAAGCCTTTGTACTGTCGTGTTCGTAAGATAACGAAGCCCTAGGATATTCCTTGCTTATCCTCGCTTTCTGTTTAAAGCCCCTTTCAAGGATTACTGGGAAATATCACTGGGTTTGCTCCCATACTTGTACAATGATATTTTAAAAGAATAATAATCAAAAATTTACATATTTCTGCCACTGGTTGGATAAAAATAACAAATTTACTATTTTAAAAAGATGGGAACATAAAAATCACGTCATGGAGTTCAGGGAGATTAAAATGAAGAAACATTGTAATGAGGTAGTATTTACGATTAATATTTATTTCTATGTAAGAAGAGATTTTTAAATCAGAAAATTATTCTTGAAACCTTTTTAAAATATTATGAATTTTCTAATGCGTACGTTCAATAATATGTTCGGGGGGGGGGGGGTTGAGTTGTGATGACACAAAATATTTCGTGCTCGGATTTCAAAACTTCTGTCTCGGGCTCCAAATATAAATACTAGAATTCATCTCTAGTATGAGTTAAAATAAATGTTGTTGAATTGAGTGAACTATAATATTTTTCTAAACATTTGGTATAATTTATATCAAATACAATGTATTAAGAGGAGATCTGAAATTCTAATAAAAATTAAATGTAGTAGTATTTTGGCTTTATGAAACCGAAATTGTCAGCTTGTATTATATATAGAATAAAATGTGATACGTCTGTAGCTTTCTTTGAGTAGAAAGACATTTTTAGAGAAAAGAATGGCTGTCAAAGAGACATGTATGGTCTAGGAAATAAAATGCATTTGTATGCCGAGGGAATGACAATATTTGCTACAATATTTTGTATCTTTCATATAAAATGAAATACGTTAATATTGAGAATTGAATTTCCCGATAAAAATGAAATGTAGTACTATTTCGACTTCATAAAGTAACATTGCTCCATTGGCATTACGCATAAAATGAAATATGATTCGCCTATATATATCTTCGTATAGACGGTAGTTCCTAAGTGAAAATAATGGCTGTCAAGATAAATTTCTATGATAGGATATTTCCCGAAATCGTAATTGTCAATTTGAATGTACAAAAACATTTAGAATGCGTCTGAAATTTCTTCAAATACAAACTCGTTCTGAATATGGAATGTCTTTCAACGCGAACACTTAATTTAGTCTGCAAAAAATATAGTTATTCTTATTCATATAAACATGAGTATACCTGTAGATAAAGGTGTTGAGAATATGTGGTTAAAATTTAGAGGAGAACCGATGAAAATTGTTAATGTTTTATTTACAATACCGTATAATATGTCGTAGGCTAATTGAGAAATTCCGCTTTTTGCAAACAGGCTCAATGCAAGAAGCCGGACTAATTGGGAAATCATCTCCATGTTTCAAATCAGCCTGATAATTTTCAGGCTTATTGCAAAGAGCCTAACAAGTGTTAGGCTAATTCGAATATGCCAATTAATTTCTCCATCGGCCTGATAGTTCTCAGGCCTATCGTAATAATCTGTGCTGTTGTATTAGAAAATAACCAGTTGTTTTACCAAATATCGTGCTGTACAAGACCCGAATCTGAAAATTTTATTTGAAATGAACCCGAAACCTAGGAAGAAAATTTCCATCGAAACGCAATCTGAACCGAACACGACAAAATAAGTTTCGTTTACACACAACCTGACTCGAGCCTTAAAATTAAATTTGAAGTCAGCCCTCAACATGACCAGAACACTACAAAAAAAATCCATCAAAACGTAAAACAAAACACAACAAAAAATTCCGTCGTCACGAACCCGACCCGAATGAAAATTCCATTTCAAGTCAACCCGAAACAGATATGAACCTTACAAAAAAATTTCATCGAGCAGCAACCCTCTCCGAACACGACAAAATAATTTCCGTCTTCGACCCGAACCTGAAAATTCACTTTGAAATCAACCCGAAACCGACCCCGACGCAACAACAAAAATTCTATTGAACGTTTCACATTTCAACCTTAACCAGACGTTCTTCAACCCTTATTCTAAATGAAAAAAAAAAAAAATGGATTAATCTTTAATATAATTTTTAAAAGTAGTCTACAATTACATCACGATTACCAATTTTATCTTTTAAGTTGAAAAATAGACATCTATATTTTCTTTAATATTCAAATAAAGTAAAATCTCTGAGTAGCGTACACATTTGTATCGGATCAGGTTGTCTCTAATTTCATTTTTTTGTCTCTTCAGAGCTCCTGTAATTTTTTTATGTTCGTCAGATTCACACTTGAATGTTGTTTGCGGGTAAAATTGAGGTTTTTGCTAACCCAGATGTTTGGAGTTTCAGAAACAAATTAATGAAAATTAGCAGAATTATGTTTCAGGTTAATTGAGTTTATAGTATTAATTTTTAAAACATTTGCTATAATTAACGTTTTAATTACTTACCCATCATACGTAGTATAGGGTAAGTCTTGTAATCGTTTTGAAAATCGAAAAAAAAATTTTGACGGATTTACACGTTTCAGACACTGGAGATTCCGAAAAACATATTTTTAGAAAAAAAATTTTGCCGTCCGTCTGTGTGGCTGTGTGTCTGTGTGTGTGTCTGTAAACGCTCTATCTCCCGAACAAATTGAGATAGAGACTTGCAATTTGGCATGTACTTAGTATGTAATAATGGGAAGAAGCCTATTTCATTTCAATAACCTCGATTAACCGGAACATTTTTTTTCGGACTCTCGAAATATTCGTTCTGATGAAAGGTATGTAAAAATTTTCGAAATTGTTTATTTTAAGGAATAAATATAAAAGACAATAAAAAAACATAAATTTTGCATAAAACATGAAGTCGATCGGATAATGAGTTGCCGAGATATTTGTAATCCTATTTTCCACACTCTTCGATTTTTTATGACCCTGTATTTCATCCAAATTTCACTTCAAATATATATTTTAATTGGAAATTTGACGCTTAATCAGATGCAATAAACCGCTAGTTAATAGGAGTATTATTTTTGGAGTTATAAGGAAAAACCTCTTTCAAGCAATTCAGTAATCGAGCCTTTTTATGACGTCATCAAGCCACGATTTTATTTGAATTGCAATGCATTTTATAAGTAGTTTACACATTTTTATTTTAATATTTTACATTATACATATCCATGATGGGTAAGTATTACGGTGGCCCCCAACGACTAGTTTTGTTATATATTAGTAGATACTTTTTAATTGTTAAAAAATATCTTTTTCAATTTTAAATGAATATTAAGTGGTTATCCTAAAGTATTAATCTATTGCAACTATTTTTTTTAATTAAAAAAACGGCTTTTTCTACGTAATATTTAAACGAATCATTACTTTAATTTATTTTCGGGATGCGGTACGGAAGCGGGTTGCAGTGTATTGGAATTAGGTCGGTATCCATATCGAGAAAATATATTCTGTTGGGTTCGCGTTAGATGCTGGTTGACTTCAAATATATTTTTCTATTTCGGGTCGGATACAACTCCACCCGTGCAGGATTCTACAATTGAGACATTTCACTCTTTGGAGGTGTTCACCATTCAGGCGTAAAAGGGCTCAAATATGTAAGTGTTAGAAATCGTGTTTGTTAAATAGATATGTCCGTTATGGAGGTTTTACTGTGCATAAAATTTGTATATGAAAAAAAAAATATTTTGTACTTTCTTTTGAAAAATTGGGTCAACCCGACCCACAAGAGTCAAAACTGAAACTGAAACAAACGCGAACCTGACAAAAAGGAAAGTCAACCCAATCCGAAACGAGAAAATGTAGCGGGAAAGCAACTCGACCGAATCGTGGGTTGGGTTGGTTTCGGGTGTAATCGGTTTACCCGGCCTGATGAAGGATTCTAATCCAGCCTTATTGCAGAACGTCCAAGATATTGAATGATTATGCATAATTTTAGTATAAAGACTAGGAATAAGAGTTTCAAATGCTTATAAAAATAATAATAAGAAGAAAATTTTCTTATTGACAGATTAAATTTCCGCGACTGAGAGTAAGTTTAAAGTGAATACTTCATTTTTAATTTATTTTTTTGCAACTGTCCTGTGGGGAAGCATAAATAAAATCTGCAAATAAGTTAAATTTTTATTGTTTTCCAAGCATTACGTAGAAAAGATGGGTTGCAAATGAAAATAATAATTATAATAAACGTGTCAAAACCTTTTTTTTTGTATTAACGAAATATGCACATGAAAAGAGTTTTAATGTTTTCCCAGCGTTATCTAGAGAAGATGTGTTGCTGAATAAAAATAATTATAAAGCATATATTACTCATCTGCAGATTTCATCGGTACGGCATTGTTATATATATATATATATATATATATATATATATATATATATGTGTGTGTGTTTTACAATTATTTTTATTAATAATCTGTCTTCTCTGATGATGGAAATGATGCTGGGAATTATTTTTTTATTAATGTTTTAAAACATTTTATTATATTAGTATTTTTTTGTTATTTCATGATGCCGGGAAAACATTAAAATATTGCCTTATCTGAAGACTTCATTAATGCTGAAATTCAAGTATATGTTTTATAATAATTTACATTTAGCGATTCATTTTCTTTATGCAATGAGGAAAAAACAGTGCATATTTTTTTTTATCTGAAAATATCATTGACATACACTTTTTCTTATATAGTTATATATTTATTTTCATTCAGCATTTCTCGTTTTCTACGCAATTCTGGAAAAACAGTGAAAAACTGCCTTATCTGGAGATTTTACGGACACTTCTGCACGGGGAGTTTGGAGATGTATAGTCTTAAAATAAAAATGAAGGATTCACTAACCTTAGACTGTCAGTGGTGTGAATGAAATATGACAATAACGCAGTATTCTTATCAGTTTTCATAATCACTCACTACCTTGGACGTATTGCGATAAGTTTGGAATAAAGCCATGTATCGTGTTGGGTAACCTGATTTCTCTCGAATCCAATCGGATTCTGCGATTCCCGAGAAAGGTGGATCAGATCGGAACTGCATTTTATTCGTTACGGGTCGGATTGACTTCTATTTTTTGTCTTGGCCTTTTTCTAGGATTGACGTTTCTTTCGAGTTCACGTCGGTTTCGGGTTATATTTTGACTTTTTCTTGACGGGCTCCAGTTAACAATTCCAGGTGAAAAATGTATTTGGAATAAAACCTGCATAATGAACACTCTGCAGTAGCAGACATTCCTATTTAGCGAACACTTTTCTAATTCCTAACACTTTTATATTTGTAAGATTTTACCTCTGAAAAATAGAAATCTCCGAATAGCGAACTGATTCAAGCGTAGAAACCTGCGCAAGTGGTGTTGTAGCCGACCCGAAACCGAAACAAACCTTTCGATTTCAACCCGCAACCTAACGCGAATCTGACAAAAATTATTTTCGTCGACCCGTAATCCTGCTCAAACCCAATACACTTTCATCCGGATCCAAATAAAATTAAAGTAATAGTTTGTTTAAATAATATTAAAGAAATACTTATTAAAAAATAACAAATTTGTAGCATTATATTAATGCTTCAGGAGATCCACTTAAAAATTCCTTAAAAATTGGAAATATTATTTTATTTATAGTTAAAAAGTATCTACTAATATTTAAGAGTTATATTAATATGTCAATTATAGCAAAATTTTAAAGACTTAATACAGTAAACTTAAATCCTCTGAGAGATAGCTTGATTATATTCATTAATTTTTTTGTGAATATCCAACGTCTCGATTTGCAAAATTCTAATCAGACCAGCAAAAAACATTCTAGAGTGAATCAGATTAAAAAAAAAAAAAATGCTGTCACCCGACCATAAAAAAGAAAATTAGGCACAACCCGTACCAATGCAGAGGTGTCCCCTATTCAGGTTTTATTATATTTGAATATTAAAAAATATAGATATGTCCATTTTTGAATATAAGAGACAAAATTGGTATTAATGATATAATTGTAGAAAACTTTTCAGAATTGCATTAAAATATGAATTAATTTCCTTTCATTTAGTGTCCGAGTTGAAGCCTTTCGGGTTCTTGTTGAAATAAATCGGTTTCGTGTCGGGTTGCATGTCAACGGAATTTATTTTGTGAGGTTCGGATCGGGTTGTGGTTCGATAGAACTTTTTTGTCGGATTGGGGTCGGGTTACTGTTCGATGGAATTTTTTGCCGCGTTTGGGCCAGGTTGCGTGTTAACTTAGAATGGAATTTCTAGGTTTAGGTCATAGTTGAGTGGCAACGGAAATCATTCTGTCACGTTTGGATTAGGTTGCGGTTCGATGACATTTTTTTCGCCTTGTTCTGGTCGGGTGTTGAGTTGACTTCAAATAGAATTTTCGGTTTTCGGTCTGGTTCTGTTTCGGCGGAAATTATTTTATCGTATTAGGATTTTTGCGGTTCAGTGGAACTTTTCTTTGTCGGGTTCGGCTTGACTTCAAATGGAATTTTCATGTTCGGGTTAGGTAGAAGACGATATTTCTAAAGCAGTTTGCCATTTTCTAATTAGTTTAAAACTGCGCAGACTCATTGCAATAGGCTTAAACAAATTAGGCTGATTGAGAAACAAATAATCATTTTGGCATTAGCTTGATGCTATATAATCTCTTTGCAAGAAGCCGGAAAAATATCAGGCTGATTGGAAAAAGGAAGGTGATTCGCCAGTTACCCTGGCTCTTTGCAAAGAGCCTGATTTCTCAATTAGCCTAAGACACATACGCGTTTCAAAGCGCTGCGTGAATGCTTCATAAAAATATCTCTAATGTAAAAAAAAATATGTTAATAATTGATATATTGAATACTATAAAATCAATATTCATCCTGACATATAGTTTTCTCGAAAACAAAAAGCAAAGATCAGGGATTTTTTTCTGGCGTCGTAGTTTGTGTTACCCTTTAAATATCACAAAGGGTGCTGGGTTAAACATTTATTTTACTTATTTATAGGCTTTTTTAATGACTTTTTTTTCATGAAATGTGTCTGTGCATAAAAATAACTTTTCAGATAATATGCTTTTGGAAAAAATATTTCTTTTTTTAAATTTAATATTTAAAATTTTAAACTTCTACATTTTGTAAAATGAACCTATTGATCGATCTCCTAACATTTTTCACTATTGTGTGCATTAAAGATTTCTTGTTAATTTGTCTACAGGATTTATAAAAATATTACTTATAATATCTATAATAAATATAAAACTAAAAAAAAATTGGATTTTTGAGAGTGATTTTTACTACGATGAATATATTTAAAATTTTTTCGCATGAAATAAAAAAAAAAAAAAAATCTTTAGAGAATTTATTAAGAACTTTGCATAAAACGCAGTACAAAATATCATACGCACATTTTTTAAGAAAGTTTATGTACATCCTTTAATACATCATAAATTATGAAAAAATCCAGTCTCAGATAAATTGACTTAAAGTTTTAGCTACGGTTGGGGCAGGACTGAGAATATAACACAAAAATTGTTATATCTGCGGATGTAATCATTCTAAAAATGCACGGTTTGCTTTATTTAATTTTATTTAACTTTGTAGTATTTTATTAGTAAAACAAAAAAAAAAAACAAAAAAAAAAATTGTCTTAGCATTTTGATCCCCAGACCTCATTAATGATGATAGTAAAGAAAATCTTTAAAAGTATCACATTCAGCGCATTAAATTTTTTTTTTAATCCTTATAAAAAATTTAGGCATAAAACAGATAAAAAACTACTCATTCAACTCAAATTGCATATTCATACGAGGATGGTTTGATAAGTTCTCGGCCTGGCGGTGAAAACACAAGATTTTTGACATAATTCCAAATTATTTTTCAATGTAGTGCTCTTGCAACTCAATATATTTCAGTTCAACTTTTGTGTGAGAATTCTTTAGTGCAACCCTGTACGAGGGTGGTTCAAAACGTTCCCGGCGATAAAAAGAAAATATAAGATTTTTGACAATATTTCATTTTATTTTTCAACTTGCAACACAATACTTTTCAGAAGACTCTTGAAAAATATTTATTGTTTTGCGTCAACAAGCGCGGCACGCATCGAGAGGAAAGCTTTTGCATACCTAAAATATCGTGTAAAATGTAGTGGAGACGGTCTATCAAGATGTTTGCAATGTCAGCAAGTTCCCGTATCATCAATAGGCGATCATTCGATACGGCATTGTGAATTTTTGAGACTTTTTTCGTCGGTCGTAGCGGTTTTTGGTCGTTCTAAGCATCCATCATCGTAAATTGATTTCCTGCCATGTTTAAATTCAGCAGCCCACGTATTTATCGTCGAATATGAAGGACAAGAATCCTTTAAGATAGACTGTAACTCTTTTTGTATGTTCGTGGGGCTTAACTATTTTTTAACAAAGTATTTTCTGACAGCCCGAACTTCAATTTTTTCCATTTTTCGAAAATGTCAAAACTTGTTTAATTTACTATATCGCCCAGCAATAATCAATAAACTCACGCATCTGAAACTTGGCGGCATGCATCTAATGTCAGTAGGTATAGAATAACTGAAGGTACAAATAAATAATAAAGGTAGTTAGTATAGTATTTTTTTAGAATTAGAAATAAATAAAAGTTTGTGGTTAAGGAATAAAATCCAAGTTCCTCCACCCTTTAAACTGTCAGGTAACTTTAGTATCCTCTCTAATTTTAGTACGTATTCGTTAAGCAGTTTTTATTAGCAATTTTTAACTTAAATTCAGCTTTTCAGCACCTCTACAGCTAAATTAGTTCTAATTGTCTGAGTGCAACGAAGACTCATACACAGCGCAGTATTACTTTGCCCCATATATAGCTATGATGGATATTAAAACCTTTCGTCAAGCATAACTCAAAAAATATTTAACGGATTTCGTTCAAATTTTTACAGCAGGTACCTATAAAGGTGACAACGACGTCTATTTATTACCAAGAATAAATGTCAAACCGTTTGGAAATTATATTAAAAAAAATAGATAAAAAAGCACAATTAAAGTACATACGTCACGAAAATTTTGTGCGTACGTCATTTTCACCGGCGCGAGATTTTCGTAGACAATCGGAATTGAAAAGTTCATGGAGTACATGGAGCAAAAAAATATTCACGCACTAATATTCAGCACAATAAAATATATTTCAATTTTGTAGAAATCGAAAATTAATCTGGATTTTTTTTCTGTTTGAAAGAAAAACTCCGCAATAACTTGGTAGACTTGGTATTAGAGATTTGGCGCAAATCCTAGCAATAGCAGATTTTTTTTATTTCGCGTGTGTAAATTAAAAAAACAAATTCTTTGGTGTTTAAATAAAAGGTTTCGATTTATGGCATTATTTCTTTTTTTTTCTCTCTTTAGCATTTTAAATGGGATTAATGAAAGGCATGTCTTTTAAATTAAATGAGTGAAAGATTTATATTTAAATGAAATGAATTCAATATGAAAATGTTTTAGGAACAATATTTGGCGATTTATCAACTGCGCCAGGATAACATAAAAGTACCAATATATCAAACGGTATGTAGTATGTGAAATGAAACAATTATATTATAATCACCCGTGGTACAAGAAAAAAAAACTAATATTCTGCATTCAGAGGGAAAAATCCATCTCCTGTGCAGTGAGATTTGGCGAGTTCTTTTTTGGTGATAAGTTTTTCGATGCGATTGTTGGGATCTGCAGCATTTGGCTTACTTTTTCTAAATTTTATTTTTTTGCAGATGTAGTATTATGTAAATATATTTTTTTGCAGATATTTTTCTATTTTGTATATTTGGCATTCTATTTTGTGTATTTTCTATTTGGCATTTGGAAAAGAGATTTTTAACTTTTATCTGTGCCTTCGGACATATTAAAAAATAAAAAAAGATTTACATATATCAAGCTTATAATGTTATGTTTTGCATATTTATACGGACCACTTCTCCATTTTTAGATTTTAAATGCTATTTATAATTTACTAGCCGTTTATTACTTGTTTACAATTCACCCCCCTGACAATAACAATTATTTATCACAAAAATGCCTCTTAGGTTTGTTAAATAAGTTTGTTTATGTATTTTCATTACTTATGAAAATATCGAATATGGAGATAAAATTTTATTTTAGCATCGTGCTTAAATTTTTAAGATGGTGCAGAAACAGGCTTTAATAAACGTATGTTTGTAAATATTTGAAAAACATGTTTTACCGCTCTCTTGAAAAATTTTGTAAGATGCTAAAACTACCTTTTTGCACCATTTAAATTTTTTTTCGCCAACCGACATAGGATACGAAACTTTTCCCCATTCAGATACACAGGCAAGGCTTGTCTCAAACAAGAGTAAAGCTAGCAACAATATTGTTTTAACTCTATAAGAGTTACAATAACGATATTAAATGCTCCGATTGGCTTTGGGCCCAATTACGAAAGTTTCTCCTAGAAAAAAATGTAGAAGAAGTCTTTTACATTTGTTTCAAATGAAGCTCGGTCTACAAGGTATTAGTTAATAATACAAACAACACTAATGGCATGGAGGCAAAAGTTTTAATTTAAATGTATATATTTGAAACCATTCCCCCCCCTACCCCCCCCCCCCAAAAAAAAAGAAAAGAAAGTTACAGTAATGAATTAAAAATGGCGTTAAGCCACGCTTTCTGACATAAGCAATTGGCTGCAAACGCGATAACGAAACTTTCACTTAACTTAATAACATGTAGCTAATATAGCCCTCAAGGTACTTGGCAGTTATACAGACCTTGTGGTTTTTTTAAAAAGCTTGAGACAATTCAGGTTTAAGAAGTTGAGATTTACTGTCAAATGATATAAACAACTATGAACACAAAACTGATGAATTATTATTCAGGTTTATGTATGTATTTAAAAAAAATTGCATCTGATTACACTCATTAGATAAATTACTTCTGTTTGCATTTAATAACTGATAAACGGCTTCTGTATATTAAATTAATTGTTTAAATACTGGGAAGAGGTGGCGAGAGGTAGAAAGACGAGTAAACAAACAGGTAGACAGACGGGTAGAGAGACGAGTAGCGACATAGGTAGGCTGACGTGTAGCGAAACGAATAGACAGACGGCTAGAGAGAAAGGTAAAAAGAGGGTTGACAGAGGGGTAGCGAGATGGGTCACGAGACGGGTAGCGACACCGGTAGACAGGAATGTAGCGAGAAAGGTTGCGAGACGCGTAGCGTGGTAGATAAAAGAGACGAATAGAGAGATGAGTACAGAGACGAGTTGACTGACGGGTAATGAGATTGGTAGCGAGTCGGGTACAAAAACAGACGGATAGTGAGACGGGTATACAGACAAGTAGAGAAACAGTAGATGGGTATGGAGATGGGTACGGAGATGGGTAAGAAAATGGGTAGAGAGGCGTATAGCCAGACGGGTAGAGAGACAGATAGACCAGTTGTGAGACAGATAGACAAATGGGTAGCGAAGTGGATAGAGATACGGCTAGACATACAAGTAGTTAGACGGATAGACAGAGGGTTAGATAAATAGACTAGTGGGTAGCGAGACCGGTAGAGAAATATTGAGACAGGTAGCGAGACGTGTAGAGAGATAGACAATCGGTTAGAGAGACGGGCAGAAGAACGGATAGGGAAACAGGCAGATTGTGGAGAGACAGACAGACAGTCAAAAGAAAAGTCTGCAGATTGGCGCAGTAAAGGCGCAGGGGGCAGAGCCTCCTAGAGAATAATCAAGAAGTATCTGTTAAGCTTAACTTTGAAATATATCTAATTTTTCAATTTTGCCGATATAGAGATTTAATGTAAAAGTTATTTTACAGAAAGAAGTCATCGAAAGATTTTTTGTATAATTTAATACTAATTTAGACTATAGTTTTGCAATCTGGTTTGTAGCAAAGCATGCTATCAATGTGGTTTGAAGTGTAAGAGTTTCCGTAAACAGTTACACAAATAATAGATATATAATCAAGGAAGAAAAATTTTAAATTCACACACACAAAAAGGGGCAACAATGAAATTAAATTTGCGTTAAGCCACGCTTGATAGAATAATCTATTGGCTGCAAATCCAATTACGTAACTTTAAAAAGCTTGGCGTTTTGAAAGATCCGGCGTTATTGTGTTTTTTTTTTTTCAAGTTTTGCGCAATACGAGCTTAAAAAAATGAGATTCTTTGCCACATGTTAAAAAAAAATTATGACAACACATCTGATGAACGGTACTTCTTTTCTATCTTTTTAACAGTGTATATGAATTTATATATGATATTTTGTAATTCTATCATTTAATTTGCTCTTTTTCTTTATATTGTTATTGTTAACCGTATGTTCTCAGCAATATCACTCAGACTAATCCCTTTGAGGGAAGTCCTAGTTATAAACATTATATAATTAATTATATTTAGTTAGTATATAACCATTTTTACCTCCCCTCCCATCTTTTGATGTATCTAAGTTATATAAATTATAAATATTAAATTATATATATATAATATATAGCCGATGGTCCAACCCCTCTTTTATTTAGTAATTTATGCATATAATGTTCCCCTGTAGCTGCTCTCTAAAGCAAATCTGTAGAATATTTAGTTTCAGTTAAAATTATCATAGGGTATGACTATAGGTAAATTAAGAAAAACAACCAAATAAAGTGATAGTACTTAAAGTCTTAAAGTGTTCTAGTATTAAAAGTGTTACAAAATGTTTAATCCCATTCCTTTTCAGACGCAGCGATCATGTAAGTTAATGGCGCCCGGTGCATATAAAATCCGTCGTGGGTGTAAACAGCTCCAAGTTCCCTGTGAATTATCTCTTTGGGAGTGACTGGTCCCAGCATCTCACATCCGTCCGGAATGACTTCGCTCACTTCGCAGTGGTGAACTTTCTCATCGAAAACCAATCAGCAAACAACCAACTAAGAAAAAGCAATTAAATCAACAAGACGCACTGAAACCACGCCGGCCTATAGATTTATCAAACACATCTTCGGCAAGCGGTGACCTGGTGAATCCTCGACCCCTTGCCAGGTATCAATCCGTTAAGCTGTGCAAAAGCCGGGCAGGTAGGAGCCTGGCCAGCGGTCTAAAAAAAGGATCATACTTTCCAGACAACATTGTCATTTGGTCATACTTGTTCCATTTCTGTATTACGCCAAGAACTTATAAAACTGCACTCGTATATATATATATATATATATATATATATACATGTGTGTGTGTGTGTGTGTGTGTGTGTTACATTATTAAATCTTCCTTCGCAATGTTTCTCTGTTTTATAACAAATTATCACCAGTTACAATATTTCCTTATTCCTTAATAATATCTATCATTAATTCTATTTAATTCTATTAATTTCCCCTTAAATTCATTATTATTTTCCCCAATATACTTAAATATAAAGCTCTCAGTTACTCTTAAATTATATCATAAATTCTGATCATTTATGTGAATTCGAATGTTTTTTCGAAAGCCATTTTATTTTATTTTTCCTATTCCTCTTTCCAGTTTCGCGCGCTCGTTTCTTTTCACCTTAAAATGCGTCCGCTTAGAATATGTTAGAACTATTTACTTTATCATCCTCATTGGTCATGACGTAGATTGTACACGTATTCCTTTTCTCTCATTCGTTAGAATACGCGTTACGTCATGATTTGGTACCTTTCCGCTTATTCACAAAAAGCGAGTGTAACCGTGCTTCCCTCAGTTTTTTATCCGTTTTGCTAATGTTAACAGTCCACTGGCGGCGCCTTTTACTCATCCTGTATTCTAAATAATTAAACCTAATAGTTGTCGAGAAGTATGATCATATTCGATGTATTTTAATAACAGCTTGTGACAACTATTTCAGTGAGAGACGGCACTGCACATTTGAATAATGTGAGAACTGCTTCCATGTCGATTTTTAAAATAAAACATGGAACTCTGAATAAGTTGTTTTTTCTTCATACTGGAGAAACACCCACGATTTCAATTCATTGCCTGGATCTGCTACGACGACTGCCACTATATTTATTCTTCGGATAATCGACGACTGCGTCCAGCTTTATTCATCGAAAGAACAACTCACTTCACTTATATAATTCAACTGCAATTCCGTACAGCTTATCGTCAATCTTCTTCAACGATTTCATCGAATTATAACACAAGCCGGCAAGGATATGGAAAAATCTACACATCAACAAAGTGCGATTGCAGATAATTAACTGTAAGAAAGGTGATGTAACTAAACCAAGACGGAACCTAAAATATAAACAAAAATGTTCTCGTGAAACAACAGTCTACCCCTAACGACTCCAGCCAGGATGAATTATTTGGAATACAGCCACAACAAAAATATGACAAAAAGTAATGTCAAAATAACAACAAAGGTTGTTATCAAATTCACTTCAATTGCGTAAGTTCTTTTTATTTATTTATTTGTTTTATACGAAAGAATGCGAGGTTTGATTATTTATTAACTAGTTCGAATTAATATTTACATTTAATATTTGTTGAAACTTATTTGTTGTTAATATCTTAAAGTTGATTTTTATTATATTATTTATTCTTACATAAGCGAAATCAGTTGTGTTTATTTTTTACTGCAATTCTACAAAAAGTTACGATAATTGAAATGTGTTTATTTAAATACTGGAAATGCTAGTAATTCGAAAATAGAGATTTAGGGGAAAAAAAAGAAAAGAAATTTATGTTGAATAATGGAAAAGTTATTATGGTGTAAATTAACTATGTCATTAAGCAAATATTTTTTTATTGTAAATATATTGTAAAGAAAGCATATTATCATTTGAGAAAAATATTTTGTGTTATCTTAAGATTTTGAAAGTAATTAAATTATTAACTTCAAATATCACTTAAAAAAAATGAATAAAAACAATTATTATTATTTTTTTTTTACCTTGAATAAAGAACGGATTACAATAGAAGGGTGACAGTGTGTTTTTATATTATGGTATTTATTATTAAAGTATTCTTTGTATATTATTTTTATATTTTTAGTCTGTTTGGAAGTAATATGTTAAAGATTTAAGAATATGTTGTGTTATGCTTTTAAGATCGGGAAATAAAATTAGATATCCCAGTTTTATCTCGTTAAAATTGAAAGACAAAATGTCTGAAATTAGTATTATACCTTTTGACCCCGATTTGCGAATGTAAAATGTGAACGAGTGAACCAGACAATAGTACTAGATTAAAGTGTAAGGTTAATTCTACCAGCTCCAAAGTCCCTTGGACAAAAATTTTGACAGAAGTAGTTAATGAGTACAATAATACACCCCACTCCATAACTAAATTCCCCTCTGCTTATTTACTCTTTGGCCAATTACCCTATGATTCCCCCCTTAAACAAGACTATTACCCCCCTTTAAATGAAGCCCTTAAAATTGCGAAAGCGCGTACTAATGAATTCCATTTGAAAAGTAAGAATTGCTATGATCAAAATTATGGCAAACCAAATTTTGAAGTTGGTGATCTCGTCCTTTATGAAGAGTTTCATTACCCTAATACTAGAAAATTATCCCAGGTATTTTCAGGACCCTACCAAATACTTAGAAAAGTCTCTGAGGTAAATTTTGAAATTGATAGAAAAACCCAATTAAAAGATATTGAGATTGTTCATGTTTCAAAATTAAGTCTATATTACCCTCCGGATAAATTAAGATTAGCACATGAGCAATTATCACTACTACCACCGGTACAGAAGCAAGGAACTCAAGTTAAGTCAATAGCTTAATCTTAAATTTCCTATAAATATAATTTTAGTAATTAAATATTCAAATTAAAGATTAAAGGTAAAAATAATTAATTTCAACGTTACGGGTATATTCTTGGGTGCGCAACAAGAAAATATTTGTTTGAGGTTTTTACTTAAATTTATCTGGTTTATGTGGGATAAATTAGTTATTTTTAATCTAAGACTTCTAATTAATGTTGAAATATCAACTGTGATTTATTATTATGTAAATGGAACTAACTTAAAATTAAATTATATAAAAACAATATAAAATTGATGATTGAATTCTATCAACCTTTTATTTAAAAAAAAAAGAAAAAAAATCCAGTTTTTAATTTTTTCCTTATCGAATGAAAATAAGAAGATTGGGTAACACTACTGAAATGATGCATATCTATTTTATTTCAAAAAAAAAAAAATTTCCTTTTCCAAACAACATTTTTACTTTTTTTGTTGTTTGTTTTTCTTATTGAATATATTTAATTCAGGTGTATGATCAGAAACTTATTTCAAAACTTTTCTGATTACATGATAGGGGATTAAATTAAATAACTCAGATAAGATATAATTTATAATGAGATGTTTATTATTGTTAGATTATTATTATTATTGTTATTATTGATATTATTATGTGATAAAAGATTAATATATTTATTGAAATATTGTGATAAAGAGAGAAACTTATGATGAATTGGTTAACCAATGACTAAGAAACACGATTATTACGATAAGATTGACTTGATTGGTATTAAATAAATTAAGTATTGGTATTAAATAAATTGAATTGCTGGATCAGTGATGAATAATTCTAATCCTGGAATGACCTATGAGGAGAATTACACCCCATATTGTCTAAATTCAAGGTGATATTTGTTCATTACTTTTTCTAATGCAAACTTAATATTGAAATGGTAAGAGTTGTGTACATTTAATAAAAGTTACGAGTGATTATGATTTGATTTTAGAAAATGACATTTTAAAGGAAAGATTAACTATTTCGATGTTAAAAAAATACTCATGAAGAAATGAAGTATTATTATTATTAACTAGTGTTTGATTGTTATTTTATTATTATAATTTATATTGTTCTCCAACACTCATACCTTATTCATTTGATTTAGCATTAGGACTCTAAGTAGATATTCACATAGTGGACTTTCAGTAGGACTGAATCACTTATGGACATTAATAAGTGAATATTACTGAATTACTTGAATCATCGATAAAAAGTAAAAAGATGCATATTATTGTTATATTTTATTATTATAATTTATATTGTTCTCCTATACTCATACCTTATTAATTTGATTTAGCATTAGGAAGCAAAACTTATGCTAATGATTAGCAACAATTATTGTAACTCATTATTCTTAAAAGTGTAAATATTTAAAGCAGTTCCAAAATAGTCGCGTTTTTAAAACTAATTATTTATTTATTTATTTATTTCTTTTTTTGCTTAATAGTATTCAGACGTATTGAACATTTTGATATGTCGGCCAGGTGACTGTATTGTAATTCGAGTGTCTGTTTTTTCTCCCAATGAACTTATAGGTCATTTAAACCTACCGGTTCATACATTTTTTAGGGTGGGGGGGATATTGTTCCGTTATTAAATTATAGGTAAATTAAGAAAAACAACCAAATAAAGTAATAGTACTTAAAGTCTTAAAGTGTTCTAGTATTAAAAGTGTTACAAAATGTTTTACGCCATTCCTTTTCAGACGCAGCGATCATGTACGTTAATGGCGCCCGGTGCATGTAAAATCCGTCGTGGGTGCAAAGAGCTCCAAGTTCCCTGTGGTTTCTCTCTCTGGGGGTGACTGGTCCCAGCATCTAACATCCGTCCGGCATGACTTCGCTCACTTTGCAGTGGTGAACCTTCTCATCGAAAACCAATTAGCAAACGACCAACTAAGAAAAAGCAATTAAAGCAACAAGACGCACTGAAACCACGTCGGCCTATAGATTTATCAAACACATCTTCGGCAAGCGGTGACCTGGTGAATCCTCGACCCCTTGCCAGGTATTAATCCGTTAAGCTGTGCAAAAGCCTGGCAGGTAGGAGCCTGGCTAGCGGTCTAAAAAAAAAAGGATTATACTTTCCAGACAACATTGTCATTTGGTCATACTTGTTCCATTTCTGTATTACGCCAAGAACTTATAAAACTGCACTCGTATATATATCTATATCTATATATCTATATATATTACATTATTAAATCTTCCTTCGCGATGTTTCTCTGTTTTATAATATATTATCACCAGTTTCACTATTTCCTTATTCCTTAATAATATCTATCATAATTCTATTTAATTCTATTAATTTCCCCTTAAATTCATTATTATTTTGCCCAATATACGTGAATATAAAGCTCTCAGTTACTCTTAAATTATATCATAAATTCTGATCATTTCTGTGAATTCGAATGTTTTTTCGAAAGCCATTTTATTTTATTTTTCCTATTCTTCTTTCCAGTTTCGCGCGCTCGTTTCTTTTCACCATAAAATTCGTCCGCTTAGAATATGTTAGAACTATTTACTTTATCATCCTCATTGGTCATGACGTAGATTGTACACGTATTCCTTTTCTCTCATTGGTTAGAATACGCGTTACGTCATGATCTGGTAACTTTCCGCTTATTCACAAAAAGCGAGTGTAACCGCGCTTCCCTCAGTTTTTTGGTCGTTTTGCTAATTTTAACAGTCCCCTGGCTGCGCCTTTTATTCATTCTGTATTCTAAATAATTAAACCTAATAGTTGTCGAGAAGTATGATCATATTCGATGTATTTTAATAACAGCTTGTGACAACTATTTTAGTGAGAGACGACACTGCACATTTCAATCATGTGAGAACTGCTTCCATGCCGATTTTTAAAATAAAACATGGAACTCTGAATGAGTAGTTTTTTCTTCATACTGGAGAAACACCCACGATGTCAATTCATTGCCTGTATCTGCTACGACGACTGCCACTATATTTATTCTTCGGATAATCGACGACTGCGTCCAGCTTTATTCATCGAAAGAACAACTCACTTCACTTATATAATTCAACTGCAATTCCGTACAGCTTATCGTCAATCTTCTTCAACGATTTCATCGAATTATAACACACACACACATATATGTATATATATACACTATATGACCATTAATGACCGGCAAATTTCAATTTTAGACATTTTGTGGAGTAGTTACAAATGTACTTGTCAGATTCTTCTGGAATTTTCGAATTAAAAAGAACAGGTTTGACTTCATATTTATCAACGTCGATTTGATAAGGAGTATAATTAGGGAAACCAAAAATATAAAGAAAAAAATAATACTTGGGATCATAATGTGAAAAAAAAATGCACGAAATGATCTATCGCTACAGAATATACATAGGCAGACATTGTACAATATGTGTATTCATTTGTGTAAGAATAGCGTGTATATTAATAGAGATATAGCAATTTTTTTAAAAAATAAAAACAATTCTTGCATGTTTTTTGCTTATAACATACAGGGTTTTTAACCAAATTTAACGTCAGTTTCAGAAAAATTGACAAAATATAGTAGAAACAATATAGTGCAATTGAAATGTAAATAAATATTTAAGGAAATATGGGCAGTTGTATAAACTATTTTTTTATCTGCGCATGCGCGAACGATAAAAAAGAACTTTTTGCATAATTTAATAGTCAACTCTATGGAGCAACTTGTTAAAAAAAATCAGTTAAATATCGCAAAAATTCAGAGAGATATCGGCGTTAGAGTGAGCTGTTTTTTAGTTTCTCACTAAAACTCGTTAAATGATAACGGATTGTCCACAAATTGTCATGTTTAATTTTTATACTATATTTCATTTTTTATTGATACTTTAGTTCACCTTGGAAAACCTTATTGCACCAGGTTATAGTACTTTTGGAATGGATCCTTTGATTTTGATAATTCTGTCTTTGTTCGAATAAGCTCATTAGGGTAGTTTTTCAAAAAGAACTAAAGTATCATTAAAAATTGGAAAATAGTTTAAAATATAAAATGACAATTTGTGCAAAATCCCTTATTCAACGAGTTTTAGTGAGAAACTAAAAAACAGCTCATTCTAACGCCGATATCTCTTTGAATTTTTACGATATTTGACTGATTTTTTTTAATAAGTTGCTCCATAGAGTTGACTTTTAAATTATGCAAAAAGTTCCTTGTTATCGTTAGCGCAAGC
The DNA here is from genome assembly GCA_963931845.1 of Maratus michaelseni. Lineage (NCBI taxonomy): Eukaryota > Metazoa > Arthropoda > Arachnida > Araneae > Salticidae > Maratus > Maratus michaelseni. The sequence continues at coordinate 305,349,071 of OZ007592.1, forward strand.
GCAGATAAAAATTATTTTATACAAGCGCCCAAATTTCCTTAAATGTTTAATATATTTTTATTCCAATTGCACTATATCCTTTCTACTACATTTTGTCAATTTTTCTGAAACTGGCGTTAAATTTGGTTTAAAACCCTGTATGTTATAAGCAAAAAACTTGCAAGAATATTTTTAATTAAAAAAAATCGCTATATTTCTATTACTATACATGCTATTCTTACACAAATGAATACACATATTGTTCAATGTCTGCCTATGTATATCCTGTAGCGATAGATCATTTGGTGCATTTTATTTTACAGAGTGATCCCAAGTATTATTTTTTTTCTTTAAATTTTTTGGACCCCTATTTGTCTTCCTTAACAAATCAACAATGATAAATATGAAGTCAAACCTGTTCTTTTGGATCCTAAAATTCCAGAAAAAGCTGACAAGTATATTTTTAAATATTCGACAATATGTCTAAAATTGAAAGTTGCCGGTCATTAATGGCCATATAGTGTATATATATATTATGCAATATCAAAGATACCAAATTAATCCATTGAAGATCGGTATTTAGTACCTCACATTAACCATAATCCACAACTAAAAAAAAGTATGGCAAACAGCCCATTCTCTTAAACATAATTTTAACCAGTTATTTCTATCGTTAACAAACAGTATTTTTATTAATATGTGGCTAAAAGCGTTTTGCAAAATTTTCTCGTTTATAACAAATTATTAAATTTACTTTAAAATAATGCTGGTTTAATGGCATAAAAAAAGGAGATTTTTTTTTTCGTAAAAAAAAAAAAAAAAAAAAGATACATTTCAAAAAATGAGTTTTTTTTTTCATCATTTTTAATGTTTTTGTGTATTCCATCATTTAAAAAAAGGTAATTTCTATTTTTCTTTTCCAAAAATCTTTAAAAAAAATTATTTAAATTCAATTTTTTTTTATATAAATGAAAAGTTTATTTAAAAATTTAACTTCATCTTAAAAAGCAAGATTTTATGGATAGAAATAATAGCATTCCCCAGTACCATACAGCTCTTTCAATTATTATAAACCTAAATTTATCGGTCAATTTTTGTTTAATTTTTTTAAGACTAGAATTACTAATCCCGCCACTTTGACGGGTTTCCGATTTTTTTTTTTTTTTTTTTTTTTTTTTTTTTTTTTACGAACGTGTAAATATTATTCTTTAGACATTACATATCGGTTTTTAATAATATAATGCAACGAATATATATTTACCCTCTTTTAATCTGATAAACCTAAATACAGTGAAGGTTATACGTTTTTCACCGGACTGACAGAAAATAACATACTAAGCGGGAAATTGTAAAATCGGGGTTTAAGGAAAACTAACACATTGAAAAGAAGATAAACGAAACAGAAGCGAATATCACAGTTTTAAATCCCCTTCTGGAATTTCCGTCAATAAACGGAAATGTACTCGTGAAATTTTGTGTTGCCCTGTATATGATCTACAGAATTTATACACACCAAAGAATTGGCAAAAAATAAGTTAAATTTAAAAACGCATTCAGCAACTGAAAACGCATTCCCAGCAATTATTGATAACAGACAGTACCGATTTCTTTTGTGAGTCCCTGTAAACAAACTAGCAATGCTATACAACATAATACTCTATAGTAAACCTCTTGTAATGCACCTTGTGATATATATCAATTTCAATATGTTTGAAATTGTGTAACATCATTAAAATAAACCGTAAAGAATTTTTACTCATAGACCATAATGTAACGAATTCCTTTTGAGTGTTCCTGTAAAAAACTATATTTTCTATGCACATCATTTTCTATATTAAGCCTCTTGTAGTGCACGTCTGTGATATATATCAATTTGAATATGTTTGAAATTGTGCTACATCATTAAGATAAACCGCAAATGACTTTCCCCATAGACCATAATGTAACGGAATTCTTTTGAGTGTCCCTGTAATAAAGCTATAAGTGCGACACCCTTCATTTTCAATACTGAACATGACATAATAAACCTCAATAACATATATCAATTCGTGACAATCCGAATACATTTACGTGAGTTAGGGCATGGGCAGACAGACGGACGTCAGACAGACAGACGGCAGGAAAACCGAATTCATAAACACTTTTCAACTATGTTGGAAAGTGTTGAAAATGTGAAAAAAAATACTACACGTGTCCCTGAAACGATGGAATTTTACAACAAATCTATTTTGGAACTTATATTGTTAACCAAATGGGTAGAAAATATAACGTGAAAGCAAGTTCCCGTAGATGCCCTTTTACCTGTTTCTTAACATTTTATATTTGGCGCCACCAATGCCTGGCTATTGTACAAAGAAACCATTGGAGTATACATATCTCGAAAGAATTTTATTTTTCAATCAGTTGAAGAACTAGGCAGTGACCATCACGATGAACAAAATAATACTAGTTTCAATTCATTGTCTGATGCACGAAATCGAAATGTGCGAAAATCTTGCCAAATTGGGTTATGTAAGAAAAATAAGTCTTACTATGTTTGCATTAAATGTAACAAGTATGTATGCGAAAAAGTGTACATATAAAATAGAGATTACATGTAAAAAGTGTATTGAAGACAACCGTGAATATAAATATATATATACTATTTTAAATAAATAATTTACAAAAATTTACATTTTACTATACCCGTCAAAAAGACTGATTTCAGTAATAATAAAAGTATGTAATTAATGCCCGGAAATCTGTTGTTAAATATTGCATACTTCTAATCCATCCGCTTATGTATTTCTTTTTTGGCGCATTTATTTTTCTGTTCTCTAGAAGATAAGAAAAAAATGTTTTCAAAACTGAAAACAACCACTTATTTGTTTATATAAAAGGATGTTTATTCTTCAGGGAAAGGGAATGGGGTTGTTCGTTTCGATAACGAAACACAACCAGATTTAATAGATTTGCTTGCCTGTTATTTTATTCCAAATTTCCCATTTTCAACGCAAACTCAATTTCTTAGTTTCATTTTCTTTTATCGAAATTTCTAACATGATCGAAAAATACCAACCTTTTCCAAACGTATAATAATTTTGGGATCAGAAAATATTGAACTTTATACATTTACACTGAATTTCAAAATATATACCTAAAACTAAAACTTATATTTTTTAAGGTATAATCAGTGATATATTATTAAAAATAGTCCTAAAACAAGCAATGATATAAAAAAAATGGCAAAGTACTACCTTATTTTTTAATAGCAACAATTATGTATTTTCTAAGGCACTACGAAAGATTTAAACACATCTGTTTTCTAGCATAAATTTTGGAGATTTACGGTTGAAAAATTAAATTATTGGTGTATGAGAAAAAATTATAATGTTTGAATTTTTTTTTTTGTCACCTTGGATTGCAGATGATATAAAAAAAAAATGTTTACAGAAATATTAGAGTGTCTTTTGTTGTACACTGCTTAAAAAAAAAAACACTTCATGAATACATTTAAGCACCAAATAGCCAAACTTATAGAAACATTGCAAATATTCTTTAAAATTGAATTTCATGGTCTAGATTTATAAAAAAAAATGCAATATATGTATGATTTTGAGTGAATGTTCAATTAGAATTCATTAGAGATTTAACAATATCTAATTGTTGAATTTTGCAAAAATTGTACAACGTTAAAAATTATTTTATAGATGTATATACAGGATATCCCTAATTAAAGTGCACGTGTTTCAAGGGTTCTACAAGGTAATTTGTTTGGAATATTTTTAAAAGTTTTGGTATTTATGCTATTTAGAGTATGCAGAAACGAGTTATGCAATAAAATATGATTAGTTCAAAAATTTTCTAATAGGTGGCGTTTACATGTTAGAAATATTAGAGGGTTAACATGTTTTGAATGGACGTATATTACATGTTAAGGGGGTTTCCATATTTATTAGCAAGTGATAACAAAAATAACTCATTTTAAATCAATATATTTTTAGACGACGATATTATTTCCTAGCATTTCTATAAATACAACCATTTTGATAAAAAAACACTTTATTACCAGAGTGCGTTTTTTTTAGCTAAAATTTTAGTGCTAATGGGAGTGTTCATGGTTAAAACCTTAAACAAGAATCATGTGAAACTTACCACAAAAAAGTTTTAAACGTTAGCTGGTAGGAAATTCTCTATTTTTCTATTATTTTTCTTTTGCTATTTTAAAGATATACAGCACCACTTATTAGATTTTTTTTTTTAAATTCCAGATCTTGTTTCGAATAGCTAAAAAAATTCACAAAGTACTCTACCTTATTTTTTAATAACATCAAGAATGTATTTTTTAATGCACAGCAAAAAAAAATTAAACACATCTGTTTTCTAGCACAAATTTTGGAGATCCATGGTGGAAAAATGAAATTATTTGTGTATGATGAAAATTACAATATATAAAAAATTGTAATAGGTGTATGTTTTTGAGTGAATATTCGTTTATAATTCATTAGAGAGTTAACAATATCTAATTGTTAAATTTTGTAAAAATTGTACAGCGTTAAAAATTATGTAACAAAATTTATAGATATACAGTGGTGGCCAAAAGTTTGGACATTTTTTGAAAGTTTCATGTTTTCCAAATTTGTGTGCTTGTAGAATATATTAATTTTCACTTAAATACAAACGTTTATATATCACATTGAATGTAATTTAATGTAAAATTTAATAATAAAAACAGTATTACGATATCTGTATTACAAAAAAAGTTATGCTCATTTTAGTAGAACAAACAAACACAAATCGTTTTAAATAAGGACGTGTTTTGTAATAAAAGCGTACTAGCCAATCACAAACACGGTTCTGAGGACCAATCAAATGTCTGTAACTATAGTTTAGGTTATTTGGATGGTAAAAGAGTTATTGTTGTGGAAATATGTAGCGGAATGATGCATACTAGTACAATTAAATAGAGTATTGCTGTTTTTGAATATTTAAAGTCCTTTTTTTAATTAAACTAATTTTAAACAATGTCATCAACAAGAAGAACTAATTGGACATCTACAAAAAGAAGCCGAATTGTCATATTGAGAGAAAATGGCCTCTCTTATGGTGAAATTGCAAGACAAGTTGGTGGTTCAGTGACTTGTTCTGGTGTACGAAAGTTCTGTTTACGTTATGAAAAAACGAAATCAGTGGAAATTAAGGCCGAAAATCAGGCCGAAAAAAATGCACAAGTGCTACTGCGAATAGAAAAATTAAACGGCTATGCCTTCAAGATAGAAAAATTTCATCAGATGCCATTAGATGTGAAATGAATGCAGCGCGTATTGCAGTAAGTTCAAGAACAATAAGAAGAAGGTTATCAGGATTTGGACTACAAGCTAGAATTCCAAGGAAAAAAATCATATTTAAATCAAAAGCAACGCGAAAAACGAGTTAAGTGGGCAAAAAAACACATTAAATGGTCAGATAATCAATGGAAGCCAGTAATCTGGAGCGATGAGAGTAAAATATCGCTCTTTGGTAGTGACGGTAGAAAATACGTGAGATGTAAAGTAGGAGAAGCAGTTCATCCTGATTGCATTGAAGCAACTACAAAAAACCCAACAATGTCATGATTTGGGCATGTATGTCTGCAGATGGTGTGGGCTGAATTCAAGTGATTGATGGCATCCTGAATGCCAAAAAATACATCGAAACTGTCCTGGAACCAAAATGGATACCTTCTATCAGGGATCTCTTCCCCAACAACGCACCATTTATTTTTCAGCAGGATTCAGCTCCATGCCACACAGCAAAAGTATGCAAAGCATGGTTTCAAAATAAAGGCATAGATATATTACCATGGCCAGGAAACAGCCCTGATCTCAATCCAATTGAAAATTTGAGGCGACGTTTGAAAATTCTTGTACGAAAAAAACGTCCATCCAATAAAATACAACTTATTGAAGCTATAATTGTTTCTTGGCACCATGTGATTACGAAAGATGAACTCCAAACACTCGTTCACTCGACGAAAAGACGCTGTGAAGCTGTCTTAAAAAATAAGGGTTATCCTACTAAGTATTGATTGTGTAAATGCACTTTAAAAAAATGCAAATCTAAGATAGATCTTACTATTAGTTGCATAACTTTTTTTGTAATACTGATATTGTAATACTGTTTTTATTATTAAATTCTACATTAAATTATCGTCAAACGTTTGTATTTAAGTGAAAATTAATATAGTCTACAAGCACACAAAGTTGAGAAACAAGAAACTTTCGAAAAATGTCCACACTTTTGGCCAACACTGTATATAAATGGTAAATACAAAATCTTTTAAAATTTTCTAAATAATTTAACTTGTAGAGCCCTATAGACACGTGCACTTTTATTATGCTATTTATATAATTTTACTTCCGAATAGCGGACGCCTGCAAACAACAGACAAATTTGGCACTCCCGATTTGTCCGTTATTTGGAGGTTTTACTGTATTTAAAATACCATAATAATAAAAATAAATAAATAAATGAAAGCTGCTTATTTGAAGATGAGATAATAACTTTTAGAAAATAAGTTTAAATTATTATTTCTTTAGCTTCTCAGTTTATTCGATGCCTGATAATTGGTTTAAAATATTTCGAAAATCCTTAGATTACTTATTTTTAATTTACATAACGAAAATAAATATCTGAAATTCACTAAGAACATTATATAAAATAGCGTTATCTAAAATATGCATACATTCCTTATTAAATTATAACATTGGTGTTTTCTATATTAATAAAAACATTAACGCTTGGTAAGAAAAAAATAAAAATAAACTAAAATAATAACAACAAATATTTTATTCTTTTGATAATAAAATATTTAATCATAAGTGTATATATTTAAAAAAAGAAACGCTTCACAAAGTCATTCCCTGTTTTCATTTGTATGTTACATTGGATAAAGATTATTTCAGATTCTTTCATTTTGGAGAATGTTGCCTGGAGACGTTTATTTTGTGTTTTAAATTATAAAAGATAGCTGAGAAAATAAAAGTTTATTTATTTAAAGCGTTTAAAACATAAACTACTATTTGTACCGATAAAAATGTAATTTAATCTTCAAAAAATATTGATTTAAAATCCAGAAAAATGTTTTAAATGTAGAGCAATTCCGGGTGAGATGCCGCATACGTTTTTGAACTTGTGTATAAAATTCCATGGTGCACATAAACTAAAAAAAAATCATATTGTGCTATTTAATGTTAAATATACAACAAGTGTAGTGGGACAAAAAAAATATATAAGAAATAATTAATGTATTTTAACAATGTTTTTTCTAAAACATTACACTGCGGCGCGTCACCCGTATATTCGGGTTGATACGCCGCACTTGTGCGAGAGTTATACCGCGCATGTCATAAGAAAATAATAAAATATATATAAAAAATATTCAAAGAACTATTCATATATGTACTACAATTAACTATGTAAGGGCAAAAATAAACTACATGAGTACAATGAAATGTACTCATAGGTTCAAATCAATATTAATCTGCTTACTTTGTTCACTAGCAAAATTATCTAGTTATTTTTTAAAGATTGGATTTTAATTGTTATTTCAGCAACAACGTAACATCAGTGTATGAGAGGGGGAACAGAAAAAAATTAAAATATTGTATATATTGTTTTATATGTTAATAGACCTGTTTTTTCGACCACAATGTGCACAAAAAGTGTTTAAAATTGTATAGCCTTCATGTAACCACATTTTACACATGATGCAATGAAGCCAATCACACTTCCTCTTAGTTCTGGAGTAGTTTTCTACACATTCCTTGCAAAGAACGTCTGCGTCACATGTGTGATCCAACTTTTCATTATTATCATCTTTATTTGCATCGTTCTTCTTGTTTTTACTTTTTATTTTTTTACTTTTTATCCTTAGGTGTAGTAAATTTCATACTGTTTGATCAATGTCTGAGGAACTGAATTTTATTAATCGTGGCATCCCGTACAAATAGAACAGCGGCATGTATAGTAGATCGCAGTGCGGCATGTATAGCAGATCGCAGTGCGGCATGTGTCCTATTTTGCCCGGTACAGGCGTCGCACTTAACAGTTGCCTGCTCTCGCAAAGGAAAATGGCGTAACCATGCCCACAGTACTTTATATAGACGCTACACTTAGTTTTGATTTCAAAATCATGCATGCATTTAGTAATTAGCGTATAAAAGTATTTAAGCTTAACGTGTATTAAAGTTTGGCTAGGAAAATCATGCGCTTACCTAGAAATAAGGATTGTACAGCTACAAGTGATCATCAAAATGGAATTCACGCTATACATTGGTTAAAGTCATCTCATTGCGAACTTATACTGTGCGTCTGATTGTCATCTATCGATAATTACAAGAAATACAAGGGGTGTGTCATCTATCCCGGATGTTGCGAATCCCTCGGAGTTACTCTACATGTAGTGTATGACATATTTTACAAAGAGCTATCATAATTTAAATATTTAATGTATTATATTAGTCTAAATTTACATTATTTAAATAATTATTAAGAAAACTCAGTGTATAAATTAGCATTAATTTAAAATTAAACGAATATGAAAAATCAGGCATCAGGCATAGATTTATGAATCACTTTTCCACATAATATTGTTAAGAAACTTCTTCTTTTCATTGCAATGAAATTCGATATGTAAATAAACAGTTAAAAAAAAATAATTCAGTAAAAATACATTTTCAGCAATTGCTGTCCATATCCGGTGATGTATGCGAAATCTTTCGTTCAATCAAGTGTATGATCTTTGTAGTTTATACACACCCTAATTTGGAGTTTATATACAATCTTTACACTAAAGATGAAATAAGTTTTAAAATGCATACCACAGAATAAAACCTACTTCCAGAAATTATCGATCATAGTTTGTCCGGTACCAAAATTCTTTTATGTAATACATTTTCAGCAATTTCTGTCCATATCCGGTAATTTAGGAGAAATCTTTCGTCCAATCCAGTGCATGATCTTTGGATTTTATACACACCCTATATTGCATTAAAGATTAAATACGTTTTAAAATGCATACCACAGAATAAAACCTACTTCCAGCAATTATCGATCATAGTTTGTCCTGTACCAAAATTCTTTTATGTAATACATTTTCAGCAATTTCTGTCCATATCTGGTAATCTGTGCGAATACTTTCGTCCAATCCCCTGTATGATCTTTAGAATTTATGCACACCCTATATTGCGCTAAAAATTAGATAAGTTTTAAAATGCATACCACAGATTAAAATCTACTTCCAGCAATTATCGATCATAGTTTGTCCTATACCAAAATTCTTTTAGGTAATACATTTTCAGCAATTGCTGCCCATATCCGGTAATTTGCGTGAAATCTTTCGTCCAATCCCCTGTATGATCTTTAGAATTTATGCACACCCTATATTGAGCTAAAGTTTAGATAAGTTTTAAAATGCATACCACAGAATAAAACCTACTTCCAGCTATTATCGATCATAGTTTGTCCTGTACCAAAATTCTTTAATGTAATACATTTTCTGCAATTTCTGTCCATATCCGGTAATTTGTGCGAAATATTTTGTCCAATCCAGTGTATGATCTTTAGAATTTATACACACCCTATATTGCGCTAAAGATTCGATAAGTTGTAAAATGCATACCGCAGAATAAATCCTACTTCCAGCAATTATCGATCATAGTTAGTCCTGTACGAAAATTCTTTTATGTAACCCTTTAAATGAATCATAAATGCTTTGCTTATTCCACACAAAGCATGTTTTACATTAACTCACTAATTCATATCAATGTCATTATGTGTAAAGTACTATAGAATCATTAAATTCACTGCAAACGATATTTTTCCCAATGGTCATAATGTAATGTAATACTTTTGTGCGTATTTGTAAACGAACTATCAATGGTACTAATTCTATATTCCTGCAAAATAATATTGTAATTTCACCTCAGTAATGCATATCAATATAAAACATAGGAACATCAATCAAATACACTGCAAAATAATTTTTCCCTATAGCACATTATGTAACGGAATTGTTTTGTGCGTCCATGTATACGAACTATAAATGTTGCATGCATTAATTTCAATATCAAACATATTACAGTAAACGTCAATAACGTTGAAATTTACATGGTAATACGAGTATATTTACGACAGATAGAGAGCGGTGAGGCGACCATACCAACTGATTTCATAAACACTTTTCAATCATGTTGGAAAGTGTTAAATATGAGATATTTTTTATTACAATTTTAGAATACAAGTGGTTCTCGCTCTACTATTTTAATTTATAAAACTTAAGATAAATGAGAAACCCGCTTAAAAATCACATAATGGTTCGGTGTTTTATTGTGCACGAGTAGAGTTGCAAAGGCTATAAAAAACCCGGTTTAAACATGGGAATAAACCTGGTTTTTTGGGAATAAACTTGTTTTATGGGAATAAACCAGTTCTTTTGGGAATAAACCGTGTCTATTGGGAATAAACCACGGAATTAACCGGATTTTTGCAACTCTATGCACGAGTGTCTTTTAATTGGCATAGTGTGCCGCTTACAGAGTGATCTATTGATACACTGTGGAACTTTTTCTTTCATATGCCATACCGTTTCCTCGTTCTTCCAGTATATTCAGTTCAAATTTGAAGTCATTCTGACCACTGCTTCCTTTTTTACAGCATTTTGAAAGTGGTACTTTAAGTATAATCACCCTGTATATAAGAAAGTTAATAAAATGTTAATATCTCCTTTTAAATCTAAAATTTAAATTAATTTGCATTCAAAATATTTCACAACTCTTAATATCTAATAATTCTGAGCTCTTTTTATATTGTTTTCTTGGCCCAACACATCTTCGAAATGTGAAATAAGCAGTTAGATGAAAAATAATTGGACCGAACGTATCTATATTATATAAAAAAAAAACATGATCGTGAGTAACACAGACATCATATTGAAGACGGCAAAACCTGACCAATAAAATTATATATAAATGCATTTTCTTTAACTTCTAAACATCGCACAATTGTAATTTATACACCGTCGATTAAGAAAAAATATATTCTTTCAAATGCACTTTGTTTGAAAAGAAGTGTCTGAAATTACTGACTTTTTATGTTTCTTTTAAATAATTTCCAAACATATTTATAAACAAATCCATTTCTATCGCATGCAGCCCCGTTAGGCACCCGTTGGCACTTTCAACAATATAAATTGTTCAGCACTGGTTTCAGACTGATTCCAGAACGAAGATAAAACTTCATCACATGACAAATAAAATTAAAAAAATTAATATAAATAAAACACAAATGTTAAAGACATGTAATAGAAGTACGCGCTTAAAACTCTGAAATGATCAGAATCAAAAAGGCTGCTGTATGTAGCAGAATCTTTGAAAATTTCTTCGGTTGGTAACTCATGGCATGCGGTTAATACGAAAATACCGCTTTGAACAAATTTCAAAATTGTATTTGAATTCATTGATGCTTCTGACTAATATTCGGTTCCGACTAATATTCCACAACGAAAGTAAAATTTCATCAAAGAACGAATAAAATTATAAAATAATATAAATAACACACAAATGTAACAGACATGTAATCGAATTACGCGCTTAAACCGCTGAAATTATCAGAATTAAAACTGCGAAAAAAAACTGCTACTGTATGTAGCGAAATCTTTGAAGATTTCTTAGCTTGTTAACTGATGGTATGTGGTTAAGACAGAAGTATCGCTTTCAATAAATTTCAAAATTTTATATGAATACATTGATGATATTTTTTTCATTTACAAATGCTTTTTTGGCGCTGTCAAAAAAACATATGTATACTATTATCTATGATATATACATATTAAATGCAAAAAAATCTATTACAGTTTTCAATTAAAAAATGGTTTTAACCTAATTTTTCTAACCCGGGAAGCCCATCCTAGGATTTTCTAGATTTACTAAAAGTTCTACGATACACTGGTGATGCGATACCTAGGAGTTCGATTGTATTTGGAGGAAGCGCAGAGGACCCTAAATATATTTAGATTTCTGCATGATTCAATGCCAATCTGTCAAAATCTGCTTCCTTGGTGTGTGATGTTGACTTTTGTTATAGAGCTTGCAATTTTTACCAGAAGGGAGAGTAGGTGGAAACTAAGTAAAGAGTTTAACTTAATTAGTTTAATATAGCTTTTGATTGATGTGTGGTCAGTCCCCAAACCTGTTCTATTCCAGCCCCAACAAAAATCCGTAGTATATATTTTTGACGTTTCCATATTGTCACATGAAGATGGGTAAAAGATTCTGTATGAAACTAATATGTCTTGGGCCAAGAAACCAACTTAAAAGGGTCTTATAATTAGAAATTAAGAGTAAAAAAAAATATTTTAAATGTGAAATTAATTTAAATTCTATTTTTAAAATTATTATTTTAATGCCTTACATATACATAGATATGTACATTGATACATAGATATATAGTAAAAATGTTTTATATTACTTAAAAATATATTTCCATATACGACAATATATATTTTACATTTAATATATATCTTTGTCTTTTAGAAAGGAAAATATTTCTTCAACATCGAGAAATGCAACGATGAAATATTTATTGAATTTTGCTGTACCTATGATATGATTTCCCTCGGAAGGTCAAACTCTATTTTATCAATAAAACTCTTCTTATGCTTTCGCTTACAATTTCCAAAATTTTTGTTTTTCATATTCTGACGATTTTTTTTGTTGTACTTTCATCTCTGTTCAATATATATATATATGCACTGCCCTTCTCATATAGCTTCAATTTGGGAATTCATAAATTTTGCAATTGTTGAAATATCTCAAGTAATTATAAAAAAAAAAAAAAAAAAAAAAAAAACTGATTCTGAGTAATAAAATTTTTAAGCACATAAGAACTGACGAATATTTTAATCACATTTGTTATACAATTTTATTTTTTTTTTGGTACATCATCTGTAATTTCAAATTAATCAAAAATTTCGAAATAAGGGGAGAAATATGGATATTAAAAAAAAAAAACTCAAATTTTCTGAGATTTTTCTCTCTTAAAACTTTTGAATGACTGAATCAAATGACTGTTTCGATGACTAATTTAAATGACTGATTTGAAACTTTATTGGAAAACTTTTATTCATTCATTCTTTCATTCATTCATTTACTCTCATTCTTTTAAAATTCTGATTGTACTATATCACTAAAATCCTGTTGAACAGAGATTTTCATTCATCCTTGTTAATCTTTTGTACAGACAGTCGTCCAACAAAATAGTACTCTCATATATTTTGTCGGCAAATAGATGCACGGAAAGATGAAAACAGCCATTCGAGTTGGTATTATCTCTTCTTAATATGCATATTAGCAAATAAGCTGACACGGCCTTATTCATACTGAAATTGTATCAAAATATGAAATTCTCAAAACGAATATTTAATTTTGACAGCATATTTGGATTTATTGATATTAGAATAAACAAGTTGGAAATTGTACGTCAAACGTTACAAACGAGGTGCGTTCGTACGCACGTTTTAGAATTAAATTCATGATATCCCGTGCGTAGAACGGGTTAAACAGCTAGTTAAGTATATATTTTATGACACTGTTCATACAAATATCTTAACTAGTTATATAAATATTCAGATATATATGTATCAGCTAGTTATATAAATATTCAGATCTTGATGATTTTTAATTCAGTGAAATGAATTATATCGTCTGCAGATTAATTTCTGTAATAAAATAAGTATCTCGGTCGCTTGACGATTTAACATCCATCGGAAGCTCCTATAACAAAAAAGCACCGATTTAAAAAAAAAAAAATCAAATTTCTTAATAAATATTTTTATTAATATCTCCTAAAGTTTTGATTCGATTTTAATAAAATTTGAAATGTCTCGACAAAATTCTGCAAAGATAATATATTTTAAATTGCAAACCATTTGGTTGGGTAGTTTTCGCGTTGTTATATGCGGACAGACAGACAGACGGACGGACAGACAGACGGACAGACAGACAGACAGACGGACGGACAGACGGACGGACCAAACGACGACTATAGGTGCTACGTATTTATATAATTACGAACGCACCTAAAAACGGTAAGTCATTCTTTGAAGGGAATTGAAAATTTATGTAGATGCAATGTTTTGGGCTGCTAAACTAAACTTATTTAGTTGCCAAACAAGCTGAGATGTGAGAAGCATTGTAAGAATAATTCAAAACTACGAATGAACTGAAATGAATATTTGTATTCGTATACTAAAAGCTTCTAAAATAGTTTTTTATAGAAATTTTTATAGTTTGCAATTCATATTCCTTTCATAATTTGTATAATATGACACGCTAAATTCGAAAAAATTTGTACTGTAACCTGTAAAATGTTTAACAGAAATCGACTTCTCAAATGTTAAAAGATGTGACTTCAAGTATTAGTTTCATTCCGTCCAGTATTTTAGGTAGATTTCGTAAGAAATACTACCTATTACATTCTCCCCTAAGTTGGAATTTTTGAAAAAATTTTGCAGATCTACTCCGATTATGACTCCCAGAACACCAAAACACCCCCAGTTCAAAACTTTATCTATCTATCAATCTATGTCACTTTTTATGGACACGATAACTGCAATAATTCTGCACACACCTCTTCCAAACTGATATATAAAATCAACGAGCATAAAATCTCGGTCAAATTCGTGAATGGGCAAAATTGAACCAAGTGGGATTGGAAATGGGGGGGGGGGGCTTTTTGTGAAAACAGAAAAAAACTTCATAATTCCTTAATTATAATACGTATCGAATCCATTTAAAGTTATTATTACTTCTAGGAAAAGGGCCGAAAATTTATGTATGACAGATTTTTTATATCATTAAAAATGGCCCCAAGGGGGGAGGGGGGGAAAGAGGGGTTTTAGAAGAAAAAAATCCATAACTTCGTCAATTCACAAGATATCAAATCCGCTTAAATTTATTATAAATCCTCTTAATACTATCTAAAACTTTTAGACTGACAATTTTTTTATAGGGCCAACACTTATAGCAAAAAAAAAAATAAAAAAAATCCCTGCCCGCTCCGCCGGCAAACAAGTTAGATTTCAAAGTGGGCGGTTCCAACTACCGCATCATGGTAAAAAGGTCATTTCTTCCTCAATTCCCAACGAACAGGCTCCCCATGGTCTGCGTCTTTGAAATCTACCTGTGCCTGTAGGCTGAGCTGTCAGGGATTTTTTTTAACTTATGCTTAAAAAATACTAAACGGGAACAAAAATAGATGCTTCTCATATGTAAAACACGTTTTAGTTATGATATTGACCACTTGGAATTGCTCTATATTTTTTAAGTTCATTTCAGTATGTGCTTTCTTCCTAATTTATTATACTCTTTCATTCGTGCATTTATTTTCAGGATGTTATCGCTGTGTTTAATACACAGCCACTGCAATATATTTAGAATTTAGTCATTTCTAAATTCAATTTGTTCGCGTTCAAAGTTATACCACGCACGGCCCGCGTATCTCTATCATAAGTCTTTTAGCGTTGTGGTTAAGTTCTTGACTTTTAGGATCTTTCCCTGATTTTTAGATTTTAGTTTTTGCCATATCACCGTCTGTAGTTGACGTGAGCATTGAAATATTTTTCAAAAATTTAATAATCTCTAATTTCATTGTACTGAAAGCTATCGTCTACGAAGCTTGCAGGTGCATAATTGTTCTTTTAGTGCTAATTTCTGCTTTCTACATCAACTTTCTTTACGATTTGTAAAATTTGAATTTTTTTTGCACTACCGTACACTCTGTCAAATTTCAATAAAAGTCGACTTTCATAACGGACTTCATATGTTAGATAACTATCAGTAGCTGCAATTGTTGATATGCAAACATTGAGATAAAACTTTTATATTATTTGATTATTTTTCTCTATTTTAATCTTCACAGTTTTTTATCTATTTCTATATGGTAAATAATTAAGAAAAGTATAATATTTTAAAAATTTGTATGCCCTTTCCAGTAAGCAAATGAAATCAGATTTTTTCTTTTTTTTTTTTTTTTAAATCAACTTTAACAAAGCATGATAATTTTATTATATATTCCCTTTTTGAAGATTTGAAGTTGCTTCAAGTTTTCAATAGAATATTTGTTGGAAATAAAACTGACAATAAAAACATTTATACGGTAAAATCACTTCCTGCAGCAAGTTTTCTACAATTTGAAAATGCTGTAATATATTGAAAATTTCCATCTTCAACAAACTGATTCTGGAAAAGAAATCTGTGTTAAATTTCAGAAATTCGTTGAGACTTCAAACAAAATACCTTGTCGCACAAAATGAGGTTTTTCTTATTCAACTAACACAAATGTCACAGAGACACGTACTTTATAATTCGATATATTTAGTACGTGTAAATATGTATCATAGTTTCTCTCTTGAACGAAAAATAATGTAATTAGTGGTTTATATTTGTTATTTTTCTCAAGTCGTTTTTTGTTTT
The DNA here is from genome assembly GCA_963931845.1 of Maratus michaelseni. NCBI lineage: Eukaryota > Metazoa > Arthropoda > Arachnida > Araneae > Salticidae > Maratus > Maratus michaelseni. The sequence continues at coordinate 305,365,540 of OZ007592.1, forward strand.
CCTTAGTCATATTTTTATTAATTTACTTGTATTCTTTATATATAATTCCGTATACATTTTCTGCAGTTTATCTAAGGTATTACAAAATAATCCGAATTATTCTTTGAATAAGAATGCTTCTGCCATACTTTACCCAAAATATAACCTGTATCTAATAACTGAACAATGACTGAACAATTCCTAACATGAATTAGGACATGTCTATACAATTATATTTATATATGTAGTAAGTATATAATGCATTTTTTGTAAAACAGTACGTAAATTGTATGTACAATAATATAAAAAATAAGCAATTTATAGTCAATTTCTGATGCGAAACTTTTGCAACTTGAAAATACCTTCAACCTGACTTAAAATTTTAAATCTTTAAAACAATAAAATTAAAATAAATCTCAACATATTTAAGAATAGATATTCAACGACTTTCCCAAGCAGTCCATGTTACATTTAGCTTCCTTACAATTTACTGCAATATATTGATTAAATTTTACATTTTTTTAAAAAAATTACTCCGTACAAAATTTACTAGCTGAAAGCATTTTACTAACTTGATTTTTGTACATTTTTATAGCTATCGAAGAGATTAGCTCTTATGATATTGAGTATTTTGGGGGGATATTTTATATTACTTATGTATGTAAGTTACCAATACACCGGGTTACTCATTAAAACCTCGATAAAGGAAAGATTCTATAATTCATACCTTGAAAAGTACAGATAGTAACGTGATGATGTTTTTGTAGGAAAACTTTAAAATACACGGTGGGGTTTTATAACATAATTTGTACTGCTAGTTTAGTTAGGAATTATCAGTAGTTTTAACAACGGCGCAACACGGCACATGTCTTTCACTGTTATTCTTATCACATGATTGTTTAAATACTCAACTGCACAACCTGCATGAAAACTATCAAGCTAACAGTTCCTGAGAAATGTATCTATTCTACATTAAGCTTTTTCTTTATAAGTGTTCCGACCTAATGTGTGCTTTTATGTGAACACGAAATCGTTCTACAGTGTACAGCTTTCAAATTAATGAAATGTAACTTTTTTCTATTAATTTTAGTTCACCCATATATATATATATATATATATATATACATACATACATACATATATATATATATATATATATACATACATACATACATATATATATATATATATATATATATATATATGTGTGTGTGTGTGTGTGTGTGTGTGTAAACTTTTAACGAAGACGATTTAATATTCCACGAGAAAATGGCAGTTTGTTAAAGATGGTGAATGACTGCAGTCGATATCAAGAATCTTGGCTAGGGCGTTTGGCAATGATGAAACACCATAAGAATTTCTCCTATAATGAGCAGCCAATTTCCAGATAAATTGTTTATTAATGAACACGAGCGATGCCAGTAACAGTTCCCACAGTATCAGGTATAAACTTATAGCCCTCAGGCTTGATGATAACTCACTACATCATTTAATAGATCTTAAAAGTCTGTTGTGAAATTCTAAGTCAGTTGAACACCAGATAACAATTTGGTTAGCACTTAAAAACACGACAAAAATCCTCTTAGAGTTACTAAAAACGACGTAACGAGCACACGAGCCAGTCAGTGAAAGGCGAAATTAAACTAAGCGAATGATGTGCGATGGGGTAGATTTAACAAGAAAGAATCCCCAACACATCGGCGCATTGATTTTTACGTGAAAAACCCCAGGCGCGTGAAGCGATCCGTGGAATAAAAATACTTTTTTTTTAAAAATGGCTTTTAAAAACATTCGAAATGACAACAAGCGTCTCTCAGAATTTTATAGATTGGGGAGTTGATAAAAGTTACGAATGAACTTAAAGTTTTAGACTAAGATTTGGAATAAGATAATTATTAATATACATGTTATTACTTTTAAAAGGACATTAAATAGGAATAAATATTATTAAGAATTAAGGAAATAATGACTATGTCAGAAGTTAGATTAATTTAAAGGAATAATGCGAAATTATATATATATATATATATATACAGTGGCGCAGCCAGAATTTGGTTCTAGGGGGGGTTTTGAGTTTCTGATAAAGGTGGTCGTCGGTTATATGAATCACTGGTTAATGGAATCAGTCTTTTAAATGAATGAAATCATAATGCTTTTCTCCGCAATTAAGTTGGTTATGACTCATTTAAACAACATTAGAGTTACAAACTATAAAATGCACCAATGAAATAACACAAAACTAGATTAGATTTATAAAGCGTTTAAAAATGATGAGGGGCAAACTTTAAGATGGAAGAGTACAGTACAGCAAATAATTTTATATACAGTACAGTCGCTGAGTTTCACACGAAAAGTTACTTGTCAATCATATTTGACGTAATAGTAGACAATTTTAAAGCATTAAAATAAAGTATTCTGAACAACGCGAAACTTTCTGATTCATTTTCAAAAATGAAAACATATGCAGGCATGATAATTCAAGTGATTTGTTATCGAACAATTTTTCATTATAAATGAATTACATATTGAATTATAAGCTATTGTTGTCTCAAAATTACTGACTCTTAATGTCTTGGAATTATTCTACGAATTATTTTTCAATGTTTGCCTTCAATAATTGAATTCAGTTGGAAATGAAAAATGTTGACTCTCACTATGATTCATTTTACCTAAAGCAAAGATCTTATACAAAGTTTAATCTTAGCATTGTGCCAAGCGCGCTTCAAAAGGAGGTCACAAAGTAGCAACACTATTTTGATCCATGCCTTTGTTTTCTAGATTGGTTTTTAATTAATATCTCAGATAATTACAGACACATTAAAAATTACAACAATCCTTAGATGATTCTGCGTCGATAACCCTCAACTCCCCGCTGAGCACCAGAAAAATAAGACACATGAGTGATCTTATAATAGTTCAGTTTTTACTTTTTAAGTATGGAACCTTAATAATGGTGTCAAAATTCTGGTAACCATCTCCTCTCTAACATTGGCTATATTTTATACAATAATTTCCAAACAATTTTTTGGTAAAACAATTTCCAAAGGGGTGTAAGAACAAAAAACATTCTAAAATTGCGGTTTCTACGATATTGTTGATTCTAGCAATTTGAAATTTAATCTCGCGGTTACTTTAAAAATATGTAAATGCTCACTAAAAATGGTTTCTAAAAAGTTCGAAATTTAAAAAGGGGAAAGGAGCAGTAAACGTTCTAAATTACCATTTATTTGTGCAGTTAGGGCTGTATGGAAAATTTCGCTGTCAAAATCGGAGATGAAAGTTATCGTAATTTTTGGGGCATCTACGTTCATCGAAATAACCCTAGGTTCCCCTCCTGATAGGAAACAGTCCACAGCAAACAAAAAACCAGTACAATCAAAGACGCATAATCACGTGAAAACTTTTCTTTATTTTCGGACACATCGACACATCTGGAAAGGGCGAGGGTGGTCCTCTTTACGCCTCTAAATAATCGAGCTTCTTGTTCAACAGTTAGAGAAGATCTGATCTAATTTTTCAGATACATTTTCACCAACACATAAATGAAAATATGCCAAACACTACATTTTCTCACCAGGCACTCGTGTTTTTTTTTTTTTTTTTGAGAAAACCAGACATGTGTTAGCAGCGAACACAAAAATGTTGATATTGCATATCTCATGCAGGAATCAATTTATGAAAACGGCGCCTGCATTTAACACGAGATACGAAGAAAGACAAAACAGCATATGTTAAAGTCATCTGCAGTACATTAAAATAACGAATTGAAACCACAGAGAAGTAACGTACTTTTACTGTTACAATGAAAAATCGGGGAAAATTTTTAGCTAGGAAGAAATGATTACTTTCGAGATTAAAGAATAAAAAGATTTTGAATGCAGACATTAATTCACATAGAGAAACTTTAAGATAGAAAAATTAAATTTTAGAATAAAACATAAAATATATATGATTCTATATCATAGGCTGGAAACATGAAATTTGGCATAGTTGTTACTTTAGAGACTTAAATGCTAGACCAGAACAGTTAGCAGGAGCAAAAACATGTTCTAATTGCGATACAGTTGGTATAGAAGCTTGGAATTTGGCATGGTGGTAACTTTTGGGAAGTAAATGCTCTCTAAGAATGATTTCTAAAGAAATTCTAAATTTAAAAGGATGAAATGGGTGGAAATCGGTCTGAAAATGATCTAAAAACAATTAATTAGGAATTGTTTGTGCTAGATATGTGAAATTTGGCACGGCTGTTACTCTAGAAATATAAATGATCATCCGGAACAGTTTTCTAAAATTTAGAAATGTAAAAGGTTGCAAGAACAAAAAAGTTCTAAAATTGCGATTTGTGTGATACAGTTGGTATAAATGCTTGGTGTTTGACATAGTGGTTACTTTTAAGATATAAACACTCGTTCAAAACGGTTTTTAAAAAATTCAAAAGTTTAAAAAGTGAAATGAGCAAAAAACGTTCTAAAAATGTTCTAAATCATAATATATTTAGAACTTTTAGGGCTAGACTCTTGAAATTTTATATGATGGTACTTAAGAAATGTAAATGCTCGCCCAGAATTTAATTTTTCAATTCGAAATTTAAAAGAATGCAAGAGTAAGAAGCATTCTAAAATTGTGATTTATGTGATACATTTGGTGTGGAAACTTGGAATTTGGTATGATGATTACTTTTATGTAGTAAATGCTTCCTTAGAACATTTTTTAAAAAATTCAAAATTTAAAAGGATGAAATATGCGCTTTCACAGTTTTAAGTAGAATTCTCGCCGTTTAATTGAATCACATTGTTTAGAATTTGATTTAACAAAGCGGCGGATTCCGCTAAGGCGGAATTTTGATTCATATAAGTGGTAATTATAGTAATTTTTTTAGCTCTGGGGGGTGTTTTAACCCCCAACACCCCCCCCCCTTGGCTGCGCCACTGTATATATATATATATATATATATATATATATATATATATATATATATATATATATATATATATATGGATGCTATATTAATTTCAATATATACGAGAAATACATTTTTAAAGTTAAAATGTCAATAATAAATGTTGATAGAAATGTGTCAGATGGAAAAAAAATTCTATTTATTTTCTTGAAATCTGTAGAGAAAAGAAGATATATGAGCTTCATTATTTTTAATTTTTATAGAACCTCTCTTGTTTCATCTTGATAACTTTCGCCGTATTTGCCAACAGTGTGTCAGTAGTTTTAAAACAAATCTTTTGTGTGTCTAACATATTTGGTGACAGAGATACTTAATTATTTATACATAAGAGAATTTTTCATTTTATTTGTAAAAATATGACACACTAGAGGCATTATATTTTTATTTGAAAGAAAATTATAACATGCTATATAATAAATTCAATAAATGTGCTGTAAAATGTATTAATTATAAACTTTTCTGTGAGTTTCATATGATAATATTTTTATGAAGGAAAAATACTTTTATAAAGTTTTCCATTAATTTCACTTCTTAAGAATTAAAATTCCTTTTCTTTTCCTTGCAGAAAGATAATATTTTTCTTATAAAAACACTGCATTTTTTTGAAGCCATTCTTTAAAATATAAACTAGAAATTTTTTAAAAAATATTATTAAGTTATAATGATATTTGTGATCATATTTGGAATTATAGTTATTATTTTAATAATTATGAAGTAATAATAATAAATTATGTTAACATATAAGTTTATTATAAAGCCCTTGAAATTGAATACTACTAATAATAAAATTCAAAGGAAATAAAAATAATTTTAGCTTTATTGTAAATTTCATCTATGTAGGATATTGCATTATATAACTTTAATTTTAATGTTTTTCTACATTTTTATCTGACTGCTAGCAGAAACGAGGGTTATATTTGGACCCTGGGACAATGTAACGTGCTCTTTCCTGATGAAATGGGAACGGGTAGATAGATTTTAATAAATGTGTCTCCAAAATGTTTCTCTTCTATCCACGAGTGTTATAGGCTATAGTTATTCAGAGATGTTTAATCAGACTTTGTTTACTCAGATAAAACTGTTATGAACCAAAATTTGTATTTAACAAAATGTATGCTGTTGTTATTTATCGATATATAATCAACATATTTTATTTCCTTTCTTAAGTTAAATTTCAGGATCAAATATTTTTAATTGACTTTAAAAAAGCGTAGACGTTGGTGGTAACATTGCTTAGGTTTTATATAAAGCCATGGTTTTATAACTTATAATTTCTGGAATAACAGTACATATCCAAAACACTTGTAAATGGTTGTTTTGTTAAAAGATGTACTGCCACAAACTACAATTCTCTGTTACATAGCGGAAGTGCATCATCCAAATTCCAATCCGGGATTGTACCCAGTCAGAGTAACAGAAAAAGTGCAAGTTACACTTAGAATTTAAGTTACGAAAATTTAACGTCAATACCAGTTAAATGTTAATAAATATATAATAAACACATTTTTAAATTGTACTGCTATAAATATTGCAATAATTCGATTATATAATAAAAGTGGAATCTTTGATGTTTTCCTTTTCTTCAATTTAAAATAATTGATTAAATGCCATGTGTCATTTTTAGCGGTCAAGGTTTCTATTATTAACAAATTGTTACTTGTTGCATTACATATTTGCACATTAGTAATGTTTTAATTCAGCAGCAACGCTTTAAATTAAACTTTCTAAATAATTATTAAGCAATGAGAAATTTCTACTTTACATACAGTTTTATTCATATTTTAAAAGTTTACGTTTTACAATATTGAATGAATGTTCATGTATAATTTTCCTGTTTGCCGTTTCTATTCTTACAAAAATTCGCGACACGGGTATCGAAATTGTTGAAAAAGATATCTGAAGACCATAAGTAAGGAAAACTTTTATCTTGCCCAGAGATATTTAGTAAATTATGTATATCAAGTCAGTCTTTATTTCTGCGTTAATGGAAGTGATCCATCTTTATTTTTTATCTTATATATTACATAAAAATTCCTTACATGTTTTATTCATCAGTAAGATTATTTTCAGAAAAAAAACGTTTCTTAGATATTTTTTTTTAAAATTAAAGTAAAATATAAAATATAAACAATTGTTTAAAACACGTTTCTTAGATATTTTTTTTTAAATTAAAGTAAAATATAAAATATAAACAATTGTCTAAAACACATTTCTGAAATAATAAATAAATAAATAAATATCGATTTAATTTTGCACAATGCAAACAAAGCTCACTGTGAGATATTATACAATCCATAATAATTTATTTAATTAAAAAATTTGAAAAAACGTATGGAAATATCACTTAATTGATGGCTTGTGTTTTTCCTTGACTATCGCGTAAAAAACATCTGATTCGACAGCAAATTAAAATATAAATTGTTATCTTTGTGAAACCGATCGGACGAAATATTAGATTTATAGTTATGTGCGATTACCACGTTATTCTAATTCTTGTTCAATATCATAATTACATTTGTAATTTTGCATCTAATCTATTCTATTGACATTTGGATCCTCTTTTTGCATTGTAGGGGATCATCAGACAGATCAGACTCCTTCACACCAATCGCACAAATAGTTGGTAAAGTGGTATGCATAGATCTTTTATAAACTTTGAAGATTTTAAAGTCATACCTCGAAAAAAATAATCCTGTAATGAATTTAAGCCCATGCACATTAACAATAAGATTTTACCTGATGGCAGTTTTCAGAACTTTGGAGGTTTAATTAAGTCGTACTTTTTTTCCCATTAATATCATAATCTCGCTTTTGTTATTTTGAGTCACACGCCTTTAAGCTTTTATTCACTCATTAAACCTGTTGTTACTTAATGGCCTCATTAAAAAATTTTACCCTATAGATATTGCAATAATTCGATTATATAATAAAAGTGGAATCTTTGATGTTTTCCTTTTCTTCAATTTAAAATAATTGATTAAATGCCATGTTTCTTACGCATGTAAAAATGAATTACAAATTATGGCTGGAAACGGAAGCAACAGTTTAAACGATATCTACTACATTTAAGGTTTGTAATGCCGATTGTCGATGTAAAAATTAGGTGTTAGTATTGAGCATTATAAAATTTTGTTGGAATTCTTGTATGTAGACGATTCTTTTAGCGACATTAAAGTATAGCATCGAATAGTCGACTTTATTAACAATCGATAGGCACCAGTGAACATTTTTATGAACCTATCCGCTGCAAAGTTAATAAGTGTCATGCGTATTTTAGCCCTATACTTCACTTTAATTTTTGTTATATACAGTATTATTATAGATAAAATAGTACGAATAAAATTAATTTATACATTTTAAAAACAAGTCTATTTCAGTCTAGAAAAAATATATTATACAAACTAAAGATAAACTGTAACAAATATTCATTTTATTACTATTTTCATTTAGCATGCAATTTCTTAATATGTTATAAAAAATTTCCAGATCTCTTTCAAGTTATTCTTAAAAAGTGGTATTTAATTTCAGTATTATTTATATATAAAATATTCAGTAGTATTTATATATAAAACTCAAGGCAGGCGTCAGTTTCAAAGCACTTGCTCAAGAAATCTTGAAACAAATGGCTCAGATTATCTTGGAAAATTGAAACATTTATTGGTTTTCATACAAATAAGTTCTTTTTTCTTTGAAGTTCTCCTCTTCGTTCATGAAATGTATCACAATATCAGAAAATGGGGGTAGTCATATCGCTTACATGGTAAATTCAATAATAATAAATATAGAATCCTTAACTCTTGTTTTATGTAATACAACAACATTCTTTGAAAGAAAAATGTCAATCTTTGAAAACTTTTTAGCTAATACAATCATAAAAGTAACAAAATGAACGATGATTTTCAATTTTTCTATGAGCACAAATACATATTTTGAAGAATATGGTTTTTAAATGAATATTAAATTAAAAAAATTCTCCAAAAATTAAAATTTGAAAAACAAATGCAAAGAATTAATGTTCTAAATGTTCCAATTTATATAACCGTTTATGATCATAACTAGCATATAATTTAATAACGTTTCTTTTTTATTATTTTTCCAAAATTTGAAAGACATTTTGTAATATCTACGTGAAAAAAAAATACATAATAAAAATAACTGAAATACACTTTTTAAAAAATGTAACATTTATTATAAATTTCATCATGTGACGTCGAAAATGAGTTATATTCACATCACATTTGAAACACCAAATGACAGGCACAAGACATTTATAAAGGATCGCGTGCCACATTTTAAGCAATAAAAATAATATAATAATTTTCACGTCTTCCAGTTTAACCAATTTAAGCAGCTGCTTACATTGGACATGTGATCTAGTGATTTATGTTTATAATTTTCAAAAGTTTTGCTAGAATATTATTTTTATCATTTCAATCTGAAGATGTCGGCGTTGGAGTGAAGGAAACATAAGTCATCTATATTAAAAGGTAATTTTAGACCTTTTATGTTATGTTTTTATCACTTTAAGCAATAATTAAACTTTAATTTAAAGTTAACATGTGATTTTATTATATTATTTGTTTACCTATGTTATTAAAAAAAAATTTCTTAAATTAATAGACAAAATTTTAGAAGAAAATTATATTACATTTTTGTCCGTTACACTATGTTTTTTAAAAATCTGTTGAATAATTAAGAACTTAAGCTAATTAATTAATATAAGACATTCTCAAGCAATTGTTAACCCCTTGGAGGGCAAGCACGTGGTCTAAAATTGCTACATTTTGCGATGTTTTGACACCAGTAAATTTAATTAATGAATTTTTACCTTGAACAGGTAAACAGTTTATCATTCAATGGGGTTCCTTGTTTCAGAAAAACAACCCCCTGGGTATGAGTTTGCGTATATCATATCATGAGGGATCCATAAAAAAGTTTAAAGTACATAAAAGTAAAGAAAATGTAAAGGAAAAATTTTAAATAACAGTCTAATGTATGAACAATAATATAAAATAAATTTAAAGTAATAAGAGAATGTAAAAGAAAGAATAATAATGCGATAAAAATAGGTCTATTACAATTTACTGATAGGAAAAAAAGAAAAATGCGTTTAAGATGCGATAGATGGCGCAATGAGTCCACATAGCTAGAAGCATATAGCTAGAAGCATTTGATTTGAGAATGAAATGAGGGGTGGGACAGGTATACGAGATTAGAATGTGGAAGCAATATACGACAGAGGCGATGTATAAGTAAAAATGAAAATGAAAAAGTAAAAAGAAATATGTTATCTGTATTTTTACCTTCGGAACAGTTCGGAACAGTTGATACCGGTTCAGGGGCTTCCTAGTTGCAGCAACTTTACGCCCACTCGATTGTGAGTTGATTGTCTTTTAAATAGTGAGCCGTTGGGAAAAGATAAGATTGCATTAAATAGCAAATTAAAAGGAAAAGAAGAGAAATTTAACGAATGGAAAAACAAATTTGGAATAAAAAGAAAAGCAAAATAGATTAAGGATAGAGTCGATAACAGGAAGTAAAATGGTATAGCTGTAGTAAAATACTACTGAATAAAAGTATAAGGATTAAATAGGGTTCGGGACATGTTCCATAAAAACATCAAAATGCCAGGTGGAAAGGCGGGCAAAGCAAACTTTAAAAAAAAGACACATTTCAGTGGCCATACAATATATATATATATTTTTTTTTCCCCTTATGGTATAGCTGGGAATGAGATTAAATAAGAAATTAAGGCTATACAAAGTTTTTTTTTTTTTTTTTTTTTTTTTTTTTTTTTTTTTTTTTTTTTTTAATTATTATTATTATTATTATTATTATTAAAGAGAAGTGAATAAGAGGATAAATTATTTAGTAGAGAGAGGTGAGCACTAATGATCACCGTCAGTCAAACATGAATATTTAGGTCGCTTGCGGTGTTGCGGCTCGGATGCATCGTAGTCCGGCAGCTCGGCGATAATTTCGTTGGAAAGATCGTAAAGTTTGTCAAAAAATTTAGTGGAAAGGTGGTTAATACGAGTTATAAGTGTGGTAGTGTTGAGGTCTCTGCGGACTGTACTGTTACGAAGGTAACGCGAGGCACCCCTAACAATGCGCAGGTGTCTGTTATGTAGCCGATTGAGGTTATTCATGGAAGTTTTGCATATGAAGGCCCAGACCGGACATGCATAGGTGATTATAGGTAAAATGCATGAATTATAAAGGAGAAGTTTATTGTGGATGGCCAGAGTTTTGCTATTAAGAAGAGGTTTGGGTGCAATGGATGCACCGGCGACTTTACCCCTAATGCGGAAGATGTGTTTGTTGAATGTGAGTCTATGGTCAAGGGTCACCCCTAGGTACTTAGCTTCGTTAGTCCAAGGAATGGTGGTATTATTAATAGTGATTCTGTTAGGATAGATGAATTTACGAGAGAAATAGACAGCTGCAGTCTTGTTTTCGTTAATTTTAATGCGCCAAAGAATCTGCAAAAAAAAAAAAAATACTTTTATTTAATAATACTGGTGGCAAAGCTATATATTAAAAAGTGGTATATGTTATATACCGGTGCCCCTCAAGGGGTTATACCAATAATTTTGTACAATTTGTTTTCTATATATATATATATATATATATAATCATTCACTTTCAATTTCGGAATCGGTTTCGAAACTAAAAGTTTTCGCAGAAAAGCAAACTTCAAACAAAATCGAAAAAATACAAAAATACATGGTTAAACATTAAACCCTTACATATCTCAAGCAAAGGAAAAAAATATGTAAAAATACTGAAATGCAAAATTGAAATCTAAAGAACGCTGCCAGTGGTTTAATATTAGCTTTTGAGTGTCTTTGCTTGATTAATGTATTGTTTTAACGTTATTGTTTTTCCAGTTTTCTTTTGCTTTCCAATGCAGGACTTTAGAAGCGAATTTTCTTATTTATCAAGTGAACTTGACAATCCTGCCTACATTATGGTGTTTGGCGCATTTATTGTTGCCACTCAAAATAAATTATAACGTTATTTACATAATAAAATCTGAAATCAAACGAATAAAAATTGCATACTATAGTATCTACCAACCCAGCCGTCCTATTGTTTTTATTTATTTTTTTTATTTATATTATATTAATTTAATTTTATTTCTTATTTCTTAAAATGTAAAATCACGACTGCGGTTTAATCAGTTTATTTTGTCCAAACAACACCACCCTCCTCCCTCCTGCATACTCTAACATCTACCCAACAATCAGTCCTGTAGATTAGATCATTGTCAAACTAATATATCTGAGAACGTATGATTTTTTAAAACTATGTTGTATAGCATTCAAAAATAGTTGTTTGTTATATTTATTCAAAAAATGAGAAGAGCATAGTCGTTTTCTTCTAAACATGTGATTAATAAGTATATTATGGTACACAGAAATATAATGACAGGACTTAAAATGGCTAAAAATATTAACTTTGACTTTAAAGCTTACGTTTGTCATAAATTTCTGTAATAGTTTCGTTATCGTGCAGAATATGTTTTAGGTTTCAAAAGTGAACAATATTTTTATATAGATAATCTGTTTTCATTTAACTCCAAATTAGTAGGATAAAAGACTGAAAATTGAGAAACATGTGATTATATAGTATTGATTAAAATTATGTTATGAATATAATGATATAAATTAATACTACTGTTGCAAAATGATATAAGTATCAGTCTGTAAATAAACTTGAAGTGCATCCACCTTGCGGTATGCCAACTTTCTGTAAATAATCAGTATTATTATCTTGTAAAAGGTAGTTATTATATATAACGAAATTAGTTAATGTATGAACGTACTCTGCATCCACATGTATAGGAAGAATTTTCAAATTTTCAAATAATGCATTTATTATATTATGAAGACCTAATAAGTTTATGTAATTAACAAGAACAAAAATTATGCGTCAGGCACAGATTATGAACACTTTCCATTCAAAATAATTTTACAAATCTTTAAACTTTAATAAGGTGAAATATGATATCTAAGTAAAACTGTTAAAATCGCATAACATATATAAAAACCCAATTTTAGGAATTACCAAGAATATTCAGAAAAATATCCGAAGCCTTATACATGGACCTATACATTTGTATATATACTACACATAATGCTAAATTTTAGTTCAGGTAGGAAAAACGTAGCACAGTTTAAAATCCCTCATCTGGAATTCCCGTCAATAAACGAAAATATACTCGAGAAATTTTGTGCTGCCCTGTATATGATCTATAGAATTTATACACACCAAGTAATAGACAAAAATGAGTTAAATTTAAAAACGCGTTCAGCAACAGAAAAAGCACTTCCAGCAATTATTGTGAGCATACAGTACCGAATTCTATTGTGCGTACAGGCCCGGACTGGCCAGGTCGGCTTGTCGGCGATCGCCGAGGGCCCCCGACCCAAGGGGGCCCCCAAAAATGGATATACAAGTACAACTTTATAATTAGTTACATTAGACAACTTTCACTATTTCCCACTAATTTTAGGCGTTTACAATCAATTTTAAGCGGTGCCCAGTTGTTTTTTGTTTATGGTAGCCTACGTAATGGCGCTGTGTCGTGTCGCTGGCTAGACGGAAGAGGGCTGCTCGCTACTAATCGAGCTCTGTGTAGTGCTTATACTCTACGATTCAGGGTGCATTACGACGCTCATTCGCCCAGTCTCGTAATATGGTTGTAGTTAGTGCAGTGTCACAGTTGTGTCAACATGAAACGTGTGTACCATAGTGGCGCTACGAAAAGGAAAAAAAAAAAAGAAGAGAAAATCTTTAGACGTTGAAAAAAGTTTGAAAAGTTAAAATACTTGGTTAACTAGTGCCACTTCTTAGTAGCTAAGTCAGCCTTTGAGGGACAATAATCATACATTAAATACAGGTAAGGTAAATCGAATTAGTTTATTAGTTAATAAGTATTTTCCACATACTCAGTATTTTGAGTCGCCAATTCCGTGTTTGTGTTTCTTGCGTATTATTAGTCCAGTCATTTGGTAGAAAATAAAAGAAAGTTTTGGTGGGGTTTTAATATTTGGTACTTTTATGTTTTTTTAGGTCGCTGAACACGAATCTGAGGTTCTCCAACAAACTTTTTTCCGGAAATACTTTGTTTTTTACAAAGATGTAAAAAAAACGGACTTTTCTCTGTTTTATCAAAATAACTCTAAAACTATGCATTTTACGTGAAAGTCGACAGTATATGAAACAAAGAGGATAAAATTTCATACATTTTATGATTTGAAATTTTTTTCTCTGATCAATAGTTTAGACATGAGAGTGGCATAGAAATGAGTGTTAAAAGCAAAAAACTGAAACAACGGGAATTACGGCACTATACATCGATGTAACACGGAAACTAACCATTTTACGCTATAAAGAATCTATTTTTACTATTACGTGCCGGTGCGTGAGAACTAGTGTTTGCATCTGAGAGTTCTCGTGTGACAACGTCTAAAAGAACATTTCCAGAATATTTTCTCACATCGGCGTTGCTTTGAAATAGTGGCAATCCCGAACTTCTTTTGTGAACAGAGGAAAACGTTTAAATTATAATTGATAGCATTGTCCACTAAGGATGACAGGACTTACTTTGCTGGTGGCCTGTCTTGGTGAGAAAAAGATCTCCGTGGGAAACCACAAAGTGCAACTACTTATTTTCCTCTTTTTAGAAAGGACAAGCTATTTTTCACACTCGTTTGCAGGTGATGTCATGGTACCACGGTACAAATGGTCCTGATAAGACCCTCCTTGGACAAAATCCCCTCCCATTGCGAAAACCATGAGCGAAATGATTTTAATTAAGAGTTCAGATTGAGAAAAACGCTGAGAGGTGCCAGACCTCTGTTCGAGAATACAGGGTACGCCAAGTACCTGGGTGATTGCGAGAGAAACGCGGAGAGGTGCTAGACCTCAGTTCGAGAATACAGGGTACGCCGAATACCCGGGCGAATGCTAGAAAGTCCGTCCGCAAGAAGCTTTGTGCGGACAGGGATCGAGAAATCTTGTGAGATGCAACACATAATCTGGATAAAAATTCTACTAGAGTGAGAGAGAATTATGAACTTTTCACGAATCGAGAAGAGTGCTAAAACTCTTAATACTAGGACTTCCCTCAAAGGGATTAGTCTGAGTGATATTGCTGAGAACATAAAGTTAACAATTACGATATAAAGAAGATATCAACAAGAATCTAAGTGAATATACAGCATATGATAGACAAGAGATAGATAAAGATACAACATATGAAAAATAGCAAATTAAATGATATAATTACAAAATATCGTATATAAATTCATATACTGTTATGTTTTCATATGCATTTTTTTATAACATTTGGCAAATAATCTCATTTTCTTAAGCGGGAATTGCTCAAAACTTAAAAAAAAAAAAAAAAAAAAAAAAAAAAAAAAAAAAAAAAAAAAAAAACGCCGGATCTTTTAAAACGATATTTTTAAAGTCACATAATCAGATTTGCAGCCAATAGCGTATTTTAGCAAGCGTAGTTTAACGCAAATTTAATTTAATTTTTGCAACATTTTCTTTGTGACAAATATCTAAATAAAATATTAAAAAATAAAATATTAAATATTAAATATTCAAATATTAAATCAAATATTTAATATTTGAATTAAAAAAATTTCCTTTGTTTATTTGTATAACTATTTATAGAAACTCGTATACTTCAAACCACATTGATAACATGCTTTGCTACAAACGTGTCTACCAGTCTAACTACTCGTATGTCTTAGCTGTGTCTCTCTCCGAACTCATCTGTCTACTGTCTCTCTACTCTTCTGTATACCCGTCTCAGTATCCGTCTGTCTTTCTACCCGACTCTTTAATCGTGTCCCTACCTGTCTCGCTTCCCGTTACACTACTCGTCTATCAACACGTCTGTCTGTCTATATACCCCTCTCTCTAACCGTCAGGTGACTTCGAATCGGCCCTTTGAGTAGGGAAGATGACCGAGCGCCTATCATACGGAGTGTTCGTCGACACGACGGGGACAGGAGATAACTGGTCTGGGTTCCTCATCGTGGTCCGCCAGTGGGAAAGGAGTCTCTGCAGGGCCGGAGTCGCCACGCTATGGCCCATTGTGGTTCGCCCATTTGGGTTGTGGGCTCGTGGGTCTCCTCCTCGCAAGCGCAGGGTCTCTGCGACGCGAGCACAGCCTGTGATCGGAATTTTCCGTAGGTGGCAGGCAGACGACTCCGTAGGCCAATACCAAGGTTCACGTGGATCTTGGGCAAAGGCTAGCAAATGCCAGCCGGATCCCTCCAAAACTTGACTAAGGAATTGACGGAAGCACGATCGATCTCTGTAGAGCACGAAATCGTGATGACTCTGTAGTTCACCGATCGTTGGGAGATACGGCATGCAGCAACTATCTGCGACGAGACGGAGGCAGAGGTGAAATAGTCCCAACACGAACCCCCATACTCGTGGAAGAGGACCTCACGAAATCCACTGCAGCTGGAGAGTTGTGAGCCGACCTCAATGGTCACCGCAGGAAGTACCTGAATCGAGGAGAGGGTCACCATCCGAAGGCGGTCAGCCAGAGACGCCAGGGACGCGAACGTTCTCTTCGAGGAAAGGACCACCCTCTTTCTGCCATGTGATTACGAGGAACCGGGTCGGAGGCTGCCGACTAACGCGGCATCGATCAGCTGAAACTCGAGACCTCGGTCCGAAACCCAGTCCGAGCACGTCTTTTGTGCAGCCAGGAATTTCCACACCTGGCGGGCGGACTAGTGGCACGCCTACTAAATTTCTCGCTACTAATCTCGATCGGGCCCGTCCCTTTGGCGCGCTTAGAGGAAGTTTCCGCAACCTCTAGAGTCCGATAGCGGTGTCTTTAGGATTCTTCCGTTTTTGAGTGATATTATATGTGGATGATCTCGTAGTTCTGGAGTTGTCGCTGGGTTACCGGCTAGATCTGCCTAGTCGGGTTCAACCTCGCGCCAGACTGCGTAGGGACGACCTATCCGAATCCCGTCTATGGGAAAGAACCGAATTTCCTCGTGGTTCTGGGTCGGAGAGAGGCTTCTTCTGCTCTTTTTATTAGTGCATAACATATGAACCTGACGGCCGATGAGCCCAGTAGCTTGCCCATCCATGCATGTCTATGATCGGAAGCCGTGGGAAAGCAAGAGCCGTCGGAGTAACTCGACATTTGACCGAGGGACCGTTTCCCCCTGTGGGGTTTCGCGAACGAGGCCGTCGGGGGTTCTCTGGCGGTTCATCAGGTGTATGTTCCACGCGGAAGTTTCCCCAGAGCAGGGTTACTGCCGCAACGACCTATGGGGTCGATACCTGGTAAAATGGTCTAGGGTTCGCAGAGGGGCGGCCCATGACCGATCGCAGCGCCGGACGAGACAAAGTCCTCGTGCGTTAAAAGCCCTTCAGAGGCTTGGGCGCGATGGTCGGAAGCGTGCCGCGGGCTACCCCCGAGGGCGACTGGCGGCGCAGGATAGTTTTTATACCCCTCTCTCTACCCGTCTGTCAAGTCGTCTCTGTACTCGTCTCTCTATCCACCACGCTACCCGTCTCCCTACCCATCTCACTACCCCTCTGTCAGCCCTTTTTTGCACCTGCCTCGCTACCCGTCTGTCTATTCGTTTCGCTACCCGTTAGCTTATCTCTGTCGCTATCCGTCTCTCTACCCGTCTGTCTACCCGTTTGTTTACACGTCTATCTATCTCTCGCCAACTCTTCCCAATATTTAAACAATTTAGTAAACGGAAGCCGTTTATCTGTTATTAAATGCAAACTGGAGTAATTTATCTAAAGAGTGTAATCAGATGCAATTTTTTTAAATACATACATAAACCAGCATAATAATTCACCAGTTTTATTTTCATAGTAGTTTATGTCATTTGACAGTAAATCTCAACTTCTTCAACCCGAACTGCGTCAAGCTTTTTAAAAAAGCCCCAAGGTCCGTATAACTGGGAAGGGGAATTGTCCTCAGGGCTATTAGATACATGTTATTAAGTTAAGTGAAAGTTTCGTAATCGGGTTCGCAGCCAATTTCTTATGTCAGAAAGGGTGGCTTCACGCCATTTTAAATTCATTTCTGTAACTTTCTTTTTCTTTTTTTGGTGGGTGGTTGGGGGGGGGGAGGGTTCCAAATATATACACTTAAATTCAAACTTTTGCTCCCATGTTAATATTAGTGTTGTTTGTATTATCAATTAATACTTTGTTGATCGAGCTTCATTCGAAACAAATGTAAAAGACTTCTACAGTTTTTTTTTTCTAGGAGAAAGTTCCGTAATCGGGCCCCAAGCTAATCGGGGAATTTAATATCATTATTGTTTCTAACTCTTATAGAGTTAAAACAATATTGTTGCTAGCATTACTCTTGTTTGTGACCAACCTCTTCTGTGTATCTGAATAGGGAAAAGTTCCGTATCATGTACTGGTTTGTGCCAAAGGCAGTTGTAGAATCTTACAAATTTTTCTAGAGAGCGGAAAAACATGTTTTTTAAAATATTTACAAATATACGTTTATTAAACCATGTTTTTGAGCCATTTTAAAAAATTAAGTACTGTGCTAAAAATAAAATTTTATTGCCATTTTCGATATTTTAATAAGAAATGAAGGTACTTTTCGGTTAGCCGGGCGCCAGTGATATATATACATGTGTATATACACACACACACATATGTACACATATCTACATATACATATATATACATACACATATATATATACATAGATGTATGTATATATATACAAATATATGTATATACATATGTATATATATATCTACATATATCACTGGCGCCCGGCTAACCGAAAAGTACCGAAATGAAAATACATAACAAACAAATTTAACAAAACTAAGCCATTTTTGGGTACTTCTCTATTATCCCGTCGACCACTTTTCATAACAAAAAACTATCGCCAAACTAAGATTAAATGCCAAAAATACAGTCCCATTTACTTGATGCCAGAAGCATTATACGTATTTGTTATGCCATCAAGTGGTTTTTAATTCGACATTTGCGTGTATTTTTCATTATGTTTTACTGATTTATTAGTTATTTCATTCATTAAAGTAACAATTGTGTCCTTAAATTCTTATATTTTATTTATTTTGATATTTCAATGGCAACGTTCTCCCGTTTATTTAGCGTTACAGTTTGGCGATAGTTTTTTGTTATGAAAAGTGGTCGACGGGATAATAGAGAAGTACCCATTTTTGTGATAAATAATTGTTATTGCCAGGGGGGCAAACTGTAAACAATTAATAAGCGAACTAAAAAAATTACCGGAAAAAACTTGTGGGAATCTCAAGAAAGAAATATCTGATATAAATAGCATTTAATATCTTAAAATGGAGAAGTGGTCCGTATAAAAATGCAAAACATTATACACCTGATATAAGAATTTTTTTATTTTTTTATTTTTCCGAAAGCACAGATAAAAGGGTAAAAATCCCGGCACAGATGCCATATACTCACTACGTTGGCGCGATTTTTCCCCGCCCCTTTGGCGAAAACTGTTTGTTGTGTTTGTTTACTTTTATTTTTTATTTTAATTCTATAGATTATTTGTATATGTATATCAATATTAATTTAGGCACAGATGTCATATACGCACCAGATTGGCGCGATTTTTCCCCCGCTAATTTGGCGAATACCATACAATAATAGCATGTAATTTTTTATTTCAATATAAAAATAAAATAACGTAATAAATGAAATAGCTCCTATTATTCAAAAATGGGAAATAAAAATAAATAAATGATAGTTTGATATAAATAAATATTGATAAATATAATAAAAACAATTTATAGAATTAAAATAAAAAATAAAAGTTAATAAACAACAATTGAAACAAAATAACCGGGTTACCATGTGAGGCATAAATTTGCCATTTTGTTGTAATCGCGCCAATGTGGTGCGTATATGACATCCGCGCCTTTATTTATACCAAACTATTATTTATTTATTTATTTTTATTTCCTTTTTTTAAAATAATAGAAGCTGTTTCATTTATTACGTTATTTTATTTTTATATTGAAATAAAAAATCACGTGTACTATTTGTCACACTATTTGTAACTAATATTCAAAAACAAAGTTTTCCCCAAGCTGGTGGAGGGAAAAATCGCGCCAACGTGCTGCGTATATGACATCTGTGCCTTGTTTCATTTCACATAGAGGTACTGCTCTATTATCCCGTCGACCACTTTTCATAACAAAAAACTATCGCCAAACTGTTAGATTAAACGCCAAAAATGCAGTCCCATTTACTTGATATCAGAAGCATTATACGTGTTTGTTACGTCATCAAGTGGTTTTTAACGCGACATTTGCGTGTATTTTTCATTATGTTTTACTCATTTATTAGTTATTTCATTCATTAAAATAACAATTGTGTCCTTAAATTCTTATATTTTATTTATTTATGTATTTTGATATTTCAATGACAACGTTCTCCCGTTTATTTGGCGATAGTTTTTTGTTATGAAAAGTGGTCGACGGGATAATAGAGAAGTACCCACATATGTATTGGTACTTTTATGTTAACTTGGCGCAGTTGATAAATCGCCAAATATTTTTCTCATAACATCTTCATATTGCATTCATTTCATTTAAATATAAATCTTTCACTGATTTCATTTGAAATACATACATTAAAAATACACGTCTTTCACTCATTTAATTTAAAATACACGCCTTTCACTAATTCCATTTAAAATACTAAAAAGGAAAAGAAAATAAGAAATAATGCCACAAATCGAAAACTTTCATTTAAACGTCAAAGAATTGTTCCAAACATACACACGCGAAATAAAAAAGCTGCTAATGGTGTGATTTACGCCAAATCTCTAATACTAATACTACTCTTACTAATCTCTAATACTTTTCAAACAGAAAAAATTCCAGATTAACTTTCCATTTTTATTAAATTGAAATATATTTTATTGTGCTGAATATTAGTGCTTGCATATTTTTTTGCTCCATGTATTCCATGAACTTTTCAATTCCGATTGTCTACGAAAATCTCCCGCCGGTGAAAATGACGTACGCACAAAATTTAGTGACGTATGTACTTTAATTGTGCTTTTTTATCTATTTTTTTAATATAACTTCCAAACGGTTTGACACTTATTCTTGGTAATAAATAGACGACGTTGTCACCTTTATAGGTACCTGCTGTAAAAATTTGAACGAAATCCGTTAAATATTTTTTGAGTTATGCTTGACGAAAGGTTTTAATATCCATCGTAGCTATATATGGAGCAAAGTAATACTGCGCTGTGTATGAGTCTTCGTTGCACTCAGACAATAAAACAAATCTAACTGTAAATTATAGTGGACTGGACAGACACTGAAGTCTAATGAGCGATAATTTAAAATGAACGATCGTCATATCGACGAACTCATGATATTTATTCTTATTTTCAATCTTATTCTTATTTTTCATCTACCAAAAAAATCTTTGTTCATTCAATAAAATGATCTTTCGAATGTAAGAAATATTTTCGAAGTTTAATCCTTTCGTTACCAAATTATCACTTCATGGATTATCTTTGAAAGGGCGTTAAAACGCAAATGTTGACCATTAATGATACTAAAAATTATGTGACTGACTATATTTTATGCATCTGAGGTTCATTGTTTTCTTCATAA
Organism: Maratus michaelseni; assembly: GCA_963931845.1. NCBI lineage: Eukaryota > Metazoa > Arthropoda > Arachnida > Araneae > Salticidae > Maratus > Maratus michaelseni. Next base: position 305,387,149 of record OZ007592.1, read on the forward strand.
CTAAAAAATAAATAAAAATGAGCATATACCTGTGTTCGGACCAAAATCTTCATTTGCTTTTACAAAAATATAGCACTTCTTAATTTGCCTTTTAAATAACACAAAAATAAAATAACTAAAACACACTTTCGCTAATAAAAGCTGACACGGACTTTGTTGGTTTAAAGTTTATTAAATGCATTTATAAGTTATGTTAAATTAAAATAAAATAATGTTATAAAATGTTTCAATAGTTTTCCCATTTAGTTTTCCCAGTGTCTCTGCTCAACCATTAACATTAAGTATCCTAATAACAAGTATAGTTAACTTGTTTATATTTTTCTAAGTGTTTAAATTGCTATAGGTATTTAAATAGTTAATGTATATGTTTAAAAATATAAATTACTTACTTAATATGCAACAATGAACATTTAATTTTATAAAGTACTGAGTTTGTGCTTGCATAAGCAATTTGCCACATCACACATGACTGTGTTTACATTGTGAAAGTGGTTGGTTGGTTCTCATGGTTGGATTGACATGTTGCAGGAAAAATCATTTCATGTCAGTCATTTTTCCAGTTAATTGTTTTCACTGCCTTACAGTATCAAATATTTGCATAATTATTTTTAACTGCATATTTGACCTTGCTTTCAGCAGTATTTAAGCTCTTGTGTCTTTGACTTCTCACACAGTTGGCAGATGCATAGTAATGTGAGCACAGGTAATCTCAAGTTAAAAAGTGTTGTCCAATATTATGAGCCTGGCTGGTCCAGCTCTTGATGGCATCTAGTATATTGAATTAGAATCTGTGTAATACTCCAGTTGATATGAAACCAGCCATCCACTTAAGTATTTTTCTTCATGTTCTGCAGAAGCTATGTTGAGTGAGTTTGAAACCTGTGATAGTAATATGACCTTTATTATTTTACTAACTTTTGATCAAGAATTCTTTTTAATAAACTGTTTTTGAACTATTTGGCATCCATTAATGAACTTAATCCATACTTGCACACATTTTTGGCAACTAGTATAAATTTTTTATTTTAACAAGTATTCTAACCACGGCCCCAACAGACTTCAGTTCCTAAAAGTTTTATTTTAGCCTAAACGGATCAACTGCCATAAATCTAGGGAATCAAGCATTAAAGACGAGAACAGTGTTGTTGTTGGTGACTTTGGAACTGTCAAATTTAAACGGAGCGACAGAGTAAAACCTCTTGTTGTAATGAACAGTGTGATACTGTGATACAAATAGGCGACGAATTAGTTTCTATCAATCCCACAACTTTGTTCCAACGAATTTCGGTTGCAAAGCACTCGGATGAAGATATTGAGAGTTTTTGACGTACGATACAGGACCTTATTCCGTGTCTCTATTCGACAATGGCTTAAGAAAAGGAACCAAATCTACTCTCTACAAGGCATTCAAACCCTTAACAATCAAGCGGGTTCAGCGGCAGGGTTCAATTTGTCATTGATGGTGGTTTTTAATTGCATAGGGCTGTTTGGTCCAAAAATCATTCTTTTTCTTTAATATCCGACAAATATGTTGAGTACGTGCAGTCAAAATATCAACCACAGGCAGTAGTTGTCTTTGATGGCTACCCTGTTGACGTACAAAATGGTAAAAAAACTGATGAGCGTATGAGACGATTAAGGAAGTATGCTTTGACTGACGTATTGTTTGACGGCACAACGATACCTACCACGTCCAAAGAAAAGTTTCTTGCTAACCCAAAAAATTAACATCTATGAAGATTGACAAGTTTTCATCACCAGATATTACAAGCAAGCAAAAGAATACGCAGACACCTTTATTATAAACACTGCTTTGTCCTTGGCTCCATAAAATGAGATGGTGAATATAGTTGGAGGGGGGGGGATGTAAAGCTCTTGGTCATTTTGATAGGTCTCTGCAGAGCTGAAAACGTTTTCTTTTTAAAACCTAGGAAGGTTTGTGCATTGACATTTTCTCCATCAATTTCTGTGAGTTCAACGGTTGCGGAAAACATCCTCTTCCTACATGCTATGAGTGGGTGCGATACAACGTCAGCACGGTTTATTCAAGGGAAAATGAAGTTCCTCAAAATTCTTGGGAATAATCCATTTGTTGCAGACGTTGTTAAAGTGTTCAAATAACCAATCGCTACTCAGGAGATGGTTGCAACTGCTGCTGAACGTTTCCTTGTCTCACTGTACGGCTATAGTGGGACGAATGTGCCTTCGCTGAACTACCTAAAGTATATTTCGTACAAGAAATCAGCCTTTAGATACAGTTTTACTATTGCTGTTTTACCACCATCTGCAGCTGCAGCGCAACAGCGCTCTGTAAGAGTGTATCACCAAGTCCAGCAATGGATGGTGGTTGGAAAAAATGCTGATGAGTGGGGATGGAAGAAAACAAATGCTGGCCTTGATCCTGTATTTACTGTACTACCCCCTGCCCCCTCTTCTTTGTTGAAGCTTGTATCATGCAAGTGCACAGAGAACTGCAACCGAAATTTTGTGTGCAAGAAGCTTTGTTGTTCTAACATGTGAACAGGGAACTTCAACAAAATCACAGTATTGAGTCAAGACGAGGAAGACGAGCTTACCTTGAAACCGAGCTGTAGCTGCATTGCTCACCCACTGAATCCGTAGACCCAATGGAAGAGGAACAAGCCATACCACAAGGTATGAAATACACTATATTGCCAAAGGTGATTGGTCATTTGCGATTTTAGACGTTTTGTTAACTATCTAGAAAAATACATGAGGAATTAACCTGAAACTGCAGGTGCGTAAACAGTATAGTATAGGTTATATATTTCCGCGAAGATTTTTTCACGAAACCTCATAGGGGACTGTCAACAAATTGAAAAAGAGCGAAAATCTTTTGGATAACCCTGTAAAAACTAATGTAGCAAAGGCGTTCAAACTCGAGATTATTAATAAGTAAGTGGCTTATTGTAATATACTGTGTTCATTTTTGTTAGGATAGCATGGAAACTCGTAGAGAAATTAAGGTTTTTATAAAAACAGTCCCAAATTTCGCATAGTTTTTTGCTCATGATTTGCAGAGTTCTTAATATAAAATAAAAGTTCTTTTCAGAAAATATGACAAACAACATTTTACATAATACTCTGCAATCAGAATTAAAAAATAATAAAAATTAGATAAAAAATGAGCAGGTTTACTAAAAAATGTTTCACTGCGCATGCGCGAATGCAATCAAAATATAATATGTATAATGTATTAGCTAAGTATATAGAGCAACTTTTGTGAAAGTCTTAAAATCATAGCTTGAAAATTCTGAAAATTATCGTCGATAGAATAAGCTCGAAATCCGTTGTTCCCAAAAGGAAGCAAAAATATGAGGGGTTGTATCCAAATATAGTAGTACGTGAAATGTTGTGTACGCTATCTTGGCACTAATCAACAGATATTTGATAAAGTCCGGAGCCGGCGTGCTCCGGAGCTGTGTTTTCCCAAGAGCTGGAGCCGGAGCTGGAGCTTTAAATTTTCCTCTGCTCCAGGGCTCCTTTAGTTTTTTTAATATTTTTTTTAATCTTGTAAGAAAATAGAAAATACGGCAAGACTTAAGAAAAATTTTAGTCCATTTAAAGCAATTTCATTGTATCCTACAGACATTCGAGAAGCCTGACACACTGTAACGGCATAAGTTGCTGTTGAAAGACTATTCTCGGCATTAAAATACATTTATAATGATTTAAGATCAAATATGAAGGAGGATTTATTAGATTCAATTCTTTTCTTAAGAATGAACAAATAACTCAACTGTGAATTTAATTAAATTTGTATTTTAAGAGTGAGCTAATGATTATGTTATTATTATTTTTTAATGTTCCTTTTAATAATAAAAATTGCAAGTTAAAATCTGAAACTCAAAATTGTGGAGTCGGAGCTATTGCTTATTATTTAGGAGCGGAGCTGGAGCTGGAGCTGGAGCATCAAAATTTTTTTCCGGCTCCGGCTCCGGGCCAGGGCAAGTATCGAAGAAAGATTTAATCCAAAAAAAGAAATTTCAGTAGATTGTCCCTAGTTAGATCCAAAGAAATTTAATGAAATCGTAATGCTTGATAGTTTTCCTGCAGAAGTCCTTTGTAGCATTTCTAATCTTTGTAAAGTTGAAAGAAGTCAGTTATAGATAGAGCTGAAAGAGTTTGAAGATCAGTCTGAAAGTTTTACAATGGCTGAAAAAACTATCATTAAAAGAAAACAAGACAATCTGAATGGAGATGAAGAAATCTGTCAGTATGACGGTATAGAATCTGAATTTGAAAAAGACAAAAAACTTTATGGTTACTACTCTGACAAGAAACAACCTTTTTTGTGTTTATGATGCGCTTTTATTTTGTTTTTGAACTCTCAGAATCTGGAATGTTTACCAACCTATATGTAGCTTACAAATTTGTACACCTGTGAAAGGGTGTTTTCTAAACTTAAAATAGTTAAGAATTGAGTTAAATCTACTTCTTTAAGCCAATACCTTATTTATAATCTTTTCATGAATGTAGAAAGATTTTTTTTATAACTTAGATAAAGATGCTATTATAGATGAACAGGACAAAAAGGCGTTTGGTTCGTAAACAGCCGTTCACAATCATATGAACTTTCTTAGTTCGCTGTATCTGTACAAAGGTATTGAGAGCCAGTTTTCTTTTTTTTTAAACCTATTTTACAATTTGTAACAATTAAATTAAAATTTAAGAGGACATTGTTTTTTTTTTCAATATGCTTCTTTTTTTTTTATTACCGTTGTGTCCTTTTAATATTTGCTTAGGTATTACAAAAAGATTTAGATTATTAGAGATTTAACTTCTGTTATTTGGTTGCCTAAAACTAAAAGAATTTCTCACTCTCAGTTTTAAGTAATAAACAACTCGTAATTAAATAGTATATTTACTTTTTTCTAGCATGGAACTAGTTTAGGTACGGTATATAAAAATAATATAACTATTTATTGTGAAAGTAAACAAACTACATCAGAGAAAGCTTACTTTTTAACCCAACTATTTTCCAAGTGACAAAGTAGCTAAATGTGGTTTTTAGGCATGTAAACCTAATTTTTAAAAAGGAAATATTCTAATATTCTATGTCCTCTAAATTTCCCGGTAAAGGGCCCCTTTTCAGTCTCTAGCCGAGGGCCCCCAAAGGAGCCAGTCCGGGCCTGTGTGCGTACCTGTAAATGAACGATGAGTGTTATACACAAAATATTCTACAATAAGCCTCTTTTGTGCCCCTCAATAATATATATATATATATATATGAATTTCAATATGTTTGAAATTGTGTAACATCATTAAAATAAACCGAAAATGATTTTCCCCCATAGACCGTAATATAACGGAATTCTTTTGAGTGTCCTTGTAAAAAAAAACTATATCTGTTACACACTTCATTTTCAATACCGAACATGAAATAGTAAACCCCAATAACATATATAAGTTGCATGACAATTCGAATATATTTATGTTAGTTAGGCCACGGAAAGTCAGATAAACAGGCAAACCGATTCCATAAACATATTAAAAATATGTTGGTAAGTGTTAAAACGATCTTTGAAATCATATATTGTTATATTTCTTACACATTTCAGATAATTGAGAATATTGACCAATGGAAAGCTATTTTTTATATAATGTGTGTTATATATATATTACAAAATTTAATTTTTTCCGCAATCTGCTAAATGTTTCTATAAAATTTTTCCATTTAATAGTGTTCCGTATATAACCGCAGCTTATTAAAATAATTCTTATTCTTAAAATAGTCTTTTACTATCCATATGTAAAGCCAATTTATCCTAATCCACTTAATAATATTTATTCGAAAGTAGTTAGTCTAAAAATGGCGATAGCTTTTTTAATTTATTCATTAAATAGAACATCTTTATTTTAATCCATTATTAAAATTCATTAGTATTATTCCCGTGTAGTCAAATTGCTATAACTTCTTTATTTAAATGCTAAAATATCGCATCACTTAAATTATTCCGCTCAGAAAACCTTATTTCCGTAATGTTATTCTAGTATTAAATATTAAATGTCTATTAAAATATTTCCGAAAAACTTTAATTCTTTCTTTTTTTTCCTTCTACAAAAATTCATTTTCTTTTTATTATTATTATTTTTTATTACGTATTAAATTCGAAGTTTAACTACAGCCTCAAAACAGATAAATTCGTTTGTTGATATGGCAGGCATCTGGTACGAGATTATTCGAATATTCTGGAAAAGCGTAGAACATTTTTCGCGGTGAGGAAACCATTTTTCGACAAGATAATTCCACCGGAAATACTAATAGAGTTCTTTAAAAAAAGCCTTTTGATTTGATAACAGTTGGTCACGTGACGTATTCTGTCTTCTTACGCGAGCTAGTTTAAAAACTCTTACAAATCCTGATTCGGAGGGATTTTTGACGTTGGTGTTTGCTAAAAGAAACGGGGTGGATTTTGGAAAATAATGGAACGTTGTCATCGAAAAGAACTTTGACAGTGAAAATTTTTGACGTTTAGCGTTGGCTAACGAGCAGAGTAAAACTTTAACTGCCTTCTAATACGGAACATCGTCTTTTAGTTAATAATGTAGAGTTGGTAAAGTTTTAGAATGGTTTCGTGCCCAGTGGATTCAATACATTCACCTAAATAATGACATTAAATTTGGGACAATTATTGACTGTCGCAATGGATCGTACATATGTCGCATAGATTTAACTACAGACGTCGCATTAGACGTCGCATAGATTTAACTACAGACTACCGAGTATTCCTCCTGAAGTGATGTCTTCAAACTGTCAATAAACTTTTTCTTCTACTGAAAACGGACTGAAGTTATTTGTTGTTGGTGACACCACACGGCCTCCTGATGCGATCTAGAAGGGAAACCTGGCACAGAGTTAAACATGTTTATCAACGATTTTCCGACTGCCATTCACACCGAATTCGAACTTGAAAATACTACATATATTAGTTGTATGTGTGTACGTATAATTCAGTAATTTTAATAGGAAGAAAAATGAACATACATGTGGTTCGGTTTTTTTCTTTTCTTCGTATATTTATTTCGCAAGCCGATTTGTAATTTTGAAGTATGCCGAAAAGGGAGTGGGGTATTTAAGTGCATTAAATGTTTAAAAACGTTATTGTCGAAACTCTTTCAAATTTTTAAGAGTTAAAAATGCAATGTTTTTATAGCCTGTGCAAAAATATCGTGAAAACATATTGATATTTAGTAATAAAGACTTTTTTTTTTAACATCGGACCATTTAACATTTAAAAAATAATACTTCCAAACTCTTATTTTCTCAAACTCATTGAAATTCGTATCGGCTATAAATATAAAGATTTTGAAGCCCGCTTAAAAAGTTCTTAAAAAATATTGATATTTAGATGTCAAAGAACTGCATTTTCTTCTTCTTTTTTTTCGCGTTGTGTCCTTTATCATTTAAACAAAAAATAGTTATATCGTCCAAACACTTTCAAATTTGTATCTGTTATAAATATAACGGTTCTGAATAGTGTGTAAAAATTTTAGGCGAAAATATAGATATACAGTTGTAAAAACCTGAGTCACATGTTCGCATTCTGAGCAAAAATTTTGAATATTTTATTTTTTTAAATACTTATAGTCTTCCGAATGTTTCAAATTTTCACAGGAGGTGTAATTCGAATGTACTCAGAACGTGTAAAAATATTGTATTAAACAACATTTATTTAGTTTTAGCGTAGAAAAAATAGTGTCTCCGGGAGGCGTGAAATGACCTCCAGTCGCGAAATTTTTTGAAAGAGTTAATATTCATATTTTTGAAAACTATTTGCACCTTCATAGAGAACCAGGTGCTCGTTTTAAGTCGGTATCTTTTGTCTATCCGTATCTCTGAAATCGAATACAACGTGAGCTTCGAAATCCGCCAACCGCCACAAAATCGGAGTTTTTTCAAAAATTTGTGGAAGAATGAAAATTAGAATATTTTTATGCGGTTTGTGGCGTTTGAAAGTAACAGGTAATAAATTTAAGAATGTGTTTTTTGTTTTTCTTTAATTGTAGCGGTCTGATCGAGGTGCGTCGGTAAACGACCCAACAAGAGCCGTATTTGACCTTTCAGATTTTCCATGCTAGGGAGTCCCGGAACTGCCTTGCCAGTGAGTTCCTTTTTGAGAAAAAAGCGTATTTTTCATGAGATTTCGTCGTGGTGTTTAATTAATATCTCGTCTAATGAAGAAAAAATAAAACCTGAGCATCTGACGTATTCGGACATGTCTTGGACTATCCTCATCTAAATTTTCATACCTCTACGAGCTGTAGATTTTCCTAGCTATCGCCAATAGACACACACACATACAGACAAACTCCCCTCTTTATTAATATTGATTTAATAAGAAATTAAAACTAATTTTTTATCAAAAAGTTATTCATCATTACGTACAAGAAAGCACTAAAGCAAATTGTCCATAAAATGTGATATAGCAGTTTCATTCAAAATAAACATTTAGAACGGTTAGAAATCTAGAGATAACTACGCTAATTTTGTGACATTAATCTGCATGATAGAAATATTTTTATCGGCAGAGATATATACTTCAGAAAATATCAAATCCCTTTGGACTAAATTATTATTTTGTAATGCTGTTTAAATTAAGCTTATTTATTACAAAACAAAGTATTTTAAAATGAAAAAGACGAGTATTTAATAATTTATTAATATTATACTTGGATATTTCAATATTAAAGGAAATGAGAGCCATGACATATCGCGTGTAATATTCTGTTAACATAAGAATTAAATTGAATTTTGATATAATCCTAAGACGTATCTAATTTAACATATTAATATTACTTTGAATTGCATATGTTACTCAGGTGGTAGTTTTCAAAAATAAATGTTTATTTAGTTTCAAGATTTTTCATGTATTTTCTGTGTTGATAAAATTGAATCGCAATCTATCATTTTTTAATTAATTTAAAATAACAATCTAACAATTTTGAGGCCAAATGAATAATAATAATATGAAAAAATAATTCATTATTATTACTTGACCATACACAGAACAATCCCAACCTATTTTGTACCTATATTTGAAACAGTATGTAAAATACTACAATAAGTATACAATTAGCTACGATTTTAATTTATACATTTAATTCACAAAACTTATAAAAACATTTACATAAAATGGCATCTTGATGATTATAATTTGTTTATTATTAAATTTTCAGTGCTGAACCGTAGACTGCAAAAATGTTTTTGATATCAAAATATAGCTCTATTTTATAGCGCGATATAAATATAAGTTTGTTTTAAAAATCTATTAAAATTCACCGATTGTAATGAAAAAATACAAACAAATAACTAACTGAATAAATAACTGAATAAATGACAGCGTATAGTTTTTAAAAACGAAAACATTTATTTGCAAATACCTGCCATCATAAACGATTTATTTATTTATTAATTTTCTTGCTTAATTAAAGGCCGCTGGAAAACACAGTTTTTAGCATACAATTTAACATAATGTATAACAACTAATGTATAACAACTAAAGCGCTTTTAAAAATAAATGTACAACGTGAAATAGCACAAATTAAAAAATATATATATTGGCAAACAGCTGTTTCGGAGCCCCTAAAGCTCCATCATCAGTGCAAATTCAAAAGATTAAAACCGATTTAAAATCCTAAGCCATGTCAATTTGCTTGCGTCTTTCGCACGTGCCAAGATGAAATGGCGGCGAACCCATGTCTGTTGGCTTGTCACGATCATGGTGGGTTGTCGCTGTAGTGTTTATCGCCTCTTTTATGGGCTGATTTCCCTTCTTGTTGTATTTGTCTCTGTCAAGGCTTTTTGGCGTTTTTATAGGCTCGCCCCTGTTGTGGGTTGTTTTTTGTCTATCATTCATTGGTTTTTTGTCTCTTTCTTGATATATTTTTACCTCTAGCTTGTGCTAGAGCTGGATTTCACATTTTGAATCTTGGTCTTCTTTCGAGAGTTTCACTGGTTATTATGTCACTATCGTAACTTTTGTTACTGGTGGTTGTCACATTGTAACTTTTGTTACTGGTGGTTGTCACATTGTAACTTTTGTTACTGGTGGTTGTCACATTGTAACTTCTGTTACTGGTGGTTGTCACATTGTAACTTCTGTTACTGGTGGTTGTCACATTTCTGGATGTTGCACACTCATTTTTGTTGTCTTTGTCACTTTATCTCACCCAAGCATTGGAGATTTTGATTTTTTTTCCTTCGTGAATACGCTTTTTGCGATCAGTCCATTGAATCCTAATGGCTGTTATCACTGCTTTTGAATTTTGTGCAACTTGTTGATTTGTTGTTTGAGAAACTTGTCGCACTAATGGAGTGGGGCTTGTTCCGTGGCCGTTAGTCCGTCATGTATCTATGAGGCTGTATTCACTTGATTTGACACTGTTTTTTTCCCATTAACTTTCTTTGGCAGGTGTGCTTTGTGCATTCACCATTTAATTATTTTGTTCACTTTTTGTTGGCTATTTGTCTTCATCAGTTGGTGAAATTCAGTCCGTCACAGATGACTTCCACTTCTCACTAGTGCTGAAAAAAAATCGATTTTTTTTTGGCGTAGCAAAGAGGTTCCATTGCTACCTTTTTTTTTTTTTTAAAGATATATTAGAAAATATACTTACCAAATGGATGGCTTTTGAGAGTGGGATGTGCTTTTCAGGAATCTCGCTGCTGGGAAGGTGTATTTATTGTGATATGAGATCGATGTTTTCTACTAACCATCTCATCACTGCTCTTCCTTTTGTTTGTGTAGGTATGTAAAGGTTGCGCTGTGGTTATTTATACGACGGCATAATTGATTATATACGACTTTATTACTTTAACGAAATATATAAAATTCAACATATTCAAATAAACATAATTAATTAATAAATAAATATAATGTTTAATAGCCGCCCCAGCAGCCGCTCTAAAATCACGATGCATCACTGGAGACTGCCGAAGAGCAAGTGTCAAAGATTCCGGTCGAATCCACCGTCAGTCTATACTTGGCAAAACTTTCCAACCGCCAAACTTTCGCCAAATGTGAGAACGCTCTTTTGCTCCGCTGGAGAAACTTAAATGGATTATGCTTCCTCTTCCATTTTCAAATAAGGCGAATTAGCACAATTAGCGTCGCCACATTTGTACTTGTTTGTTGTTCGCTAACTGGTTGTGCCATATTTTTTCGTTGTTCGGTGTGATGTGGATCAGATGTAGTGTTTGGGTTAGTGGGCAGTCTGTTAGATAGTGTTTGGGGGTTCCCAACTCCCCGCATCAGCAGTTTGGTGCGTCTTTGCGCTTAAACCTGTGTAAGTAGTCCAGGAATGCTCCGTGACCCGTGTAAATTTGACTTAGTAGATTGCAGCTGATGATTCTGCGAGAATCTACTTTTGGGAAGTATTCATATGTCTTCCTGCCCGTTTCCCCATAATCCCACTCGAACTGCCATTGTTTGATAGTGAGTTCTTTTAGTTTTCTTTTTAAGTTTGATATCGGTCTTTCTAGATGGTATGGAATTTCTTTACTTTGGTTTTCTGCAGCCTTTTTTGCTAATTCGTCGGCATCCTCGTTTCCTTGGATACCCACATGTGCTTTGACCCAGCTAATTTTGAATTTATTGTTTGAGTCTTTTACTGTTTTTTGTATTGTATCGATTAATTTTGCTACATTGAAGGGTTTACTGAGTGATTGGATGGCTGACATGCAGTCCGAGCGAATGCTGTATTCCTTCCCTGTGCTATTTCCCCATTCTGCTGCTTTTAGTATAGCCAGTAGTTCGGCTTGGAAAACACTGTTGTACTTCCCTAATGGAGCTGACCATGTTTTTATTTTTTGTTAATTTTTGAAAGCTACGAATTCCGAACCCGTAGCGCCTGATTCCAATTTTGAACCGTCCGTATATATTACTATGTCCTTGTAATTATGGCCTATTCTTGGTTCTATGGTGTCCGCGGGATGTGTTTCCCATACATTAATCTTTTTTATATAGTCTGTATGGTGGATAGTGGTTCCGTGTATTTCTGTCGTTTCTCTTAAACGAGATATTGTGCCGTATTCTGCCTCGTATTTAACTTGGAGGTGAATTGGAATCAGGCCAGCAAGTACCTGAAGGGCCGCTGTTGGGGCACTTTTATATGCCCTAACTATAGCCAAAAAAATGCCTTTGGCATGTTGTTAGTACTTGTTTACTTCTTTGGTTTAGCGTATGTCCACATATTGAGGCTGCGTAAGTCAGTGTTTTCTCAGCTACTGTTCTATACCATATTTTTAAGATGCTTGGTTTCAATCCCCAACCCCGTTTGGCCATTTGTCCCATCATCCAAAACGCTTTCCTTACTTTGGCTGTTTGTGCTTGGCAGTGTGTTTCCCAATTTAGGTTTTTATGTATGATTACACCTAGATACTTAATGTTTTCTTTTCCTTCAAATTCCCTTTCTTTGAATTTAATTCCTTCAATTTTATATGTGTCTGCTGTTGGTAGGTTTCTTGTGTGTGTTCTATTAAGGTACAGTAGTTCTGTTTTGTCCCAATTAAGCGTTAGGTTATTTTCCGTTACCCATTCATAAAATTCTTTTATTATTTTGTTTGCTAGTTTTACTAATTGTTCTTTTGTTTTTGCTTTTATTATTAAAATAAAGTCGTCTGCGAAGGCCTGTATTCTTACATTTTTACCCCAGTTTTTCTTTAGGGCTGTATCTGCTATAAGCAGCCACAGCAGTGGTCCCAGACAGCTGCCTTGTGAGCAGCCACCAAATGTTTGTTTTGTTACTTTAATGCCGTTTTCTTCTAAGGATACGTATCTATCTTCTAAAAAGCTTAGTATCCAATTTATTAAGTAAGTGGGGCATGGTGATTGTTTTAAGTTTTCGGCTATAATAGTCCATCTGATATTATCAAATGCACCCTTTATATCCATTGCTATTTGTAATGTTTGGTATTTGTCTTCTTTGTCTTTCTTTATTGTTTTTATTAGGTTATTTAGTGCGTGTTCAGTTGATAACCCTTGTTTGAACCCATATTGTTTGTCGCTCCAGTATTTGTTGATTGTTAGATGATGTGATATCCTGCCGTGTATTATTTTTTCTAGTATTTTACTAAGTGTAGGTAGTAAGCATATGGGTCTGTAATTTTTTGGTTCTTTTGGATTTTTTCCCTTTTTATGAAATAGGACTACTGTGCCTATTTTAAATGATTTTGGGAAGTAGTTGAAGTTAAGGCATGTGTTATATAATGTTAGTAGTAGCTGTGGTGCTGCTGTGTGTATTCTTTTCACTAGGTTATGGTCTATGTAGTCAAAGCCCGGAGCTTTGTTTTGTTTTATGTTTTTGATTATCCTGTTAAGTTCTTGTTTTGTTATAAGATGTGGTTTTGTTTCATTAAATGTCGGTGTCTGGTTTTAATTCGTGTTCTATTGATGGATCTGTTAGATATAGGTTGTTTAGGAAGTGGTTTAATGTCTTTTTGACTGTTACTTCTTGATTGTTGGGCATGATGTTTTCTAATCTTGATGGGCTTGTTTTTTTGCCTGATGCCAGTTTATATTGAGGGCCATATGTATTAGTGGCTTCCTCACAGTATTTTTTCCATGTGTCTCTTTTGACTTTTTGGACTATTTTCTTTAATTTTGCGCGTTCTCTTTTATATTCTATATGTTGTTTGTGTTTTAGTTTCTCATCTTGTTGTTCCTGGAATTTTCTCCTGAACGCCCTATGTACGCTAATGGCACCTGGTGCATGTAAAATCCGTCATGGGTGCAAAGCCCTCCAAGTTACCTGTGAATAATACCTCTGGGTGTGCCTAGTCAGGTGAGGGTCTCGTCACCTGATTAAGGTTCTAAATTACGAGACCTATTAAATCTGTCAATTCAACAAAGTTAAACAGAAACCTTGAACCGGCAAACAAAGATAACGGTAGCAAATCACAAGAGAGCAAGCACAGCAGCGAAGTGAACAAATCAATAGTCAGGTGGATCACAGCCATGCTGTGATCAGGCGATTTCCGCCCCGCACCCAGGTACTAACTCGTTAAGCTAGGCATTCATGCCGGGCAGGTAGGTGCCTGGTTAGCGGTATAAAAAAAAGAAATGGCGGCGAACCTTTCAAAAACAACAGCGGAGTCCGAAAAACACATGTGACGGAGAGACCAATAGGAACACTCCGCCAGACCAGGAGAGTTTAAGTATGAAGGCGAATAAAGGGGGTGGGACGAAGAAAATGAGTTAAGTGAAAGGCAGCCACACGTTTGAAACACTTTGTACGGAGGTGAAAAAGGAGGGGGGACGATGAGAATGAATTAAATGAAAGGTAGCTAGACTTTAGAAAAATTTGGTGTGCTGGACATATCATTAACTAAGCTGCCTGAATTCATCCATATGTGATAAGCCTCGCAGAAATCAAGGTCGTAAATAGATGAGCATTTCTGAATTATTGAATCCTCTGAAAATTTAAAACTGTGATTTTCAGACCAACGATGGTTAGCTATTGCAGAACGTTTAATGTCACAATTTTTAACAGAAGAACAGAAGACTTTTAATAGTTTTTGAAGAGTTCGCCTCCCTTTCATCTTGGCGCATGCGAAAGCCGCAAGCAAATTGACATGGCTTAGAATTTTAAATCGGTTTTAATCTTTTGAATTGGCACTGATGATGGAAATTTAGGGGCTACGAAACAGCTGTTTGCCAATATATATTTTTTTAATTTGTGCTACTTCGCGTTGTACATTCATTTTTAATATAACGGCACAAAGTTGAATCCACCTTTTTAGTCAAAGCGCTTTTGCCAAGCTCGTGATACTACAGCTCCATTAAAAGAAAACATTTTAAATCGTATCAAATGAACAGATTATTAGGCTAATTTTGTAACATTAGTTTACATTATAAACAAATTTTTATCGATAAAGATAGACATTTTCTTGGATATATAAACATGAAAGTAATCTTTATTGATGTGGTTTCCATTACTTTTATGGATTACAAACTAATGTGTTTTAAAATGCATTATAATGCTACTTAATAATGTTATACATTTTAATATTAGGAGAAATGTTATTCAGAACTTGTAAAATCGGAAGACTATTCAGACAAATCTCTAGAAATAGCCAATTTAATATATATTTATGTTACTAGAAATCGCATACATGTATTACGCAGAGGTTAGTTTCAAAATCGAATGTTTAGCTAGTTTCCTTTTTTAAACGTTTTCTTTACTGATGGGATTCAAACGGAACCTCATTTTTTTAAATTAAATTAAAATTATATCCCTATAATCTCGCGAGAACAATTTATGCAATTTAACATTATCTCTTGACTATATACAGCAAAGAAACCAATTATTAACTTAATTTATACCTATTCCTTGGTTACTCTGTATAAAACTACATCAACTACATACTACTACACAAAACCATTAATTAGAGAATTAAATATGATTTTGATTCTTTTAATTTAATTCACACAAATTAAATAGACTATTAGTTGAAATGCAATTTTGATGATTATTTTATCAATAAATGTTCTTAAGGTTTCAGTGCTGAACCGAAGACAGCAAAAATGTTTTTAATATAAAAACATAGCTCTATTTGATAGTAAGTATAAATGAAATGTCAGTCTTAAAAATATGACTTTGTGTTCCTTATGCATTTTTTTTTCGTTTGTTACGGAAATGAAAACAATAAGCTAATACGTACCGAAAAATGACTGCGTATAGATTTAATAAACAAAGAATTCTTTTATCAATAAATGGCAGCAAACGGTAGACAAAAAACAAAAACAAATCAAAAAGTAAATTTTACAGAAAAAACTGCTAGTCAGGACGCCAGTAGAAAACTGCTTATTTTACACTGTTAAAAATTTTCATCACACTGTCCAGTCATTTGAACGTTTTTATAGAAAATGGTTACATAGGCGTAATTTAACGCTATTATGACTATATTATTCCCCATATTATGGTCAGAATATAGTTAAATTACGGTTATGTAACCGTTTTTGTAGCAAACGGTCAAATGACTGGACAGTTTGCTGCAAATTGTTAACAGTGTACGGGAAACAAATATATATTTATTAAGAAATTAAGGTAAAATCTGTTAAAATAACAGGAAGTTTGTAATAAATACAGTTTACGTTCGTAAACTATTTGTACTGGCTTCTTGGGCTGACATTTTTAATCTGTAAAATCAACATATTATTTTTACACTGCATGAGCTGTTTATTTTACTTTATGCCTAATGGACAACTAATTATAAAATTATTATAACAATCTAATTTACCATAAACTATAAAAAAAAGCGTTAATGCGACTTCAAATACAATAGCTGTATTGAAAATAAACATTACAAACGGTTTCAAATGTGGATATAATACGGGGCGGCATCCTAGGTGCGACTTACTTTCAGAACCCCTATAAAAGATTATTTCTAAAGAAACAATTAAGTTCCAATCAATTATTTTGCTCGTTTTCCGCCCCTTAAAATGTTGCTTTGGGCGAGTGGCTTAATTTGCCCCTTTTTAATGCTGGCCCTGGAGATAGATAAGATAATTTTGTTACATTAATCCGCATGATAAAGTTGCTTCCTTCACCAGATATATTTTACAGATTGTTAAAACTTTGGAGATGCATAAAAATAAAATTAATCTTTTATGATGCAGTTTCCATTAAGCTCGTGGATATCGAACTAAAGTGAATGAAAATAAATAATACGTATGTTTAAAAATTTAAAAATGGTACACTTAGATATTTGAAAATGAGAGAATGCGAGCCACAGTATATCGGATGTAACATTCAGATAATGTAACAATGGAAATGAATTTAGGTTCATCCCTAGAATGTATCTAATTTAAAATATTAATATTATGAAGTTTGTAATAAATATAGTTTACTTCAGTAAAATATTTTACTGGCGTCTTGGATTACAGTATTATTCTTTAAAATTAACATTTTCTTTTTACAGTGCAAGAGCTGTTTATTTCACTTAATGCCCACACTGTTAAAAATTTGCTGCAAACAGTCAAGTTATTTGACCGTTTTTGTAGAAAAAGTTACATAACCGTAGATTGGCTCTATTCTAACCATAATATGGGGAATAATATGGTCAGAATAGAGATAAATTACGGTTATATAACCATTTTCTATAAAAACGGTGAAATGACTGGACATGTTTGCTGCAAATTTTTAACAGTGCAATAGAAGACTAATTAAAACATTTATTATAACAATTTAATTTAACATAAATTATAGTAAAGCGTTACTGCATCTTTTTGGAATTCAGAATACAGTACCTCCATTGGAAATACACATTACAAACGGTTTTAATTATAGTTATAATGCGGGCGGTATCCTATATGCCACTTATTTTCAGAACTCCTTTAAATGATTATTTCTACAGAAACAATTAATTTCTATCAATTACTTGGGTCTTTTCCCGCCCCTCAAAATGCCGCGTTGGGCGGGCTACTTTCTTTGCCCCCTTCTAAAGCCGACCCTGGAGATAAAGATAAGATAAGGTTGTTACATTAATCTGCATGATAAAGTTGCTTCCATCGCCAGAGATATTTTGCAGTATGTTAAAACTCTGGAGATGCATAAACATAAAATTAATTGTCTATGATGCAGTTTCCATTAAGCTCGTGGATATCGAACTAAAGTGAATGAAAATAAATAATACGTATGTTTAAAAATTTAAAAATTATTAGATAATTGAGATTATTAGATGTTGGAATTTCGTTTAGATATTTGAAAATTAGAGAACGCCAGGCACAGCATATAGTGTGCAACATTTAGATAATATAATAATGGAAATGAATTTAGATTAATCCCTAGAACGAATCTAATTTAATGTGTTAATATTACTCCAAAATGCATACAATGCTAATACAGTAATTTATATATTTTTTAAATGTTACTTAGGTTAGGGTTTTTCTTTACTAAAATTGAAAGAAAATTTTATCATTTTCGAATTAAATTAAAATTACAAAACAACCATATCAAAACAATATCAAAACAAAGAAACTGTAATTCTTTTATTTAGTAGAAGGGATTTGCTGGATTCGAACTTTTACTGCGATCGTCTGACCAACCGTTCGAATTTTTTCGTAAATTTGCTCTAATCTGTTTATACTGCGGAAATACAGGTTAGGTTTCCTTAGAAAGGCACTCATGATGGGCAATTCCTCTCAGCCTGTACATCTGGTACATGCAATGACCGTAACAAATATCAAACATTTCAGTAGTTTCGGAGAATAAGTAAGTCAGCTGTTTGATAAGTGATTTCGAAACTGTTGTAGGGCCCTTAAGCATTTTACAAACCATATTGGTAAGAAGTATGATTTAGAAACGGAATTACACTAATTATACGGAGAAAAACTCACAAAAAAAGAAACTTCATCAGTATTAAAATTTATAAAGATACAAATAAATGTAAATATATTGCTTGAAGGTGCGTAAAAACATACATAAAAACATTTAAAAGCACATTAAAGTCCTTTTAAAAACAAAACATTTTCAACCGAACTTACTCGGTCATCATCAGTGATGATGTATCATTATGAATTTTAATTATTAAACAAGGTGAATTTGTACTGAAATTTTAACTTTTTATTCATCAGTATTATTGTACAAATTCCTAAAATGATAAAACTAATACAATTTAGTTATTATGGGGAATTCAAAACTGCTATTTATGTATGTTTGTCCATTTTACCATACATTTGTCTTTCTAAAATCATTTATATCTATTTTACACTTTATGAAACCATTTCTTTCGAGGTGATAATGCAAATATGATGTTCCAGTTTTTCAGTTACTGAAATTTATCACAATCTATTATTCAAAACTTTTCCATTTTTATCAAACAAATGAAAAGTAATTTTCGTGCTGTCATATAGATCTTAAAATGCTCGACAGATATGTGAATAATATTTTCGATCTGCCTACTCAGTTATTTGCATAATCTTGTTAGTTATTGCGTGCGTTCTTCCAGTCTGACATATATATTTTTATGTTATATATGGTACTGCAATACGAGATTAATTTGTGCAGTTTTATTCCATTGTTTTAAATGAAATATACGACAATTTCTATTTGATATTTGGTATGCATTGAAGCACAAATGCAATTTTTGGCGAGAATTCTAAAGTGTTGAAAGTATTATTAATCTTTTTTAATGAAAATATATACATTTTATGTTCTTCCACAAATGCTATCACATAACGGTACAAAAATTGTTTCTTTAATAACATGGGAAATCTAGTAATGGAATCGTGTAAAAAAATATACTTGTTAAAATATATCTTAATTATGTAACTGATTTTATACGAGAATTATTATTCTAAAGCGTCCAAAGAATTATTAATTATTTCTTCATGAATATATAGACTTTCCAAGTTCCTTTACAGATGCAGTCACATAACGGTACAAATATATGTTTTTTAAAAATAACATGGGAAATCTACTGAGGTATCTGATGGTAATATGGCCAACCCGCAATAATGTTATTAATTTCAGTGGAGTCCAAAGGAGTGCGCTTGAATGTAGTTGCGGGAAGTCAGAAGAATATAGTTTAGTACCGGGCTGCGTGATTTCCTTGATCATGTGTACGGGATCATTGTTGATTCGTTGTTAGTTGCGTTGGCATATTATAAATTCGTATGTGGTAAGTTTGTTAGTTTTCTTATTTAAGCAAAGTGTTTGTTTTTACTGTTATACATAATATTTCATCTGGTTTAATGCTCTTTTTAACTGGATAAACGAATTTCAATATCTGAGTGTGAAGACAGAATTACGTACACTTTTATGAAATTGGTTTTTGTAGGCAATATGGCCAAATGAGCGAAAAAGCTGTAGATATGAGATTATATGTTGTTTATCGTAATTACGTGCATGATAAATATGTCAGCCTTACCAGTTAAGATACAGAAGATTTCATTTGCTTTACGCGTTAAAAAACAAATTAAAAATACTTTTTCCGTAATTTTTTTTTTGTTATTTTTTTTGTCAAAATATACGTTATATTAATTTTATTATCTGTATAGATTTTCAAAACATAATTATTTTGAGAATTGGGTGTTCTTCTGCGTTAAATATAGACCTTTACATTTCCATTTTATGACGCCTATGGGCATATTACCTGCATACGGCCATATTACCTTCATCAACTAGCATTATTTTTAACACAGTTCAAAAGGTGTAAGTTTTGACTAATTTAAATTTAAAAATATTTCCAGTGCTGAGAAGGACCCACTTTCTTATTCATTTACTATTAATTTTTAATCTGTTATTACTACTGTTTAAGAATGTCTAATCTTCGGGTTGCTATATTACTTGAAGATACCTTAATCGAATCGTGTGAAAAAATATACTGATTAGAATAATAATTTAATATTTTTAAATCTGTAACGCAGAATAATTATTTAATACAACAGAAAAAAAATATCCAATTATGTATTCTGTATTATGTTTAGAAAATCATAATTTTATTTTCTCTCGAATAACGTATTTTTTCGTGCATGCCGCGCTGATTTAGCCTAAAAAATATATTAAACAAATCGAAAGCGCGCGTGATACATAAACAAGGCTGCCACGGCAATAATTTTTATATTCTATTTGAACCACTATTTTTATAAAATTTACTGCATCAGATTTGAATGCCACCGCTGCATTCGGGGACCTTGACCGAAGACTCACCTTCAACAAACACATATTCAACATCAGGGGTAGAGTCGCCGGTGCTTCCGCTGCACTCAAACCTCTTTTTAACAGCAAAACCCTGGCTATCCACAATAAACTTCTTCTTTATAACTCTTGCATTCTACCCATTATCACCTACGCATGTCCGGTCTGGGCCTTCATATGCAAATCTTCCTTAAAAAACATCAGTGGGCTGCACAACAGACACCTGCGCACCGTTAAAGGTGCCTCACGCTACCTGCGTAACAGCACAGTTCGACGTGACCTCAAAACAACCACACTCATAAATCGTATTAACCACCTTTCCAAAAAATTTTTTGACAAACTTTACGATCTCCCCAACGAAATTATCGCTGAGCTGCCGGACTACGACGCATCCGAGCCGCAACATCGCAAGCGACCCAAATATTCATGTTTGACTGACGGTGATCGTTACTGCTCACCACTCTCTGCTTAATATTTTCCTTTTTTTCACTCTGTTATATTAAAAAAAAAAAAGAAAAAAAAACTTAAAAATCCTGTATAGCCTCAATTTCTTATTTAATCTCATTCCAGCTATACCAATATACATATATATATATATTGTATGGTCACTGTAAAGTGTATTTTTTCTTTTTAAAGGATTGCCTTGCCACCTGGCATTTATGTGCTGTTTGTACCGAGCATGTCCCGAACCCTATTTCCTCTATACTTTTTTATCAGTAGTACTTTACCATCAGTTATACCATTTTATTTCCTATTTTCGACTCTATCCTTAATCTCTTTTGTTATACCAAATTTATTTCTTCTTTCTTTTTATAATAATTGCTCTAAAGCAATCTTCTCCATTCCCAACGGCTCACATTTTTTAAGACATGTTACTCACAATCGACTGCGCGTAAAGTTGTTGCAACTTTTAAGCCCCTGAACCGGTCTCAACTGTTCCGGACTGTTCATTCGGGGAGATGATACGGCGACATTCAGTGAAGTCTGTGTAATTCAGGCATTGGCACATGTTTGTGGAAAATTAATGTAAGTACGAAATCTATATATTTAAAACGCTAAGCGATTTCTTTCGACAATCCGTGAGAACAAACTACTGCATCAAATTATATCATTCTTTTTTTAAATGAAAGATATTTGGACACAGATTTGTTATCGTGCATTCGTGTGTTCGAAAATTTAATTAATTAGCCGTAATTTTCAATTAAACTTTTACTTCTGCTAATGACGTCATAATCGGAAAACGCCCACTGTTGCAAGGCATAGAGTTTACTCTCTGAACTCAGTGGTTGCGATGATATTAAGAGAAATAATGAATATTAAAAGCTCGCGGCTTTTAGGCCGAATTTTTTAATTTGCAAGTTAAATTTCCCTAAAAATATTTATCCGCGTGTTTTCAAAGCGAATAAAACTTCATATTTATTATGTCGTCACGAGAATATTGTCCATTGGGTTTATTTTATCATTATGCATTATAACTTTGTTGATGCTATTTTTTCATTCCAATTAAATGTAAAATATATTTTTATTTTTATGCATGGTGTTTAAGCGTTAAAGTAACGGATATAAAGTACGTGTGAAAAGTCTGCACCGGTGAAAATCACGTTATGCTTACCTCGAAATGCATTTTAACATTGATAAAACTGAAGAGAAAAATGTATTGGTTATGATTGTGTCAACATGACTTAATTTTAACTGATTTTTCCACTCATAATTATAAAGATTAGAATTGGAGCCGTCATTGATTTCTTCAACTTGATTGCATACCTTGATTACATGTTACCAATTACTTTTTTTTAATGATAGGTTAGAAGATTTCTTTTTTTAATAAACAAAATCACAAAAGCAAAGGATTTCAGAAAATTTAAAATGATTAAAAATAGTGTTATGGTAGAAAAAAAATCTTGAAATAATGATTGTATTTTTAGCTAGAATAAACAATGTAAGACTATTATTTCATAGGAATTATTTTGGTAATTTTATTATAAGTTCATTTTACAGTTCCTTATTAGCGCATATTTCTTTCCCTGTGAATTTATCTTTCGATGTCAAAAAAACGGTTTTCAACTTTTGGACGCCAGCCAAAATACAGTGGCAATTTTTAGAAATGTACAATGGTTGTGACAACAAACGGCGCAATCGCTTTAGCTTTTATCGCGTTTACATCACTTCTAAATACTCCAAATTTCTATTTTTTACTACATTTCACAAAATTTTACTATTTCAATTCTTACATCATCAATTAGAAAAAAAATTAGATTTCGATTGAAATTTATTTGAAAACTGCCGCTTAATTTAACGATTTTTTAAGTAATTTTCATGCATGAAAAGTTTTTCAATTGTATCTTATCAATGACCACCAGTTTGCTTCAGTAATGTAAAATAGCCCCTGGGAAAGTTGCCACAATTGAAAATAGAATTTCCAAACCATCATAAAAAGTGAATAATGATAATAATAAAAACAGTGATCAATCATAAGATCAGATTATCCATAAGATAGAGCATTTTAGCGCTAAACAAAAATCTGTCAAAAAAAAAAAAAAACTATTTTTATTTTATGAACATAAAATTGATATGTTGAATTCGTTGATGTATATGTTCCATCAGATATCAGAATATGCTAGGAATTGCATTTTTATATTTTATTACATTTGCCAACTGTGTAAGAGGAAAAATATCCTCGACTGTGATGGAAAAGGGATAATCATCCTGATTATGTAAAGGAACCGAAGAAAAAATACAAATAAATTACACTTGAAAACATTAAAAATCTCCCTCATCGGCCGACTGATTTATTACTGTAAACAAATACTTCATCTTTACATAAAAACTGATTAGCTTAAAACAATGGATGCGTTTTAGAAGATATGGATTTGAAACGAACAATGATTAAAGAGGACATTTTAAAACTTTTAATTTAAACATTTTAAAACTGTTTTAAGGTCAAATATCGACGGTGGTTTTGGGCAGATGCAATGCAGATGCGCATAGGAACTCATTCGGTTGCATTATCACAGGTGTGTGTGTGTGTGTGGGGGGGTTCTTTATTTACTATTTTCTTTTATTTACTGAATATGATATGACCGTAGGGATATACTATTTGTATATACTTCATAGGTCCATGAAATTTTTTTCTTGCCGTGGGGAGTATGGCGACAATGTAAAACTGACTTGCATTACACAGTTGTTTACGAATTGTTTGTTGGGAGTTTGCATCGGAAATAGTACTGTATTTGACTGGGGAAAAAAACTTTAAAAATAAAATATTTGAAAGGCTGTTTCATACGCACCCCTTTTTAAATAATAAAGAAGCTTATTTTACTGATATTGTTATAGTATTTTTTTCCGTCATATTTTGACGGGTTCCATCTAGTATACATTTAATATTGATAATACTTTTTGAATATCTATATATATATTTGTTTTACGTGGCGCGGAAATAGGGCTGAATTTCTACATTTCCGTTGGCAACAACCGTAGTTTCCAGAGCTCAGACCAATGAACAGGCAAGATTGTGTTAGCTCCGCCTCCAATATGGCGCTCAGTGTCAGAGCAGTGAAACTCAAAAAACATTACATTAAAAATAAAATAATATGAACGTAATCCAAAGCGTCTGAGATGATTCATCATTTTAATTATGAGTAATATTGTTAATTTCAAATGAATTCTCTACTCTTATTTGGAATTTATTTACGAATTTCACTAACACAAAAAATCGGATATAATAAAATATAAACTTTCTAGAACGCCTCTGCTGCCATCTGTTGCTGTTTTATTGAAGTAAAAATAATTTCTTTTGCAGAAATCTTTTTTTTTACTGAATTTAAGCCGCGCTGTACATTAGTATAGGTGCAATAAGTTATGCCCATTAGCAGCATCAACTAAATGCATTTTTAGTTCTGTTTTCAACGGATTTTTCAATTACTTTTTTACATTACAAAATTGTCAATTTCATATGTTCAAATGATTTATTGTAGTACTTATTCCGGCTAGAATTACTAGAAAAATAAAAAGGGGTGAGCGAGCTGGGACCGCGTAGCGGTCTCAATGTGAATTGCTTTGCAATTCACGGGGGGTTGGCGAGTGTTAGCGAGTAGGGGGCTGAGCCCCCTAGTATATCTTAGTATTTTTGTAACAGTTTGTAGCATTCAAATGCAGATTTACCTGCGGAGCTTCCTAACACGTTATTCCAATACTAGCATCTGTAATACAATAGTGGAATAACCATTATCTACTTCAATGTAAGAAAATATGAAGCAATAGTTTGTAAATGTAAGTATTCTGCAACATTAATTATCATTGTTAGATTTTGTAGAACCAAATAAAAAAATCTAGTTTTCTCTCTACAAGCTAAAAACGAATCAAGCAGGGCGGTCGCTCTACCAAGCCAAGCTTTAAAAAAAACGCCACACAAACAACGCCAAGAACTGGACAAGACCGCTACTGCTTACTTACAGAAATCAACTTCGCAATGTTAAATCGACAAAACATGCCAGATTAAAATATAAGATATCAAATAAACCAAGCGTCGCAGAAAAAAACGAAAACTAGAAGAATCTAATGAAGAATTACTTCAATTTAAGACCAAACTCATCTTCATAAGTGATTTATAAACAGAGATATAGATTAAAAAAAAAACCGTTGAGTTACTTAAAATGATCACTTTTTTTCTTCGTCAAACTTTTTTTTCTTCAAACAACCTACAGAACTTAATATTCGGCAGAATAAAAAAAGGATTGCATTTTTAGACAAGTAATTGCGTAATCTATGTGCTTTTATAAAATCCAGTGTAAAAAAAAAAATATTTTCTATCCATAGTTAGCAAAAAACTGTTAATTAACTTGGCGATTAAAAAATTATGCCAAAACAGAGATAAAACCCGCCAACGACCATGTACCATCTGTATTATAATAGCACAAATCAGTTACAGGTTATAACCACATCAAATTTCATCTGCAAGTCAGCCATTTTCTTCTGAAGATATATTTTTTTAAATAAAACTTCACAATTATAAAAACACACATTTTATCTAACAATTAAATATCACTGCAAACTATGGCAGATGATTGTTTCTAACATGAATAAGTATGAGAAATTGCCGGTCTGGATGTGGATCTGGGTAGCTCAGTCGCAGAGCGTCGGCATGGTACGCATAAGGCCCCAGGTTCGAGTGCAGGCCCAGGTCAATTTTTCACTCATGTTTGTTTAGTGTATTTAATTGTCTGATAAAATGCGTGTTCTTATAATAAAGTAATCAGACGTAGTGTTTATGCTTTAAAAATATTTTAATTATATAATTTACGTTTTTAGAAAGATCTTTAAAAATAAATTAGTTTTTGAGGTAAGATGTACCTTCTAAAATGTATACATTAAGAGTTATCGCCATTTAAAATTTCTTTCCAAACGTAAACAAAATTTTTGAAATGAATTAAATGTGATTCATTTATTTCTAAAAATTAAAAAACATGGTAAAGGACAGGCATTTCGTTCGCAGGAATACCTTTCACGTCATTTTCCTATAAATTAATGAAATCCAGTTGTTAAATTATTTTTGTTTTAGAAGTGAAGTTTCCATTTAAATTTATTGTAACAGTACAATGTTTAATTGAATAAAATAATGTAAATCTAAGAAATTGCTAAGAAATTCCAAACATGCACAGGGCAGCGCAAAATAATAATAATAATAATAATAATAATAAACAAAAAATAAATAAATAGATAAATAAATAAATAAATAAATAAATAAAAATCAGCTTTTAGAAATTGTAAAAATTGTTTATATATCTTAATTACAAGCTAAAGGAGGGTTTATTTCTATATTATTATATATATAATAGTAATTTCAGCAAATATATTAAATTCCAATGCGATCTGTTTTAAACTTAAAGATAGTTTATAACACATGATAAAAAATTCATAAAAAAGAATGGCGCGTCACATTTCAGGTAGGGGATGGGGAGGGGCGTGAACAAAATTAGGAAGTATAATAAGGCTATCTGTTTGAAAGTTTACAGTATTTTATAACACATAACATAAATTTTAAAAATAAAGCCGCGTCAAAAATTATAGGGAGGGGCGGAGCGAGTTTTGCCTACACAAAGGGGGGGGGCGGCACTTTTCTAAATTTTAACGATATCCGTCATGTAACATATTGTTACAAAGAGCTGTGACCACTTAGTCGTGTTATGCACCACAGGTGTCACCCCCACATTTTGCGCCCCCCCCGACACTACACACATTGCCCAATATTCTACAAAAAGTATGTTTTAATGCGCTTCATAAATATATATCAATTTCATCATGTTTCAAATGGCGTAGCATCATCAAAATACACATCAAACGATTATTTTCTATTGACGGTAATGTAACAGAATACTTTTGCCTGTCCCTGTAAAAAACTATAAGGGAACCATAGGGAACATGCTATAGTAAACGACAATATCATGCATAAATTTCAGGACAATCCGAGTATATTTACGCGAGTTAGAGCACGGACAGACGGCAGATAATCCGAAATCATAAACACTTTTCAGATAGGTTGGAATGTGTTCAAAATGGTCAAATATGGTTTTGGCAAACCAGGATGTCTTTCTTAAATTACCGTAAAAAAGTTCTTTGCTTAACTTTGTAATGTAATTAAAGACTAAATGAAATCAAAGTTATTTTCATTAGGCAGGTTACTGTAACATGAACGAAGCATTAGAGCGATTTCTCTATAAAATATGATACAGCAGTTTCGTTGAAAATAAACATTTAGAATGCTTATAAATGTAGAGATAATTAAGATACTTTTGCAACATTAATCTTGTTTAATAGAATTATTTCTAATTCCAAAGATACAGTATTCTGAAAATAGTAAATCACTATGGCCCCATAAACATAAATTTAATCATTCATAATGCAGTTTCGATTAAGCTTATGGATTACAGACTAAATATTTTAAAATGAATTAGACTGATATTTAATAATTTAATAATGTTATACGTAGTTGTTGCAATATGAAAGGACATGCGAGCAACAGCATATCACGTGTAACATTCAAATACTGTAGTAATGAAACTGAATTTAGAATAATCCTCAGAAAGAATCCGATTTAATGTATTAATGTTTCTGTGAAATGCAGAAATTATTCAGAAAATAGTTTTGAAAAAATAAATGTTTTTTCTTTTTTTTTTAAAATTAGTTTCCGTATTTTTTTGCGATTTTGTTTCTTTAACTTTGAAACGAAATTTCTCATTGTTGAAGGAAACTAAAATTACAATACAACAATTTCGAGACCAATGTAAATAATTTATTGTTTTCTCAGAATAATATACAATACAGCAATCTACCTACTTCTTAACCACTTTTGGAGCTGTGTAAGACTGCAACGACATTCCATTTCTCTATGGTTTTTATTTAATAATTTAGCTAACAAAACTGAAACCTAAAGAAACGTTTACTTGAAATGCGGCTTTACAGATAAACAACATGTTTGTTTCCTAAGTATTGGGCTGCTGAAACGAAGACTTTATAATTGTTTTTGATATCAAAAATAGCTCTACACGATAGGGAGTGAAAATAAAAGTGTATTTAATTTTTTTTTTCTTTTTAATTTGTTTAGCATTCAATAAGTGTAATAAAATTAGTTAATAGTAAACTAAAAAATGACGGGATATAGATAGTTTTATTAATCGAAGATTTGTAAGACCATATAATTCAAGGAATTTAAGTACAAAAACATAATCCAAAACTTCATAATTGACAGCATATGTGATTTACTTCACTTTAACCTTTTTTTTATACCGCTAACCAGGCCCCTACCTGCCCGGCATGAATGCCTAGCTTAATGGGTTAGTACCTGGGTGCGGGGCGTAAATCGCCTGATCACAGAATGGCTGTGATCCACCTGACTATTGATTTGTTTACATCGCTGCTGTGCTTGCTCTCTTGTGATTTGCTACTGTTATCTTTGTTTGCCGGTTCAAGGTTTCTGTTTAACTTTGTTGAATTGGCAGATTTATAGGTCTCGTAATTTAGAACCTTGATCAGGTGACGAGACCGTCACCTGACTAGGCACCCCAGAGGTATTATTCACAGGTAACTTGGAGGGCTTTGCACCCACGACGGATTTTACATGCACCAGGTGCCATTAGCGTACATAGAGTTACATATTTACCATGTCTGTTGGCTTGTCACGATCAGGGTGGGTTGTCGCTGTAGTGTTTATCGCCTCTTTTATGGGCTGATTTCACTTTTTGTTGTATTTGTCTCTGTCAAGGCTTTTTGGCGTTTTTATAGGCTCACTCCTGTTGTGGGTTGTTTTTTGTCTATCATTCATTCGTTTTTTGTCTCTTTCTTGATATATTTTAACTCTAGCTTGTGCTAGAGCTGGTTTTCACATTTTGAATCTTGGTCTTCTTTCGAGAGTTTCACTGGTTATTATGTCACTATCGTGGGTTTTGTCACGTTGTAACTTATGTTAATGGTGGTTGACACATTGTAACTTATGTTACTGGTGGTTGTCACATTGTAACTTTTGTTACTGGTGGTTGTCACATTGTAACTTTTGTTACTGGTGGTTGTCACATTTTAACTTCTGTTACTGGTGGTTGTCACATTTCTGGATGTTGCACACTCATTTTTGTTGTCTTTGTCACTTTATCTCACCCAAGCATTGGGGATTTTGATTTTTTTTCCTTCCTTCGTGAATACGCTTTTTGCGATCAGTCCATTGAATCCTAATGGCTGTTATCACTGCTTTTGAATTTTGTGCAACTTGTTGATTTGTTGTTTGAGAAACTTGTCGCACTAATGGAGTGGGGCTTGTTCCGTGGCCGTTAGTCCGTCATGTATCTATGAGGCTGTATTCACTTGATGTGACACTGTTTTTTTTTCCCATTAACTTTCTTTGGCAGGTGTGCTTTGTGCATTCACCATTTAATTATTTTATTGTGTTTTGTTCACTTTTTGTTGGCTATTTGCCTTCATCAGTTGGTAAATTCAGTCCGTCACAGATGACTTCCACTTCTCACTAGTGCTGAAAAAAATTGATTTTTTTGGCGTAGCAAAGAGGTTCGGTCTTTAATCTGAAGAGTAGCCATTACTATCTCGAGCCAAAGACTGTTCGAGTTCGCTGGCAAGGGAGCCTGGAAATCACCCTTGCCAGCTTCACTTTAAGCTTAGTTATAGACTAAGCGTAAAATTAGATATTATCATAAAATCATTTAACATAACGTAAAAAACGTTTTAATGCGACTTTGTCGAAATATAATACAGAAGCTTTATTGAAAATAAACATTTCAAACAGTTCTAAATGTAGGTAATTAAGATAATTTTATAACATTAATACGCATGATAGAATTACAGCTATATAAGGTAGATTTTAAATTAAAAATTTTAACTCTACAGATGTAAAAGTAATTTTTTTTTTCTATGGTGCAGTTTCCATGAACTTCATGGATTAAAAACTAATGTTTTTTTATAATACATAATACTGATATTATTTATTTAATACGTAGACGTTTGAATATTAGGGAGATGTAAGCCACAACATACATAACATAGAAATAATTTAGTAATGAAACATTATTTAGATTAATCTCGAGAAGAATCTATATATATATATTTGTCTTACGTGGCGCTAAAATAAGGCGGAATTTCTAGCTCGCCGTTTGGCAACATCCGTAGTTTCCAAAGCAACGATTATGAGTTGTGCATTGTACGGCCACATGTTTTATTCAGCAAATAAATATTCAGTGCCTGATCATTTTTTAAACACAGCATCATCTATCTGCTGATGCAGCTGTTTTCGGACATGTATGTCATTGCTCCGTTTTACGGTCACGTGATGCATTCAACAAATTATCTACACTGCATTGTACTGTGCTTTTACATGCAGAAGAAAACGTGTTTACGTCTGAAAGATATTGTATTTTTCATGTAAACGATGATTGTTGATTTATATAAACTATCTTCCTATCACGTAGTGTTTTTTTAAATGAATTTAAGCCGTGCTGTACAATATTATAGGCGCAGTGAGATTTAAATTAATTGTGTTTCCTAAATAATTTTTTGTATTATTTAAAGGATTTATGCCCATTAGTAGTATCAACTAAATGCATTTTTAATTGTGTTTTCAACGAATTTTCGAATTATTTTTTACATTAAGAAAAGTTGTCAATTTCATATATTAAAATGATTTATGATAGTACATATTCCGGATTAAATTGCTGCAAAAACGAAAAGAGGCTTAAACGAACGAATCGAGCTGGGACCTCGTAGTGGTTTTAATGTGAAATGCTGGGCAATTCACTGGGGTTGGCTAGCGTCAGCGAGTAGGGCGCTGAGCCCACTAGTTTACATATGTTTATATTATTTATAAAAGCACATTGGAATTAAACATCCCATTTCTGAAACAAATAAAATTACAACTCAACAATTTCCAGATCGATATATGTAGTTTACCATTATCCCTCTACCATATACAGTAAACGAAATCAACTATCAATCTACTTTATACGTACAATCTAAGTCACAGTGTGTCAGATTACAAGTACTTCACAATTAGCTATAGTTTATTTTTTTAATATAGTCACAAAATTTAAATAACCATTAATTGAAATGGAATTTTGAAGAATACTCTATCAATATTTCTATGCTTTCGGGTTTCAATGTAGAAAAGAGGACAGCAAAACTTTTTGTCATATAAAAATATTTCCAACTATTTCATAGCGAGTGTAAAGCTCGTTTTAAAAATAAAGCCTTTTGCGCTTTTAAGTTTGACTATTGTAATGGAAAATGTTAAGCTAATAAATACTTAAAAATGACCACATATAGATTTAATAAAAGAAGATTTTTTTTCTTAGATAAGGGTTCGTAATATTTTACCACAATTTTTTAATAGAATTTTTTAATTTAGTAATTAAATAGCAGAAATTGTAAACGCTTCATTTAATTGCAAGAATTGCAGCAATTTACTGCATTCAGATAAGGAATACACTTAAATCCTATAACAGAAATTGTCGCATAACTACTGTGAGTGGTGTCTGAGACCACGATATCGAATGATAAATAAAAGGCTCGATTAACGCATGCTACACTCTTTCTGTAGTAATTTTTTTGTACAGAACTATTATAATAAAAACTTACCAATTCAAAAGTCTCTAACGATAGTACTAGGACACCGAACTAAACGCAAATTATAAGAGTTGTAATTTTCCAACTGGACGAAAAATGTCCGGGCCCGGATTCGAACCTGGGATCTCTTGGCTGAAGCTGCCATTATCTACCAAGTGAGTTATCCCAGTCGAATCTGGAGGGCATAATTCCTCCAGTTAACCTTATTGAACATTGCATCTTGTCTGATATTTTAATCAGCTCAACAGAATAGATCGCAGGTAATGGAACTCCAGTAAACGCTGGATACGTGATTACACTAGATTAATAATAACTTATAATTGTGTTAAAATGCGCAGGACAATCTTTAGTTACACCGCCAGAGATGCATTTTGGTAAAAACAAATTATCCGACACGTGTCCCCGCTGCCTACGATACCGTGTATAGCAGGCGTGCTAGGCACGCGCTGCAAAATCTTTTAGTTCCAGTTTCCAGCACCAGGTGGAGCATTCTGTTCTAAATAAACCTATTTCCGAACGAAACTCCGGCAACCGTTCATGCTGCTTACGGCATCGTGTAAAAGGCGTGCCTTGCACGCGCAAAAAATCTGTTAGTTCCACTTTCCACCGCCAAGGAGTACCAAATCTGAGTCTGAAATAATTAGCTATATCTTAATTAGTTTCATGTTAAGTTGAATGAACCGATTCCTGTTGAAATTGGACCGTAGAACCCGAGAAAATAAATCAACACCCCTGGATATTAATATTCATAATAAGTGGTAACCAAGGGAAGAAAAAATGATACCGAAGTTCATTTAGTACCTGGGAGACCTCGGAAGAATGTCAAAAAAGATTTCGTTTGAATCGGACCAAGATTAAATGCAAAATCTTTTTGTTACATTTTTCACCGCCAGGGGGTGCACTTTGTTCAAAACAAACCTCTTTCCGAACGAAACTCTGGCCCGTGTCCCCGCTGCTTTTGACAACGTATAAAAGACGTTCTGTGCACGCACAGAAAATGCTTTAGTTCCAGTTTCCACCACCAGGTGGGCAAAATCTATATCTTAATTAGTTATCTTCATCTTAATTATTTCATGTTAAGTTGAATGAATCAATTGTCGTTGAAATCGGGCCTTTTGTTTGAATCGGACAAATTTTAAATACAAAATAGTTTCACTTCCCACCGCTAAGGGGTGCACTCAGTTCTAAATAAAACTCTTTCCGATCGAAACTTTGGCACATGTCCCTTCTGCCTACGACACCATATAGCAGGCGCTGCAAAATCTAGTTCTATTCTATATCTTAATTAGTTCGTGTTAAATTGAATGAACTAATTCTCATTGAAATTGGGCCCATAGAACCCGAGAAAATACCATTCGCTGGTCATTAATATTCAGAAATAGTGGTAACCAAGGTCTGAAAAAAATGATACCGAAGTTTATCTAGTACCTGGGGAACTGAGAAAAGGTTTCGTTTGAATCGGACTAATAATTAAATAGTTCTGCTTTTGGAGGCAGAGTGGTGGCGAAGGAGGGAGTTTCGATCAGAGCATTCACGCGATAGTTAAACTACAATGGAATATTCACCTCCCCACCACACAGAATTAAATCAACGGCGTTAAAAAATTAGGAATTATTAACTTTTGAAACAAAAACAAAATCACTGTTTTTTTTTTTTTTGTTTTTTTTTACATACAAAAACAGTAAGTTATTGTTGTTATTTTCTAAAATCAAATACATAAATGACGTATACATGAAAAAACTCTAAAAATCTCATAAAACAAATTGCAAAAATTCGCAACTCGCTGTTCGAATTGCAATCAGCTGACGGCATTTTCATCTGCCAATCACAATTGTCCGGTGGACTTCCATCTGTGCCTACAATTCTATCAGCTACCAATCATAACTGCCCTCCAATGATGTTTGGCTTGCAGTGGGCGATTTGTGACGTCATTTGAAACAAAATAGTGCAAAACATGAAAACGCTGCAAAACATGAAAAAAATGAAACTAAAAGAAAAAAATCTAATAAAAAAATTTGGTTAATAAATAATCCGCTCTTTCCTTTTAAAATTAAGATTTTTTATCTGTAAAGAATTATCAACTTTCTCCAAGCTAAAAAAAAAAAAAATGGCGATTGTGAGTGTATCGGAGACTGAAATGGAAGCAACCTTCGAACCAATCAATCGTTCTTGGTAAAATTACTTTTTGTAGAAGGAAAAAATCGCCACAAAATCAAAAATCGCTGTACGAATTTCGCATAAACTTTATTGAAAAGAAGATAAAATTTACTATATTGGGCTAATAGATTGGAACCGGATTCCGGTTACACAATGTGGGTAAATCGCAGCAAAACGTCAAAAAACACTAAAAATCGCATATTTAAAATCATGATTTTTTATCTGTAAAGAATTATCAACTTTCTCCAAGCTAAAAAGAGAAAAAAACAAGTTGGAAATTGTACGTCAAACGTGACAAACGAGGTGCGTTCGTACTGTAGCTAGTTATATAAATATTCAGACCTAGATGATTTTTAATTATGTGAAATGAATTATATCGTCTGCAGATTAATTTCTGTAATAAAATAAGTGTCTCGGTCGCTTGACGATTTAACATCCATCGGAAGCTCCTCTAACAAGAAAGCACCGATTTAAAAAAAAAATTCAAATTTCTTAATAAATATTTTTATTAATACCTCCTAAAGTTTTGATTCGATTTTAATAAAATTTGAAATGTCTCGACAAAATTCTGCAAAGATAATATATCTTAAATCTTAAACCATTCGGTTGGGTAGTTTTTGCGTTGTTATATGCGGACGGACGGACGGACGGACGGACGGACAGACGGACGGACGGACAGACAGACGGACGGACAGACGGACGGACCAAGCGACGATAATAGGTGCTACGTATTTATATAATTACGAACGCACCTAAAAATGACGATTCTGATCGTATCTGAGGTTGAAATGGAAGCGCAACCACCGAACTAAACAAGCATTCTGGCAAAATTCCTTAGTGTCAAAGGAAAAAAATCGCCAAAAATTCAAAAATCGCTGTACGAATTTCGCATCAACTTTATTGAAAAGAGGACAAAATTTACTATATTGGGCTAAAAGATTGGAACCGCATTCCCATTATTAATGTGGAAAAATCGCATCAAAACATGAAAAAACACTAAAAATCGCATAAATTTTTTAATTAAAAAAATTCTATTCAAAAATACCAAAATCTGGCTTCGAGGTACAAAACTACATGCATAAAGGTACCTTCCTACCGAATTTTGTAGGTCTGCGTGCAGCGGTCCCTTCAGAACACAACTGAGAAACACACATACACACACACATACAAAAACACAAACTTGCTTCTTTATTATAGTTGGAGATAATAAAGAGTGATTGTCGAAAGTATTGCCATTTACTCTTAATGTCAAAAAATATAACGGATTTTTGTATTTATAACAGATTTTATGTCACAAAGATCAGAAGACTTATATATATTATTTTCCACACTTTTCATACAAATTAGTAATTTTAAGAAGAAAAATTCTTTAAGATTTTTTCCTTACAAAATACATATTATATAAAGATACAGATGTAAACAGTATATTACAACATAAAATATCGTTTTGGGTTTCACTGTCCAATCGAAAAAAAGTAAAATTCGAATGTACAAATAGTTTGCATTATTTTAAAGTTTTAAATTAAAGAATTCTATCGGAACTCCACTTTTATTTATTTTATTATTATTTTTTATAGTTCTGGATACATTTTTGAAGATCGGCCTAAATTTGGGTAACTGTGTTCCATCACAGTTCCATCACAGTCCAATACCGAATATTTTGTCAAAACGAGTTACAATATGTGCAGTCAATCGTCATCAGAAATTTCCAAAAGGAAGAAAAGAAGAAAACTTGTTGAAATACATACAACGTCTCACAAGAATACATCTAATGCTCTGATAGTCAAGTTTAAGGCCACTGTAAGTGTAGCAGGTGCTTACGTTGAAAATAAGATAAAGACAACATTAGTTCACGTTTAAAATGACACTGAGAAAAACAAATAGAATAGAATCATCAATCTATAATTCTGTGAATTGAAGAATTTTGAATTTTCCATAAGACGGGTTCATCTTATTTCATATAACAATTATACAAAACATTTCAAGCACCTATTAACACTAAGACATACTCATTATTTTAGTTATTTTTATAGCAGTATTTGCATATATTTTTCATATTTTAAATATAATTGTGGATAATTTATATATATAAAGTCATTGGCGTAAAAGTAAAATAATACAGTTTTGCTTTATGATGTAGGAATTTCTTTTTTAAATTTGTAGCGTTTCGTCGACAAGTAATTAAACAACAGATTATTCAACAGATTATTGAAAACGTAAATAAGAAGTGTCATTTGTAAACGAAATAACAAAACAATTATTTAGAAATACACAAAAGGATAATTTTTTTAGCAAAAGTATTACAAAATCATAAAACTTTCATTCTTTAAATAAATATATCCTGGGGAATTCCCAGCGTCTATTTAGGTACATTTTCACCCCTTTACGATAAATTTGTCTTCGTAAGAACATTTATTTCTATATTCTAGCTTATAAAACATTTTCGTTCAAGTAAATAATGCAAATGTGATGTTCTGGTTCGCAATATCTGAAATTTATCGCAATTTATTATTCAAAAATTTTCCTGTTTTATCAAACAAATGAAAAGTAATTTCCATGCTGTCATATAGAGCATAAAATGATCGAATGATATGTTAATAATATTTTATATCTATATTTTCAAATATCTGCAGAATCATGTTAGTGATCGTGAATTGTTTTTCATTCTTACATATAATCTTTCCATTTTCTAAGTGATAACATGAAAGCCGATTAGTTTATAAAATTTTATTTCCTTCTTTCAAATAAAATATACGAAAATGTATTTATACTATTTGTTATGTATTGGGTCATAAATAAAATATTTTACGGGTATTCAAAATTGTTAACATATAATTATGATTAATAATATTTTCATGAAAACATGGATATTTTAAATTTTCTCAATAATACATTAAAGTAACGGTATTAAAATATGTATTCCCTGATGTATATAAAATGGCTTAGAAGCTACTTTAATTATGTAACTCAGAAT
Source organism: Maratus michaelseni (assembly GCA_963931845.1). Taxonomy (NCBI): domain Eukaryota; kingdom Metazoa; phylum Arthropoda; class Arachnida; order Araneae; family Salticidae; genus Maratus; species Maratus michaelseni. The sequence goes on from OZ007592.1 coordinate 305,424,059, forward strand.
AATGATTCACTGTAATACAAGACCGAAAATACAGGGTGAACACAATTTAGTTGGGCAATTTTCTAACAGAATAATTTGTGAAATATTAATTGTAATATATCAGTTAAAATGGAAATTAGTAGTATGAATGGGTCCAATATTTGCGGATAGATGCTATCAATACACTGTTAAAAATTTTCTCCTTGGTTGAATTAACTTTTGATGTTGCATTCGCTGTAACCATTCAATATGGCGAAATCTCATTCCAATATTTGGTTGCAACCGGAGAACAAGATTTCACCTATTGTAACCTGTGGTGTAACTCATGATTTTTAGAATACCTTAATAAAAATTTTGTTTTAAAAATATTCACGATTAATATAACAGTTAAATAAATATAATATTTTGCGACACAAGTTCCTTATAATAAACATATTTATCGACTGAATTATGCACAAAATACGTATTTGTTAGAACAAATTCTTATTACATGAATTAAAACTTTTAAGCATTTTATTCGGTGATAATGCGAATATTAAATCACAATTTTGTATATTTGACAATTATCAAAACAAATTGAAATTAACATAATTTAATTCGTGCGAATAAATTTCTTCTAAATGATACAGCGATGAATATTCTAAATTATACAGGCACAATCAAAATTTTCCATTCATGAATAATTGTAACTCTAATTTACGTATTATGTTATCTATTTCTTTAAAAAATGTCTATGCATCTCTAGCGTGCACACCTGTAATCATTTTCTCTAATGATGTTAAACGAGCACGCTCCATTTAAACTTCGGGGAAAGATTGATCATTTTGAATGAATTACTCTTATTGTCTTAATTTTTGTTTTTCTAATATTGTAATCAAGATAGAAAACCGGCAATGGAATATTGGAATTTATTAGCGTTTCGATGTCTCCCAAATCCATTTTTGCTATTTTTACAACGAATTGGTATGTAAGTGCGTATGCGTGAGTGAATGTTGGCGCTTCTTTACGTGTTCAAGTTTGACTTGACGACAGAGATCGTTTTTTACGATGCATGTAAGTATTGTTAAAAATATTTAATTTCTACGTGCCAGGGGAATACAAGTATTCCAATTTCAAATGTTCCGTGCATCGTTAGAATGTATACTTTTATTGGAGATTTCAAATGTCAGTCATAGGCCTAGCATTTTACGTACGATAGAAAGGTGAGGGGACGTATCTTTCATCCGTAGTTGAGCTATTTAGAACGCCTCTGCTCGCACATGGTGCATTGTTGCTGTCGGAGTGTAACTGGAAAGTTCTCGTACATTCCAATTGGATATAAAAAGGCGTATCAAGTACGCGTGATACAGTAGTAGTACGGTGAATCAGCTTTTAATGATAACTTATCTGATCATAGTTGTTTACCGTACGATTGAAATTCATTGTGCCTCACTGTTGTAATTTATTTCCTGTTCTTGATTTAACATGTTTATAAGTACAAAGATATTTCTTTGAGCCATTTTAAGTACGTTTTAGATAATAATCCAATCATTTATGACATCTATACTGTCTGATTGCTACTTCCTTGCTGTATATTTAACACATTCGGCAGTTAATGTTTATTTAGCTTTGTTGTGAATTCCAGATTTTACTGCAGCATTCTTAAAATAAATTAGATGGAACCCGTCAAAACTTGACGGAAAAAAAATTACAATAACAATATTAGTAAAATAAGCTTGCATATGAAACAGTCTTTCCAATATTTTATTTTAAAAGTTTTTTTCCCACAGTGAATTACAGTACTATTTCCGATGCAAACTCCAAACGAACAATCAATAAACAACCGTGTAATAATGCAAATCAGTTTGATATTACCGCCATATTCCCCACGGCAAGAAAGAAAATTTCCTGGACCTATTAAGTATCACACAAATAGTATATCCCTACGTTCATCTCATATTCAGTCAATAAAAGAACATAGTAAATAAAGCACACATCTGCCCCCCCCCACACTCCTGTAATAATGCAACTGAATGAGCTCCTATGCGCATGTGCATTGCATCTCCCCAAACGCGCCGTCGAAATTCGACGTAATTTTTTTTTTAATTTTTAAATTAAAAGTTTTAAAATGTCTTCTTTAATCATTGTTCGTTTAAAATCCATATCTTCTGAAACGCATCCATTGTTGTAAGCTAATCCATTTTTTTTTTCAATTCCTACTATTAGCTCACACTCTCTATATATTTATGTATCTTGTTCAAATTTTCAATAGTTAATAAAATATTTTCTATTCATCCACTCAAGCTCAAATACATTTTTAATTTGTCGTGGATGACACTGGATGTTAATACAGTTTTTTCAAATATTTATTCATTAATTAAATTTAATTAATTAATTTTAGTTTTATATGCGAGAGAAAGTTTTCTTGCCATTGTTTTCATAAATGAAAATGAAAGATTTTCCTCAAATTAGTGATGCCACAAAAATAAAATACCGAAACGATGATTATATAAAAAAAAATTTTCAATAAAGATAACGTGGGACATTAATGCTGCACGGGTTTATTTTATATATTTATGATTAAAAAGCAGGAATTGACTTATAATTTTTTTTATGTATTACTTCTTATGTAAAGATGAAGAATTTTTTTTTGCAATAATAAATCAATCTGCGGATAAGGGAGATTTTTTAATGTTTTCAAATGTAATTTATTTGTATGATTTTTTCGGTTCCTTTACATAATCAGGATGATTATTCCTTTTCCATCACAGTCGGGGATTTTTTCCTCTTATACAGTTAAATATCCAACGGATCTTTAAAAAATAATAATAAAATACAATTCCTAGCATATTCTGATGCAACATATAATACATCAACGAATTCAAGATATCAATTTTATGTTAATCATAAACTAAAAATAGTTTTTTTTTCTTCGACAGATTTTAGTTTAGCGCCAAAATGCTCTATCTTATGGATAATCTAATCTTATGGTTTATCAGGGGTTTTTATTATTTTTTCAGTTTTTATGATGGTTAAGAAAATCTATTTACAATTGGGGCAACTTTCCCAGGGACTATGTTACATTATTAAAGCAAACTGATGATCATTGTTGAGATAGAATTGAAAAATATTTCATGCTTGAAAATTATTTAAAAATTCAGTTTTCAAATAAACTTCAATCGAAAACTAATTTTTTTTCTAATTGATGATGTAAGAACTGAAATTGTAAAATGTAGTAAAATGTAGCAAATAAATTGATAATTTGAAGTATTTAGAAGTGATGTAAGCGCGATGAAAGCTAACGCGATTGCGCCGTTTGTTGTCACAACCGCTATACATTTCTAAAAATTGCAACTGTGTTTTGGCTGGCGTCCAAAAGTAGACTACCATTTTTTGACATTGAAAGAGAAATTCACAGTGAAAGAAATAAGACTTTGCCCCTAATAAGGAACTGTTAAATGAACTTATAACAAACCTACCAAAATAATGCCTATAAAATATTAGCCTTACATTGTTTATTCTTGTTAAAAATACAAACATTTTTTCAGTTTTTTTTAAAATTATTTTATTATTATTATTATTTTTACCATAACATTATTTTTAATAATTTTAATTTTCCTGAAATCCTTTACTTTTGTGATTTTTTTCATTAAAAAATGAAATCTTCTAACCTATAATTAAAAAAAATAAGTAATTGGTAATATGTAATCAAGGTATGCAATCAGAATGAAGCAACCAATAAAGGCTCCAATTCTGACCTTTAAAATTAAAAATTTAAAAATCAATTACGTCATGTTGACACAATCAATTTTTCTTTTTAGTTTTATCAATGTTAAAATGCATTTCAAGCTAAGCATAACGTCATTTTCACATAAGCATAACGTCATTTTCATTCTAAGCATAACTTTTCACACGTGCATTGTATAGGTTACTTTTATGCTTAAACACCATGTATACAATATATATACTACTGTAATGTAACTAATTGTACTGAAAAAATGACATCAAGAAAGTTATAATGCATAATGATAAAATAAACCCAATGGACAATATTCCGGTGACGTCACAATAAATATGAATTATTATTCGCTTATAAAACACGCGGATAAATATTTTCACAGAAATTTAACTTGCAAATTAAAAAATTCGGCCTAAAAGCCCCGTGCTTTTAATATTTATTATTTTTCTTTTATCCTCGCAACCACAGAGTTTCTCGTTACTCTGTGCCTCGCCACAGTGGGAGTTATTGCAGACTTTATGACGTCATACGCAGAAGTAAAAGTTTATTATTTTTTTTTATTATTGGTGCCGGCTAACTGAAAAGTACCTAATTTGGATATAGTTTTTTTTTCTTAATGGGACGACGGGATAATGAAGTACCAGAATATTTTTCTGCATTTTATAGTTATATTAAGAAATACGGTACTTCTCTATTATCCCGTCGACCACTTTTCATAACAAAAAGCTATCGCCAAACTGTAACGCCAAATAAACGGGAGAACGTTGCCATTGGAATATCAAAATAATTAAATAAATAAAATATAAGAATTTAAGGACACGATTATTATTTTAATTAATGGAATAACTAATAAATCAGTAAAACATTATTAAAAATACACGCAAATGCCGAATTAAAAACCACTTGATGACATAACAAACACGTATAATGCTTTTGACATCAAGGAAATGGGACTGCAGTTTTGGCGTTTAATTTTACAGTTTGGCGATAGTTTTTTTGCTATGAAAAGTGGTCGACGGGATAATAGAGAAGTACCAGAAATACATATTTTTAAGATTTGCTGAATTAATTATTTGTTTACTTTTTCATGCATTATATTATTGAAGGTTGGTAGTTCTCTTATTCTTTTAAATATCCCCTACTTATATAAAAATAGCGTGCGTTCTTTGTGGTGTTTCGCATAAACGTTGTAAAATTCAGGTTATTAGATTTTATACAACTTTGCAAACTTAACTGCTGATGAAGCTGTCAATTTTGGCGATTTACCTGTTACCTGTAAAATGTTTGTTTTTGGTATAGACCGAACTAAGAAAAATTTGTGTACTTTTCCGTTATACGAACACCATTGTCGCTAAGCATACATTTACATACATTTACATGTATGGCATGGTGTCCGTATAACGGAAAAGTACCAAAATTTGCGATCAAATAATTGAATTTCGTTAAGCATTAAATTTTCGGCACAGATGTCATATACGCACCACATTGGCGCGACTGCAACAAAATGTTAATTTTATGCCTCACATGGTAACCCGCTTATTTTGTTTATATTGCTTTTGATTTACTTTTATTTTTTATTTTAATTCTTTAAATTGTTTTTATTATGTATATCAATATTTATTTATATCAAACTATCATTTATTCATTTTTATTTCCCTTTTTTTTTAAATAATAGAAGCTATTTCATTTATTACGTTATTTTATTTTTTATATTGAAATAAAAAAACACGTGCTATTATTCCATGCTATTTGTAACTAATATTCAAAAACAAAGTTTTCGCTAAATTGGTGGGGTAAAAAAAATCACGCCAATGTGGTGCGTATATGACATCTGTGCAAAATTTTCTTATTTTTAATCTGAGAAAGAAACAATAATAATGGATTTAATTAATTTAGCAATATGCGGTGCAACCAAAACAGTTTTGATTAAATCAGTACAGATATCGCAGACGCACCGGGGTTCATTTTTGGCGCAAAAACGACGATTTTTGCTTTGTATGGCAACCTGGTGTTTTATAATAAAATTGAATATGTGTGTAATTAAATAAAGTAAAATAGGTACTTTTATGTTAGCTGGACGTCAGGGATAACTCTCCAAATCTTGCTTCAATTGGAACCATTTAAATTGCATCATTTTACGTGAGATTTGTTATTCATATTGATATGTTTATGTTTAGATATTTTAATATGATTATATTATAGCTAATTTTAAGTAAGTTTTTTAAGATTTTATATTACAATGTTACAATATAACCTAGTTGATATTAGCTAATGTCAAAAGATTGGCGAACCACGGAGGTAAGAGATTAAACTCTATTCCTCGCAACAGTGGGTGTTGCCGACTTTATGACGTCATAAGCAGAAGTAAAAGTTTAATTGAAAATTATGGCTAATTAATTAAGTTTTCGAACAAACGAATGCACGATAACAAATCTGTGTCCAAATATCTTTCATTTAAAAAAAAGAATGGTGTAATTTGATGCAGTAGTTTGCTCCCACGAATTGTCGAAAGAAAATACTTAGCGTTTTAAATATATAGATGTAATATGGAGTCTATCTAAATGTCTGGCATTGTTCAATTACTAATCCACACGAACCCTAATATCGAAACAACTGGATTCCAAAGTGGGATTTTTAACTAATCCAAGTTCAATTAAATAGTTTACTACCTGCAATAACTAGCAGAGGCAGGGAGGTGCAGTAACTTAAACATAAAATTGAAGTCTTAATGAAATGAAACCTCAAAAAGACAAAATTACAGAAGAAATTAAATATTTTTAACATATTCAGGGTTAAATGAAAGAAGAAATGAAAGCCGGATAAGACCAACAGGATGGACAAATACATTCGAGATAAGATGAAATAAAGAAAGAAAAGTAAACTGGACAGGAATAGAAGAATAAATATATGGAGTCTGTGAAATATGTATTAGAAAGAAAACAAACTTTTATGGAAATGCACAGATTGCATAAAAATAAAATTTCATAAATGAAGTCATCGGGCAAGAAAAATTACAAAAAAAACAGACAAAGTTAATAAAATGGAAAGAAGTTTCTAATAAAATATAGAAGGAAAATAGAAAATAAAAGAGAATGAAAATTTGATCATAAATTAGATGGAAACATTCTGAAGAGAATAAAAAGAAATGTTTAAAAGAAAATAGAAGTAAATCGTAAGAGAAAAAAAAGGTGAGAATGACAAGAGAGAGATTAAAAATAAATGTGTACGCTAATGTTGCACTTTTAGTTATACTAAATAGTAATTAATCATATTTTAATTTTGTTCCATGCTAATATTTGCTCTAAATAAAAATAAAAATGTCGAAGTACAGACTTTACGAAAATTAAGTGATTCATATATAATTGCAATTTTAAATTAACAACGCTAAAACTACGGTTCTATTTATCGTACAATAAAAATAAAACAGTTTGGGAAAGGTACAAAGCTGGGCTTTAATAAATTGTAATAAAATCGTTTTGACAATTTTGGTCGAAAACCACTTTTTAAACGTAGTCAGATACCTTAAAGTTGATCGAGTCATAAAACAAGATTAAGAGATATTTGAAATTGAAGTTAATGGGCTTCCTTGTATTTCATTTAAAAAAAGGGGGACTAATGCCATTTATTGTTCATATTTACAACCTAGAACATTTGCTTGTTCTTTACGGCAACAAACAAAATACTGTCTTTAAAACATGAATTCATCTTAAAAGCGGTTGATTGAGGAAGTAGATTGGATCCTTTTTGAACGTTTCACTTGTTTGTTTTACAAATGATTTTTTTTTGTATTGGAGGTTGAAACTTTCCATTTTTACAAAAAATATATGTGTTTCAGTAATATCCTGAAAAATATTACAAATATTTTGTTAATTGCTTGTACAAATTTAAAAAAACGCTGAAGTAATAGAGATAGGAAAGTTATTCATAAATAATATTTTGAGCATAAAAATTATAATCTTCCAAAGGGAACTTGGCCGATAACCTTGAAAGAAGTCTCATGTTCACGGGGAAAGAATGTTTTTAACAGATACAGAAGACATTATTTCATTTAAAAAGTATATTTTTCTAACTGCTTATAGTGGTTGTCACATTAATTAATGAATAATTTCATGCAAAATTTTTTTTTATCCATCGGTCAAATTATCGCGGGAAAACTAACTATATCAAAAACCAGAAGCAAAAAAAGTATACTTGAGTAACGATGGCGTAATTTTGACGACACTTGCCCAAAAAAATTCGCTTTATTGTAATTTTTAAACGTCTAAATATCGCACAATTTGCTTTTTACTCTGTCAAATAGGAGAAAAATGTACTTTCAAATGTAATTTGTTTGAAAACTGTATCTCAATTAATTGTTTTTTAAATAATTTAGAAGCATGATTTTTTAAACTCTATTTCTTCGGCCTGTTTACTGCAGGTTAACCCGTTTGCACTTAAATTAATATAAATTGTTTAGAAAATGTCTCCGGATAATACGTCTTAACAAAATTAAAACTTCCTCAATAATTATACATAAATACAATTACACAAAAATTTATCAGATACGTCATCAGACTACGAACTTAAATACTGACGTATTAAGAATAACAAAAACTGCTGTTAATAGTGAAATCTTTGCAATTTCTTCGGATATTAATCCCTGGCTTGCGGCTAATGCAAAATTACCATTTTTGATAAATTGCAAAACATTTTTTAATAAAAATTAATATTTTTCATATAAAAATAGCTTTTGATGTTGTAGGTGGGCAATCTAAAGATTATATTAAATATAAACAATCTGTTACAGATTTCAATGAAAAATGGTTTTTATCAGTGTATGGGATAGTATCTACTTTATCCCGGGGAGCTCGGGTGGAATCCTCTAATTACACATTGTATAATGAATGTTTCTTATGGAGAGGAATTTATTAAAGGTTTGCACCTGGCAAAATAAGATGTAGTTTAAAAAATAACCTTTAGAAATCTTATTTTCCTTATTAGTACATATCTTTAAAAATAATATTGTTTATAAATCAATTATCAAATCCAGTTAGATAAATTAACAGAATTAGATTCGCTTCAATATATTGCTTCTAATCCATACACTGCATTCGCCAACAAAGTTTTCCAGTCACAATTATTTGTAGTTTTCATTTACGCAATGTATTATTCATTTCTAGAACCATGTTTATACATTTCCAAACGCGTTTACCAGTTTCTATATATTTACCAATGATGTTAAACGAGAGTGCTTCATTCTAACCTGCGGAAATTATCAATACAATTGCAAAGATATTTTGAATGTATTATTCTAATCGTCTGCGTATAATTTTAATTATTTGTAATGAATTTGTCAATGTTCAATGTTTAAACCAACAATGCATTTTCATTTATATTAAATATTATTAATGGCATTTCATTCATTATTTAATCATATGTAACTAATTATTTAATCATATAATCATATAAAAATAATTTAAATTCGAATTTTCGAGATTTATTATAAAATCCTGGGAACATTACGAATTTATTGCATTACGAATTTATTGTGTTCTTTTTTGAGCAAAATTCATTCTGTTCTAGGAGGAGTAAATGTGAAATACAAACATATATTCAGCTTTTAATATATTTGATAACAATATTTACCGAATGGATTTTCGAAAACTTTAATTGAATTGATTTTTAATGCGATGAAACTATCAAAAGAAATATTTGTTTTAAAAAACAGACATATTCAGTAATAAAACACATCTTCGAAGAAACATATTTATATTATTGAAATTTTCAAAACCAATATTAATTAGCATAATTAGATCAAATTGCATCAATTGAATCTCAACGATACACGTAATTTCCATTCAAAAGTTTCATTTATGCAATGTAATATTCATTTCTGGAAGAGCTTGCACGCATTTCTAACACGCTTATGAGAATCCCTAATGTTGTTAAACAAGCGTATTTCATTTGAACATTTCAAAATTATTCATTGCATTAGAAAGCTATTTTTAATGCGTTATTCTAATCGTCTGCTTGTAATTTTAATTACTTATTAAGAGTTTGGCAAAGTTCAATGTTTACGACAACGGTGCAACTTGAATTCTAATAAATATTGTTTAATCGTAATTGAGCTCCGTATTTCGTGCTGAGATTGTGTTCTTTTTATAAAAGAATATTTCTATGTACCGCTACTGAACGTTTTAAATATTTAATAAGATGTAAATGAAGGTATTGAAGTTATTCTTGGACAATTGTAGGCAATCTCTAAAGTAGTAATTTCTTTATTACAGTGCCTTGTTTAGTTTCACTTAACATCATTATAAATGGCGCTGCGCTGTGTCAAATTATTAGACTGCTCAAAGGTATGTATAAAGATAGATTAAAGTTCCCTCCGTTTTTACTCTTCGTTATGTTTCATCTTTAGAAACTCCAAAAATGCTGTTTTTTACATCATTATAACAGTTTGGGACAGTATCTTGCCATTTATCGGTGATATTAATAACTAAAACAAACAAGTTGGAAACTTTACGTCAAACTTGACAAATGAGGTGCATTCATACTATAGCTAGTTATATGAATATTCAGATTTTGATGATTTTAAATTCTGTGAAATGAATTATATCGTCTGCAGATTAATTTCTGTAATAAAATAAGTATCTCGGTCGCTTGACGATTAAATCTCGGAAGCTCCTATAACAAAAAAACACGATTTTTTTTTAAATAAAATTTCTTAATAAATATTTTTATTAATATCTTCTAAAGTATTGATTCATTTTTCATAAAATTTGAAATGTCTCGACAAAATTCTGCAACGATAATATATCTTAAATTTCAAACCGTTTGGTTGGGTAGTTTTTGTGCTATTATATGCGGACAGACAGACGGACGGACGGATCAGACGACGACTATAGGTGCTACGTATTTATATAATTACGAACGCGCCTAAAAAGCGTTTCGAGTTCAAACATTACACATCTGCAAGGACAACTTTAAAAGGTGTCAACTTTTACTTATTTTGAACCTTTTTAAACTTTCAATTTATTTTAGAATTTCTATAATATGATACTTCGTTTTGTTTTACTGGCAATTTGAATAAATATTTTAAACCGAAATTTGTTTTTTTTTGGAAAATTATTTGTATTAATTTCTCACATAGCATACGGCTATACTAATACTGGTTTAGAAAAATATTTTGTAATATACAGTGCGTGTGAAAACTTTAAGGACAGCAAAAACTTGTAATAATTTTGATAAATATAAAATGAGATAGTTGAAATGGGAATTTAATGTTGATTATAAAGTAAAAATACAAATATAAAAGTGAACAAAATGTACCTGTGAGCATTTTATTGCAAAAAAAAATATTATTATGCAAAAAACCGCTATTTTCGCCTGTGTAAAAACATTAAGGAGAGCACTATTTTTTGACAGAAATATTATATATAATTATTATTGATTTGCATTTTAAAAACTCTTGTGTATAGTGATTTTAATGACGTTTTCGATTATGAAATTTGTTTATTTTATAATGATTCCAAAAGCAAGTTAACTGACTGAATATGAAAAAGGTGCTGTTGAATCTCTTTCATTGTCAGGAATAATTTTTCGGCCTATCTCAAAAAATGTAGGAAGACTTAAAACTGTCATCAACAATTTTTTAAGGTTAAAAAGTTTCAGGTGTGGAATAAAAACACTGAAGGAAGAACAAAAGCCTCATTTCCCAGAGGTGACAGGACACTTTTAAGATTAGTATCAACTGGAAAATACTCAAGTAATGACATTTTACAAATAACTGGGTTCAATGCATGCCTGAAAACAATCTACAATACAATTACTCGATCTGGGAATTTCCAATGCATAGCAAAATTGTGTAAGCCCTCTTTATTAACTACATACAAAAACCAGCGTTTACAGAGAGCAAGGCTGCAAGTTATTTTCTCCGATGTAAACACTTGGAACTGAGATGGTTCTGATGGCTGGAAATATTGTTAGCATGTTTTTAGGAAAGAAAAAGAATTTTTCTCAACACGTCAATTAGGTGGTGGATCCATTATGACATGAGGCTGTTTTTCGTTTAACGGCGTGGGCTCATTTATATTTCTTTCAGGAAAGGCTAATACAAATCATATATAAAAACTCTTTCTGACAATCTTTCATCAGTTGCAACACTATAGCAGGGGGAAAATGGATTTATCAGAAAGATAGTGCGCGTATCCACACATACCGTAGAACAAAACTCTAACTCCAGAAGAAAAAATATAGAAGTTTTGCAATGGCCACCCATTGCAAAATTGAAGTCCTGATCTAAAACCTATCTAGAACATGCGGAGAGATCTAGAAAGACAAGTTAAGGTTCAATTTTGCTTTCACCAAAATTGAAGGCATTTTTCCTCAGTTTCAGAACTTGGATTTACGATCGAAGATGAATGGTACAAATCTAGTCTCAAACTATTCCAAAAATTAATAATGTCCATGAAAGATAGAATATTTGCGATCATTAAAAGCAATGGTGGGTGCACAACATATAAAGTCTTCATTACCGTATTGTTTTTATTTTGCTGTCCTTAAAGTTTTTACACAAGCAGAAATAGTGTTTTCTGTATAATTACTTCATTTTCGCAATAAAATATTTACAAATAAATTTTGATAACATTTTTATTAGCTTTTCAACTTTATGATACATATTATAGTAAACATTTTTCCCATCTGATTTGAAATTTATCAAAACATTAAAATTTTTTGCTGTCCTTAAAGTATTTACACGCACTGTAGACTGTTAGTTTAAAGTATTAAAATTTATGTGATTACTATGGAAAATTTCTATTTTTTGGATGGGGGGGATGAAATCTAGAAATGATAGTCATATTGCAACTTTTACGTCAGAATCGAAGCATAATTTCATATTTATTTTTACAAAATAAGGTACTTTTTTAGAAAAACTGTTCGAACATTTGCAGTTCACTTATAGAAAAAAGAAATACATTTAATTTATAATTGAAATGAATATGTATTGGGAATTTATTTTGTGTTTAAAATGAATTATCTTTTCAATTAAAAATTTCTTTTTTTTACAAAAGCCATGATCTCATCATGATGCCGTAGCAATATAAAACTCATTTCTAATAACTTTGAGTATAATCTGAACATAGAAGCTTAATCCTGTATGCCATCGTTTGTAAAATGTGTAATGTACAAAATATCGATTTTTTTATCACACTTTTATAATAAAATAAAGTTCACTTATAAAATACATTTCTGTATCATATTGCAGTAATCAATTGTAGTTCACTTATCAAATGCATTTTTTATCATACTTCCATAACGATTAAAATATTCATGACGATATGGTAAATTGGAAACGTAATAGAGTAAATTTGGACAACTTGTTATGAGTAGTTTACTGAAACCAGAATTTCTTACAGAATTTGATGAAACTTTGCTTAAATACTCTACATATATCCTTGTACAAAGGAATCATTATACATGTATAATTTGTTACCACAATTTTATTAATAAATACTTTCTAAAAAAATCAAATCTTCGCATTGATAAGTTAATTGTGCTGTAAATGAAACAATTTTGAGTTTATTTCAAGTTTTAACAAAATACAGTAAATTCTGTCTAAGGCAAATGCTGTGAAAGACGGAAAGCAGTCTATTGGTGAAAGTCCCGCAGAATGATTCAAGCATTATTTTCCAATTTTCGATTTTATCTCACGTAAGATATCCGATCTTACCCCTGGAAAATGAGCAAAAAAGGACATTTATAAATACTGATAACTAGTTTATGTAAGTAAATGTATCTTTATTAAATATGTTATACACAAAAATGTAAAAAGTGTCAGTAATTGTAAATGTGTTTGTATTTAAAAAAATTGAAAACTAGCAAATATTAAAAGACAAAACTGATAAAATATATTTTCCAACACATAAGCTACTCAAATGCAGACACAGCGCTATCGTAATGGACGTTTCTTCTTCTTTCCCAGAGCTAAGTATTTCAGCCGTTACTCACTACGGAACTGCTCATATTGAGGCAAAACTAAGTTTTTCGATTTCTCCCGATATACGATTTAACCTTACTCTTACCTACTACATAGAATCACACATCTGTGCTCTAGGATGGCTCCTTCAAGTCAGTACCAGATATGTGCAAATTATACGAAAGAAAATAAATGTCTCTATTTTTTACTTGGAACAAAAGAAAGAATATATTTCAATGACTTTTTCAAAAATTGTAATTCTAAATTTGATGTAGATAAGTCTAGTTTTTCGTATGGGTTTGTATTTATAATTTAAAAAATAAAAAAATGTCTTTTCATATTTAAGCTTTAATCATACTTTCGGTCTGGCATTAGACCTTTGGTGTAGGAATTAGACGGGTAATGTTTCCATCAGTAATTGTTGAACGATTATAGTTATTTACACATAAGTTATTTAAATCAACATATGAATGTGTAGAAATAGTGCAGTAAAAAAAAAAAAAAAATCAAGATTACACCTAATGTACCACAGTCTACACCTAATTCTGCTGCAAATCATCGAATGAAAATGTGACGGTTACCAATCAATTAGTAATAATGTGTACTACTACCTTTTCGCTACTGAAAAAAAAAAATTGAAAAAATGTTGGAATAGGTTTTTTTACCTATTTTGGCTTCTAATATGATAATAATAAGATAATTTAAAAAATTGATGTACCAGGGTGCCAGTAAATGGAGGTGGTCCACATATGTGGATCTTGGAACTGAACTGCAAAAAAGTTCAAAATTTCGGAAAATTATTTTAAGTATTCGTTTCTTTTTAAAATTGCAAAAATGTTTTTTTTTATGTAAAGTAATTAATTATTATTTGTTATTGCTTTGAAAGTATTAAATTAATTAAATTGTAAATCTCAATATTTTAAGATAACTTTTGTCGAGAAATATATTTAAGAAATGACTAGGAAACTCAAATTTTATTACGTTATTTTTTACTAAGTGTGAAATATTTCAAAACAATTATTTTTCAAAATGCATAAATAATCGTTACAATTTATACACATAACTCTTGTTTTGGATTTTCATCCTTCCAAACGACACTTAGACGCATTTTTGATGTCTAAAAATCTTTTCAAATGTCCTACATTGTCAAGAAGGATTTCCTTATAAGGTATGTTAACAACTTTTCTTTGTTTCTTTGGCATTTATCCTTCTTCATCCGAGATTGAATATATTTGCGGCCTACCTCTACGTGGAGTTACATCATTCCTTCCTTCATACTTGATCAGAGATGTAGCAATGTACATCCTATATTATATTAATGACATGTATTTTTTCATGTTGATCGCTTTATTATATCTTAACGCAATTTATCCAGCAATTAGAAATAATCAAATCAACAAAGTGATTAAATACACACGTTGTCCATTCATTTCTTTTGGCTGCACATCGATAATTGGCTAGGTACTGATCACAAAGATATGTACCACCCATAGATACGTTATACATCTTAGCTACAGCTGGCTGGTGTACATTTACCTTTTTCTTATCCTCTTTCGACCATCTCAAGCATATTGAAGTTGGTTCACTTCTAAAACATGTTGAAAGAAAAGTAACTGACTGATTTTCTTTCCACTTTAATACATAACAGTTCCTGACAAAAATATTTTTATTTGTAAAAGGTATTCTGCCCTCTTTAAACAAATAAAAACTCTGTCTGTATAGATTACGTGATTGAAATCTTGGGGCACACTTTCCCACAATAATTTAACAATGCCCCCAACTAAACCAAAGTCTCGCATATCTTCTTCTGAAATACTACCCCTGCCAACGTATATACAGAAATCTAATACCAATCCATCTCTAGCAGACAGAATAAAATTTTTTAGACCTAAAAGATTTAGTTTTGAAGGTACATATTGTCGGAAAGCCCATCGCCCTGCAAAAGGAATCATTTGCTCGTCCAAAGATATATGTTTAGGACGAGGTAGGTGCATGAAATTGACAGGTGTTTTTATTCTGAAACTATATAATTCAAATACATCTTCTAATTTTTAGCAAAGCTGATCCTTCCAAAAATGCTCTTAAAATCGATGTTTTGAACCGAATTCCCAACTCGCCAGTCCAAAAAAGAGAAAATAAACTTGTCGTTACTTGACAAGGATTGTTCATAACTCTATAAGTAATTTATTAATAAAAAATGGAAAACGTGTTCGATTTCAAATCGCTGCAATAATCAGGCCTGCCATTTTTATGCATTTACGTTTAAAAATGACCCAGAAAATGTGTCAGTCATTTTCCCGTTGATGACCAGGGGATTTGAAAACATCTTAATTTAGTTATTTATGTATGATATAAATATTTTTTACTGGAGAAAATAATTGTATCTATTTAATTATGTCCCCATATTAGATCTACATATCTGAATTAAAACATGCATTATTCAACTTGTTCAAATCATAACCGGTGATTAAATTTTAGTTTGAAGAAAATATTACATTTTAACAGTATTAAACTATATTTTGTGCATTTAAAAGTAAACAGCTATTAAATTCTCATTAAGTAGTTTAAAAAGAATATATAAGAAAAAGTACATATGCATTATTAATATAAGTTAAAAAAAATAAAAAATAAAAAGTTGGCCTAGGTAACAATGAAACAATACAAGGAAATCTTTTAATATTTCATTATTATTATTATGTATTATTTACAAGAAAGAATATTTTACAAGTTACGTAAAAATAATTATCTTTATCTATTTTCAGTAAAAAATGCATTATATATCTAGAAATAGTCTCCAATATGTCCGTATATTTTCAATAAAATTGCACAACTTAATGTGCATTAATTAATAATTAACATAATAAATATACAAAATCCACTTAATCTAGCCTTAATTGCATATTCAGTTTAAAAAAACACGTATTTTGAGTTAATTAAATATAGGGAAACTTTATTACTTTTTCTAAAAAGATAAGAGTAATGTCTGAGTTTAAGCCTTTTTATAGTCGTTGAGTACTGAGGTCCACATATGTGGACCTCAACAAAATGATACTTTAAAGTCAAAAAAGTAACCAAATAAACAAAAGAAAGTTATCTAATGAATATTTAAATGTTTTTAACAATATAAAAAATTATGACATTTTATTAAAATTTTAATATAGATAATTAATACTTACTTTTACGCAATCGCTGAGTTGACAGCATTTTCAAAAATCTCATTTTCAACCAACTGTTTAGCCCTAAAAATAAGTCACGTGCAGACATCAGTTGGATTTTCTTTAAAGCTTAAACTGTCACAAATGTGAATTGAAAATCAAAATTTAGATACTGTGCGTGGTTTTATTACAAAGAGCTAAGATCCAAGGTCCACATATGTGGACCTCAGTAGCGAAGAGGTTAATGCTATAGAAATTGTAAGACACAAACTTTTTCATTACTAACACCAAATTTGGAATATGCTACCAAATGTATCCTCAATTACCAAACAGGAAGCCACTCGGTCAAGTAATTTAGGAATTATGCAGATTAAAATTTGGAAATTCTAATTTGAAAATAATTTTTTAATTTTTGTAAAACCGATTGCCGAGGTTGGTATTTTAATAATAATCAAACAATACAATGCGCTGTAATGTTAGATTTGAATATTTAAAGCTTCTAGAAATCGATTTAATTTTTAAAAAAATGATGGGTTACGGTTTTTATATTTTTGGAGGAAATTAATTTCAAAAATATATTTAGTTTTAATTAATTTTCGAAAGAAATGGGAATTTTAATCTATAACCGTTTTCTAAATAGAAACGAGTTATAGAAGATTCAATTAAATTCATCAAAAAGTACAGATTATTGCCAAGTAATGTGTTGGTTATGTTGAAAAATCTGCCCACATAGCAATCTGTTTTGCAATAATTAAAAATTAATTTAACATTAGGACAATGCAAATCTACGTAGTTCCTAAACTACTTGACGTAATTAATTACAATTTGTTACGCGATGGTTATATGTGCCGACGAATTCAAATGGGATGTCAATATCAGGTTTTAAAGTTTGTTACATTTTCTATATGTAGATGATCCCGTAAACAAAATTTAAGTAAAGCATTAATTAGTGAACGTGGTTATTGCTAATCGTCTCGTACCAGGCACATTCTTATACTTTTTTTCCGCAAATTATGTACAGGTAGTTCTCTTTCTGTTTACGACAAGGGCTTTGCAAATTTCATAAAATCTGGTAACCAGTAACACATTCTAGTCGGCAGTACAAAATTCCCCCCCCCCCTTTCCCACGTCATTGATTTTCAAAAACCACAAATGGTTTTTATGGATTCATTAAGGAAAAAAATAACAACTATAGTTTAGAATTATCAGTTACATTGTTTACAGTAGTACATAATTTATTTTTATAGATTTACTTCAAATGAATTACTTATAATCAATTATACGTTAAAATGAATGTGATATATTATTAAATTTTAATTCTGAACACAAAAATCTAATTTTAAACTTACAAAAACTTGAGCAATTTTTGGCATTGTTGGTCATTTTAGATGCCACAGAGGCTGGATTGATACTATTTCTTACTGTTTTATTGAACCTCTCCCTTCCCTCACATTCTAATCATGCGACATGCTAACTGTCTAGACAGGCAAAGAATGGCGTTTTCTGTGCATGAGACGGAAAATGCCTTTAAACTTTGTTATTCCATAAAAATGACGAGAGAAAAGGCAGACCACTGCTTGCCGTGTACGCTAAGGGGGGGGGGGGGCTGAAAAAACGCCGTATGTGCTCATTTCTAAGGTCAATACTTGTAACCCCCCCTTCTTTAAAATGAAAATTTCACAAAAATCGTTATTAAATTAGTACATCTTTCTGGCGGAATATCTCCAAATTCAAAAAGGACCTGCTGGCCACAGTCACAAACCTAGAAAAATGTATTCAAATCTATGTGTAATTTAATACACTAATCGATGGTACAATAATGAAAATGTCACAAAAATCTGTATTACGGTGCCCCCTTCCGGCGGAAAAAATCTCCAAATTTAAGAAGGACCTGATGACGATAATCACAATAACCTATTAACAAATTGCTTTCAACCTAAGCATAACTTCAAACACTTTTTGATGATACAATTAGAACAGACAGACGGACAAATACAAACACATCAACGAACAGACAGACATTTTGTATAAACATGGTGTCAGGATCTTAGACCCCTAGAACGTGTAAATCCGTAGAAAACAGGACGTCGAAAAATTTTCGACTGCAATCATTTCTTCTATTATAGATAGAAGAAAGTAATTATGTTACAAGAAGTTTTAAACTTGATATTTGTTTGAATTTAACTTTTATAAGTAAAACTTTAAAAAAAATAGTAATCTTTCACTTGCACGTCACCTCTTTTATTTGTCTCACTGAGTTATATGCCGATATTTTGTAGCCCGGATAAAGATATAGCGATGCGATGCAATGTTTCTTTGTTTGTTCATGCGTCACAACGTAAAATGTATCTCTCACTTATGCGTCAGAGAAAATTCAAGTTTACCTCACATTTCTTCCCATTTTATGCATGTATTTTCCAAGGAATTTCACATTAGCTAGTAAAGGTGTAGCCAATTGGTTGTCGTTAGTATCTCTTTTCTGGATACTATTGAAAGCTGTATTCGTCGGACACACCCCTTCATACCTGCTATTTCTAGGAGTGGGGAGGGTAGGTGGGTTTTTTTCCTTAGAAATGAAGCAACGGAAATGAGTGAGATTACCCTGCGCAGATGAACCCCGTTTGTTATTTTCATATTTTAGTCCTCGCTCTCAACGTAAGTGTTTCTCATTATTGAAAAGGAATAAACAAACAAACTTACCGATTTCTTTTAAAATGGATATTATTAAACTGTCTGAAGAAAAGTCCGACAGAACGCAGAAATCTTTAGCAGAACAATTTAAAATTCTTGTTACAACTTCAAAAGACACTTGAAAAACCAAGATGCAATTAAAGCTGAAAAAGCTCGTGTCTCTAATATACCCGTCAATTGTCATCTATTAAGAGGAAAAAGAATTTCCTTAGCAGAAAATTTTAGAATGGAAAATTTTGCTGCGTCCCAAGAATGGATCGAAAAACTTAAAAATAGGCATGGTTTAGCTATGCACATCACAAGTGGTGAACGTTTGCTTGAAGAATATCATTATGAGCAGTGGTTAAGTGATTTGCCAGCTTTATTGAAAAATTATAAGCTTTGCAACATCTTTAATTGCCATGAAAGTGGACTTGTTTTCAAAATAATGCCGGACAAAATTCAAGGACCTTCTTCGGACAAAAATTTTTCAAGTATGAAGCGTGTCACGGAGGTAAAAAAAATAAAGAGAGAATTATCTAATTTGCTACAATGCTGTTGCTTTATTATCTCGTAATTAAGAATTAGCCCGTTTGGTTATTGGAAAATCACGAAATCATCATCGCTTCGAAACGTGAAAAAACTGCCATGTGAATACGACAGCAGCTTTAAAGCGTGGCTGAATGCTGTTAACTTTCGAATATTTTCCAGAGATTTGTTACAAAGATGGTAAAAGCAAAGCGGAAAGATAATTTATTCATAGACCAGTGACCTGCTTAACCTTCAGACCTCCTAAAGTTCAGTGCTACAAGAGTTGTTTTCTTTTGAAGTAAACTTCAGCTTCTGGATTTGGGAATTATTCGTTGTGGGAAAGTTAATTATAGAAATTTTTTGATTCGGAGCCTTCTTACTTCACTTGAAATAAAAAACGCAGTAAATCATCTAAAAAAAGTCCTGTACTTGATACAATAAACATAATATGTTCATCATGGGAAAGTGTTCATGAAACGTGCATTCAAAACTGTTTCAAAAAAGCACGTTTTATTATGAGGGAATTTGAAAATGATCCAACTTCTGCCATAGATCAACAAGAATAAGATGAAGAATGGAATGCCATTTTTGATGGAATGATTAACTTTAACTTTTTTGTACATATTAATAAAAATGGAATAACAGCCGAAATAGGAGACATAAATGAAATAGCCGCAGAAATTCAAGATAATGCCAATGAAGATGAATAAGATAGTGAAAAAACATCGAAACATATCTACTGACTTTAAGCAAAGGCAATAGATGCTCTGGAAACCCTCCAATGAACTGGTGAATCTGGTTCATCTGAACTCGAAAAAGCCATATTTAGGGACAGATATCATGCTCATAAACAAACTTTAATTTTAGACTATTTAAAAAAATAAGGCATATAATAAAAATTTTGAATTGTATGTATTTTAGATTTAAATTAGTAAATCTTTAACAATATAAAAAAAACGTATACAGTATGCCCACTAAAGTCCCTTGCCACCCTCTTAACTTCGGAATGGCTGCTGCTATATTCATAAAAGTGGTGTCTAGGTATAGTAAAGTTGCCATGCGCTAGAATGAAACCGCCTACGGCACCACTTTGTGGAAAATTGCGGATTTAGCACTCCTATCTCAAAAACGGAAAGAGATAGGGGAAAAAGGGATTTACAAAGTTGTAGAGCATCATCGATTTAGTACGAAAAGATACCTTGTGGACATTAATGTGAAGAATAGAACGGTTAAAACGCGCATTTGTTTTTTCGTGATTTCCTACACTGTGACGTCACGGAACTTGAACGGAAAGAGAAAGGATTATCTTTTGGACAAAACACAATACTGCAATGTGGCACAGTGGTGTCGCTTGTAATTTCGAATCAAAACGACGCTTTACGGACGCTTGTGCCAACGTGTCACCTTCTATGATCCAAAGTTTGCAACGTGAAATTCACACAAGGATCCAAATGTGCATTGCAGCTGACAGTGAGAAGTTTAACCATCTCAAATAAAGCTATATTATTTAAACTAGCTGTTTTTTTCTTTCTAAGATCGTTTTTTCACGTCAGAGTGTAGGAAATCACGAAAAAACAAATGCGCGTTTTAACCGTTCGATTCTTCGCATTAATATCCACAAGGTGTGTTTTCGTACTAAATCGATGATGCTCTACAATTTTGCAAATCACTTTTTTTACCTATCTCTTTCCGTTTTCGTGATAGGAATGCTAACTTAAAAGTTTTCTTCCAGGTGGCGCCGTAGGCGATTTCATTCTCTAGCGTATGGCTACTTTACTATACCTAGACACCACTTTTATGAATATAGCAGCAGCCGTTCCGAAATTAAGAGGTTGGCAAGGGATTTTAGTGGGCATACTGTATATTTGTATTATTCTGTATGTTATTTAAGAATTTAAAGATTAGTTTCGTCTTCATATTTAATGTTTACTTGAATTTCATTAATGCGTATCCTCGTTTACGCGTTTTTTTTGTAAGTTCCTTGGACCGATGGAGATGTATAAGTGAGAGATCACTGTATAAGTTAATCACATCTAGAATCTCCGAAGAAAATTTAAAATTATATCGGTCCAGGATTAAATTCTTACAAAAAGATTTAAAATATTAATGAATTATATAAAAAAAACTAATCTATTTCACTAAATAAGTAAGTTGTTATAAAGACACGTGTGGGTAAATTATGAAAATTTTTCGTTATCTTTTTATCATAGTTCATAATGTAACTAGATGATGTGTCGCTTTTGAATTGCATGATATATTTAGATTTGTTAGGATTAAAAGAAATCTAATTTTATTGCACATTTAAGAAATATTTATTTTATTATTTTTATTAAATATATATTTAGCATAAGGCCATAATTACATGGAATGTTAATTTTGGAAAATAAGGCATGTTTTCAAAGACTTGATTTATCAAAAAAAATTATACTTTCAAGATTTGACTATCAACTTAAAATTTTGATACTCGTGTAATACAGCTGACGTCTATTTAAATCTACACTTATTAAAATCCGTGCGCGTATCTATGT
The DNA here is from genome assembly GCA_963931845.1 of Maratus michaelseni. Lineage (NCBI taxonomy): Eukaryota > Metazoa > Arthropoda > Arachnida > Araneae > Salticidae > Maratus > Maratus michaelseni. The sequence continues at coordinate 305,446,598 of OZ007592.1, forward strand.
AACCTTTACAACTCGGAAACTACAGGGCGCAGGGCTACGAAATTTGGCACACGTGTTGCTGGTAGAGAGCCCATGAACGATTGGGGCAAAAAAATCGAAATTTTTAAATAGATTTTTGATAGAATAAATATTAATTAAAATTCATCCACAAAGAGATCTCATCAAAAATACCCTTTTCTATCTTCGGTTGGTTGGTTGTATAAAATCTCCGCAGAAGTCATTAAATAAATCAAGATATGGATCATTGCAATTACCAGTCGAGTGCTTAAAATCGATGGATCAGTGATTATATAACATTATGTAGACAATCAAATTAATTATTAGCCGTTGCTAAATGCTAAAAACTTAATTTTAAAGGATTTTATCGACTTAATGAATAATATTTACCTGGGTTTAATGGGTTTTTTACATAACATATATTAGTATGATAGAGATTATTAATACAGAAAACTTTTTTTAACAGATAATTTGTTAAATTTGCGGGGATGGGAGGAGTAGGGTAAACGTCTTTTTTTAAATATCACATATATTTTACTTGACTGCCCTTAATCTGGCGGCGGCTTTTTCATTAATTGACCCTTCTTATTATTAAATCCAAATCTACTGCTCTGATTTCAACAGAAATAATTACATTTAACAAATGTACATTTTTAGCTTCACCCGTAACGTTTAATAGCTGTTTTATATAGATAATACCTCTATTTTTGAATAACAGTTTTTGTAAAAATTATATTTATGTTCCTAATAAAAATTCAGAGCCCGTATTCAGTTGATGCATACCAACAGTCAAAGTTAGAGGTTTGTTGTTGAGCACTTGACAGCGTGCCTCCTCGCAGCCCTTCCCTCAAGGTTTTTTCTCTCTAACAGTGCTTTATTTCCAGAACTCAGACAATTGTGTTCCGATTTTCTCTCAACCAGCTCCATTTTGCTAAATTATCATAAAAATCAGCATTCATAGCTTCAGGGTTAAGTTCAAGAAAACATTTACCAATATTTCTGAATAATAGTCTAAGCCAAATTTCAAATTAAGTTCCTAGCTTAACCAAATGAATCAATCTTTAAAGATGCATATAGTGGTTCTCCTAATTTATCATTTGCTGAAAGGCACTTGAACATCCGTCCCATATCCCCCCCCCCTTCAATGTTATTTGTCTAACTGTACCCTGTTTCCATATCTCAGCAACTAATTTTCCGATTTCAGCGCAACTGATTCCAAACATCATATACAACTTAATAATCAACGTCTATATCATTTAAAAAAAATTATGAGTAGCGGGTACCACTATTTAAAATAACAGCCTAAAACTAATTTATATTTAAGTTCAGAGTTTAACCAAACGAACGAAATTTTAAAGATGCATAGTGGTCCTCCTAATTAGTCATTTTCTGAAAGTCACTTGAACATCCCCTCCTCCCCGACCACCTCCTTCAAGGTTTTTCCCCCTAACTATGCCCCGTTTCCATAACTCAGCAACCATTTTTCCAATTTCACCACAACTTATAGCAAACATTATAATTAACTTAATAGTCACCTTCTATAGCATTAAAGTAAATTTATGAGTAATAGTTAACACTATTTCCGAATAATAGTTTAAGCCAAATAGTATTTAAGTTCCTAGCTTAAGCAAACGAACGATTTTTAAAGATGCATAGTGGTCCTCCTAATTAATAATTTTCTGAAGGACACTTGAACCTTCCCTTCTCCCCGGCAACCCCCTCAAGATTATTTTCTCTAACTGTGCCTTATTTCAATAAATCGACTAATAATATTTCCATCTTCTCCAAACCAGCTCACTTTTGTAGCACGTCTTTTATATGGAGCAGTAGGCAGCGGGAATCTGCGTCAGATGCTCGTTCGGAAAGAGATTTGTTTAGAACAGAATGCTCCCCTGGCAGTGGAAGGTGGAAATAAAAGATTTTTTGGAGCGTACGAGCATGCCCGGTATACGGTGCAGAAGCCATCGTAGACCCGGGCCAGAGTTTCGTTTTTTAAGAGATTTCAGTTTATTATACGGGCCCGGGCAACGCCGGGTGAGTCAGCTAGAATAATCTACCCTATTAAAATCTGTGCGCATATCTATCTATGTAACGTCAAAACTCGGAAACCACACGGCGCAGGGCTACGAAATTTGGCACACGAGCTGCTGGTATGGGGCCCATGAATGATTGGAGCAAAAATTCGAAAATTTTAAATAGATTTTTTTTATTTTATATTTTTATCAAATTTTTGCCCTTTTTTATGTTCAACGCGTAATCGCACGAGTTACAACCAGTTTTAAATATTTACTGCAATGTAAGATATACATATTATGGTCGGCACGCTGTAATACTAATAAGCTCTAGCGGGTATCGCGATAATTATTTTACCTCGCATGCAAATAAATAAAGATTATTTAATTGCGCTTAGTTATTATCTTTTTAAAAATAAAGAAAAGCATTTTATCACAAACAACAACAAAACCTTTTATTATATTTATTTCCCTTATTCCAAAGATATCGTTTTATCGTCTGCTGCCATTGCAACATGATAAAATAAGTTTCATTAAAAAAAAATGCACAGTAGTAAAAAATATATTTTTTTAAATCGTATTGTTATTGAACAACTGAACACTTTAACAGGGAAATTAAATTCATTTTATTCACATTTTATAATTAAATGATGAACTCCCGTGCGTAGAACGAGTTAAATAGCTAGTATCTTAATAAAATATGAATTCCTCTTGACGAACTTATACGAAAATATTTCAGATTTATGAAATAAAATAAATGCTTATAAATATCGTTATACTCACTTAATCATTCCACATTTTGGACAATTTTTTGGGAAACCTTTATTTGAATTATTTAGTTGAAAAGTTATGTTTCTTCTATGTATTCATTACTTTTAAATATGGGCAATAATTATTCAGTTATTCGCAAGGGGTTTAACTTTATTTAAGTTTAAACAACTTGGTTCAATATGAAACTAAAAAGAGTTCCGATGAATTGAATTGCTAGATGTCAATTGGACGACAAAAGATTTTTCGTTAATAAAAAAAAAAAATCTATTGAATCTTGTACACTATATTTCCAATGATGACCGGTCACTTGCGATTTTAGACGTTTTGTTACATATCTGGAAAGATACATGAGGAATTATCCTGAAACTTCAGGAATGTAAACAACATGATAAACGTCATATATTTCCGCGAAGATTTTTTCCCGAAACCCAATAAGGGGCCGTCAACAAATTGAAGAAAAACGAATATATTTTGGATAACCCTGTAAAAACTAATATTGCAAAAGCATTCAAACTGTAGATTATGATTAAGTGGCTTATTGTAATAATTTGGGTTCATTTTTATGAAGATAGCATGTATACTCGAAGAGAAATTCAGGATTTTATAAAAACAGTCCCAAAATTTACCAAGTTTTTTGCATATAATTTGCAGAGTTTTTAATATAAAAACAAGTTATTTTCAGAAAATATGAAAAACAAAATTGTACACAACACCCAGCAATCAGAATTAAAAAATAATAAAAATTGTATGAAAAATGAGCAGGTTTACTAAATATTCTTTCACTGCGCATGCACGAATTCAATTAAAATATACTGTGCATAATATATTAGCTAAATGTATAGAACAACTTTTATGAAAGTCTGAAAAACATAGCTTGAAAATTCTGATAGTAATCTTCGATAGAATAAGCTCGAATTTCGCTGTTCCCAAAAGGAAGCAAAAAGATGAGGGGTTGTATCCAAATATACTAGCTTATGAAAGTTGACATAATAAGAATGAAGCGTCTCTCATTCTATATTTGATACAACCCCTCATCTTTTTGCTTCCTTTTGGGAACAGCGAATTTCGAGCTTATTCTATCGACGATTACTATCAGAATTTTCAAGCTATGTTTTTGAGACTTTCATAAAATTTGGTCTGTATATTTAGCTAATATATTATGCAAAGTATATTTTGATTGAATTCGCGCACGCTCAGTGAAACAATATTTAGTGAACCTGCTCATTTTTCATACAATTTTTATTATTTTTTAATTCTGATTACTGGGTGTTGTGTACAATTTTGTTTGTCATACTTCCTGAAAATAACTTGTTTTTATATTAAAAACTCTGCAAATTATAAGCAAAAAACTTGGTAAATTTTGGGACTGCTTTTATAAAAAACTGAATTTCTCTTCGAGTATACATGCTATCTTCATAAAAATGAGCCCAAATTATTACAATAAGCCACTTAATCATAATCTACCGTTTGAATGCTTTTGCAATATTAGTTTTTACAGGGTTATCCAAAATATATTCGTTTTTCTTCAATTTGTTGACGGCCCCTTATGGGGTTTCGGGAAAAAATCTTTGCGGAAATATATGACGTCTATCATGTTGTTTACACTCCTGAAGTTTCAGGATAATTCCTCGTGTATCTTTCCAGATATTTAACAAAACGTATAAAATCGCAAGAGACCGGTCATCATTGGAAATATAGTGTATATACGAAATTATGTCTTTATTTCTTTAACATTTCTTCACAAATTTATTTAATTACCATATTGTGTTCATCATGTATTCAAATAAAAGATAATTCTACGTTTGCTGTTTAATGAGAAAATGACAAAACAAAAATCTAATAATCCCTATTGTTTTCTCTTTTCTCACTTTCACACACAAAAATTGAGTATTATAATGCCACCAATACGTAAATGTCATTAAAATTTACAAAACAATTTATAACCCGGGAACTAATTAAAATTTTAAAACGTAAACCTTACGTAACATCATCGGATACATCCGTATAACTGAAGTTAATTTCTAAGATCAAAGTTCGATATTCTAGGAGAAGTAGTGGATAAATACAAACATACAGACAAGTTTTAATATAATATAATATTTATGTTTTTCTAGTGTAAATTATGCTATTAATAGTAAATAATTTATAAAAGTGTGTTATTTTTGTGCTCTCTTATTCTTAATGTAGGACCTGTACAGCCGGCAAAATATATATGAATATAAATATTAAAAAGATATTTCGCCATACATTTTTATCTCCGAAATATCAGAGAAAAAGAAAAAGAAAACAGCCATTCTACTGGGAATAGTCTTCTTTCAATTTATGTTATAAAAAAATCCTAGGGGTTACCTTTATAGTAAAATTTGACCAAACTCTGGAATTTTCAGTACGAACACCTGACTTTGACATCGTATTTACATTTTTCGGTAAATTTTGCTATGGAACAGAAAATCATTAAAAATGCATATATTACAATCTTTTTAATTAATTTGTAAAGATATGCTTTTTCAGGAAAAAGATTAGAAACAAATTCTAGTTGTAACCTATGAATTTCTTTAAACATAAATTGATTTCCAGAAGCATCAAATATGTTATGGCAGCACATCTAGATATAAAGCACATATAAAATGACAGCACATCTAGATATAAAGCACATATAAAATGACAGCACATCTAGATATGTAGTTTTTGACCTAAACCTGAATAGCTACCCGCATTACAATTTGTTTTGAAACTACGATTAGAAAAAAATTTAACATTAGAAGTTCGAAATTTTGAACCTTCATTATTTCTAAACTACTTGATTGGGCGATTTCCCGTTTGGTATCCTAATATAACATTTACTCGAAAAAGCCAATTTCAGAGTTTTGCACAATTGAACTATAAAGACAACTTCCTAAGCTTTTTCTTATAACATAAATTGAAATATGACTTAATTTCCAGTCGAATGGATACTGCCTTTTTTAAAAAGAAATTTAGATGATTAAAATTTATGCGATTGCTTTGTTTTGTTTTTGGCCGCCTGTACCGCGGATGTTTAATTGCATGCTCAACTGAATGTGATAAAATATTTAAAAGAAAATCTAACCAAGAGCCTTTTGAATATTACATTTAGCTTCGGAACGAATTTTATTTGCCAAATTTTATAGAAAATTTGGTACGTAGTAGAGAAACTTATATGGATATCCCATATAGTATATGGAATCCCATATATCACAATTCCTCTTCAATTTTTCCATTATTGCTGTAACTTTTTGAGTTTTCACGATATTTCACTGGTCTTTTTATATGAGTTTCCCTATAGTATTGACTATGAAATCATGACAAAAAAGTTTGCTGCAGTTCACGCATACGCAGTTAAAATTTATTTCATACAGATACCCATATATCATCACATATTCAATATATTAATAATTTAATTACAGAGTATACTATTTCTACGATCTTTTGCCAAGTTTTTGGAAAGCGGTGTTAAATTCGGCTGAATACTCTGCATACTATTAAAAAAACTTTCACAGAAACGTTAACATCTTCACGAATATATGTGCTATGCTAACACAAATGCACACAAATGTTGAACAAGACCTACATAGTCATTTGCTACAGTAGCAGATAATTTTTAGCATTTTTTGTTACTTGGGTGATTGAAAATATAGCTTTATTATTAAAATTATTATTGCCTCCCCCTAATTGTCCTCGCGACAAAGTCTTCACTGAAAAACATGAAGTCAAACATATACTTTATATCCTCAAAGTTCAAGGGCATTCCCAGCACTTCCTCACGAGTTTCAGTAAGATATTCGACGAAACTTCTGAAATTGGTATTAAAAACGTCTTAATTTCTGGACACCAGTATAGTTCTGATACATGCAGAAATTATCTGCTGCAACTTTGCTGCCACACTTTTTTTTAAACATTTTTATAGTGTATATTCATCATATGACATAGCTAAAGAGAATAAAATTAATTTGACTGATTTTATACAAATACACTTAAAAACAAAACTCAATTACACCAAAATATTAATTATCAATTCCACATCACGAAATTATTTTTTATATTCCACATCTTTAAAAATGAACTATAATGAAGAAAAATGTTTCATTTTAAAAATATATATAATTACTGTTTCATTTCTTTACTAAAACGTAATCTATAATGTAAAATCCAAAACAATTGATAGCATTATTAAAACCCATTAATAAGCTCTCCTTTTTAAATGAATTATATTTTTTTCGTTTCTTAATAACAATTCCATTGTGTTTTGTTCTGAACGTTACATCATTTATTTCGAAAGACTTTCTCCGTTTATTCATTCTATTCCCTTAATAATTATATTTCCGATACCGTTAATAATAACAAATGTTTTTAGTTAATTGCAAGAAATAACTATAGGGTGAGATTGTTAATTGACGTTAACCTTTATAATAAAGATAGCTATAGTTAGGATTTCCAAAAACCTAAATTATCCCAAAGTGAGTTTGAATAATATCAGTTTTCCTATAATTATTTCTCGACATGTATTACCACTTAATGACGAATGAATAAATAAATCACAACCTATTTATGCTTAGTCCGAATCAAATCTACAAATGGCATGAAACAGTCATTTTAACAAACGATTCATATGCTGTATAAATATTATAATATGCATAATATACATATAATAAAATATTTATTACATTACAGCAATATTTTTATTCGTTTTCTAAATGGTGAAATTGATCGAAAAAAATAGAAAAAGTAATATATCTAAAAATATATACTTTTATTTCTAAAAAAGACAAAGGCGGCAAACTCAGAACACTGGACATAAACGAGTTAAAATTAAATTGTAAATTGAACAATAAAAACAAAATCTTGTACATTATCATCAAAGCTCATTTATATATTTTTATTGAACTTTTTTATTGCACTATTTACCGGGCGAAACATTTCGTTTTTTATATGTAGTATTTTCATTACCATTAAAACATACATAAGTTTTTTTTTTTTTTTTTTTTTTTTTTTTTTTTTTTTTTTTTAAACTTAGTTAAAATATTTGTGCCTATTAATAAGAATCCAATTATGGTTTCTTATGCATATTTTATCTTTTATTTAGAGGTACTTTCTTCGTTTATGTATTCCGGTCACACAATAATTATCATTTTCACGCCTTGATGAATAACAAATCCTTTTGATTTATGACAAGAAATGGCAAGATTATGAGATAGTTAATTGGTTATTAACCTTGAGAAAAAGCAATTTCGTACTGAGAAGAAGAAATATACGTAATAATAAGAAATGTGTGCAATAAAAGCGTAAATCAACCGAAATGAGTGTTATTAACATCAGCTCTAATAGAATTAAACAATGACTTATGGTTATCCCATAATAGGAGATAAAATTATAAATAAATCATTAGCGATGACGAAATTGCCTTAAGTTATTGCTAAGTTATGAAAACCATAGAAATGTTTCTGTAAAACCTCTTTTCAGGTAATGAATTTATTATATGCAGGGTGTTCCCCAAAATATTGTATACAAGTTAAACTATTATAACGTTGAGTTGCAATTTGTCCAACTGGTCGAAAAAATCCAAGCCAGAATTCGAACCAGGGATCACTTGGCTGAAGCTACCAATGCTCTGACAACTGAGCAATCCCGGAGAAATCTGGCGGATATAATTCACCCAGTTAACCTTGTATATCATAGCATCTGGTGTGATATCTGAATCAGCTAAACAGAATAAATCTCAGGAAATGGAAATTTCAGTAAAATGCTGGATACGTGATTACACTACATTAAATTTTGACACAATTATACAAATTGGAAAAGAAATCATATGAGATGTAATTTTTCCAACTGGGCGAAAAATTCCGGGACAGGATTCTAACCAGGAATCACTTGGCTGAAGCTGCCAATGTTCTACCAACTGAGCAATCCCGGACAAATCTGGCGGATCTAATTCGTCCAGTTAACCTTGTAGAGTGGATCATAGAATCTGGCATGATAACTGAATCATCTCAACAGAAAAAAAATGTAGGTACTGGGAACTCCAGTAAAACGCTGGATACGTGATTACACAAGATTAAATTTTGATACAATTATGACACAGACCATATACTATTATCTATAAGGTTAACTGGGTGAATTAGATCCGCCAGATTTGTCCGCATTGCTCAGTTGGTAGAGCATTGGTAGCTTCAGCCAAGAGATCGCTGGTTTGAATCCTGGCCCGGACGTTTTCGCCCAGTTGGGAAAATTACAATTCATATGATTTCTTTACCAATTTGTATAATTTTGTCAAAATTTAATCTAGTATTATTACGTTATTTGGTATTAAAATACACACAATTTGGATTTAATTTGATGAAATGTAGCTACTAAAATGGATGTTTTAATGAAAGTAACGCCTGCATTTAAACTGGAGGTTGTCCCGGTACATGCACTGCTGATAACGTGAAACATCAGAATCACAAACATCGATAAATATTTTATTGGGTTTTTCGCGCACATTCTCTTTTAATGTATTTCTCCCAGTTCATCGATTTTTGCCGTTTTCTACAGTAAACTTCGTCTTTTAGGACTTTACCATATCAAATAAAATAATAAAAGTAGGTTGATGTCTTCGGGAATGCAGATGATATTTATTCTACTGAACCTCTGTGTTCCATCCACCTGTTTAGCAGATTCTCATCACGATAGGATCTTACATTTCTGCGGTAGTGAGAGGGTGACCGAAAGTTTTGAAAATAAAAATAGTCATCTTGTCAGTTTATATGTATACTAGGGGGCCTACCCCCTGCGAGCTACGCTCGCCAACCCCAGTTCAGACTTCGAGGCCTCTAAAAACATGACAGCGTGCTTTGTTTTAAAAATATTGGTAAATCTCTAATTGGGTTGCCATGCTTTTAACGTTTTAATGGGGCATTTTTTGATTATCATGGCCTCATACACAGCTGTTGCAACAACTGACGACTGTTTTCGGGATTGATGAGTATAATCAATTACAACTTGAAAACCAGCTTGCATAAAATGGTTAGGTTTAAATTGTGGCTACCTCTCGGACTTTTATAACAACGATCTGTATTATATTCTTCCTTTGCGTTTAAGCATGAGAAATATTCCATCTGCTTGAGAATAACATTAAGAACCACGGTATTGAAAAGTACTATGTTATAGACATTTTCAGTAACAGGTTTTAATTTTCTCTCTATTTTACTGCACCATCATGCATATGTTCATGTTATTTTAAATATGTAAATTATTTATTTTAATTAATATGTATATACGAATTTTCTAATAATTATTTATCATGCAAAATTAATTAAATATCTTGTGCATGCATGCCTGCATTTATTCGGCATCAATTGATGAGATATTTAAACAAATTGGCTATCCGCGATAATTTTACACCATGTTATGTCACTTGAATATTGCCCATAAGAAAATCGGGTACTTTTCCAGTATAGGATCCTTTGCTTTTAGGTTTGGCGCAATTCGAGCTTCGAAAAGGGATAGATTCGTTAATATACATAGATTTGTTGCCAAAAGTTATGAAAACAATTCCAATGAACTTTTGGTGCTTTTCTATTATAGGGGTCTTGACGCTTTTTTAAAAAGCTTGGCGCAATTCGGGCATCAGAAAGTGAGATTTGGTGCCAAATGACATAAACAGCCATGGAAACAAATTCGACGATTTTTTTGTTTATATGCGTATTTTAATTATACGTATATTATTATTGTTTTTATTCATAGATTCCAACCTCCCGATTTTTTCCACACCAGTATTTTTATGAAAAAATATTTGTTTAATGTAATCATGCAATTTCTACTATTTAATAAAGCGAAAATTTTTGTATGATTTTACTGGTATGCAAAAAATCGGAGGTTGGCAACTATGCAAATTACTTCTGATTGTATATAAAATAGGATAAATGACATTTTACGCTAAACAAATTGTATAAATATTGAAAAAATGCTTCTGTATACGAAATGACAAAGTGAATAGGTTGACAGAAAGTATCATGCCAAATTTCCTTTACTGCCAAGGCTATTTTCTCTGTTTCGCCAAGGCCCCATATACTGGAAAAGTTTTAACTTTTACTGGAATACTTCTAAACTTTAATAGCATTTCTCTAATATATAGGGAGCATTTTTTTCCTTGCTGCCAATAACAGAGAGAAAGGGATAAATATCATTTTACCATAATTGATGTCATATTCTCATTAAAATTGGAAAGAAAACCAAGCAGGATATTTTATTCTCCTTCCGTTCAGTTGGGCAATTATTATTTTATATATTCGTTTCAAATATCCGAATTAGTGATTTTATAAATTCGTTTAATTAAATTTTACAAAAAAATAACAAAATGATATCAATAAATAAAAATTACTATTAATTCCTTCCATCTTCCCTTTCTTTTGCGTTTACATAAATGACGTCATTTGGACGAATTTATTCAAAATATTTTCAGTTTATAAATTAAATTAAATGCTGACAGACGATTGAATCCTGACGATAGAAATGTGATTTTTTTTTTCAATTTTTTCTGAAAAACATAATTTAATCACAATCTTGTCTTCATTATCGATTGAAATAAAAAATAATTTCAATTTCAATTTGAAAATGACGAATAAAAAGAAATCAATAATCCCTATAGGGAGCCTTTTCAATTTTTTTTCCCTTTTTTGTCACAAAAAACCTGAGTAATTAGTTGCCATCATTACAGAAATGTCATTAAAATTAGAAAAAAATTAATATCTCGAAAACTAATTCCAATTTCAAAATTCTATTACCAGTTTTGACATCCGCAGATTTTTATGGACAATTGGTATTAATTTCACCATCAAGCGTTTAATATTTTAATTAAAATAGCCCTGAAACATAATCAGTCATTTAATCAGTCGTTTCATAAAATCGTTTCATAAATTCGTTTCATAAAATCGTTTCACAAATTCGTTTCATTAGGATTTTATATATATAGGGTAGATATATTATTACATATGTGGAGAATAATTGATAATTGATAATTGACAATAATTGATTTTCCAGAGATACATATAGAGCAGTTCATGAACAATTAGCATTTATATAATAAATTATAGATTTATTTAAATAATATTTTAATGAATATTACATTATTTGATTCAAATTTATAAAATTACGAATCATTATAAAATGAGACGTAACGAAAAATGAATGCATTAATCTATATAATAAAAACGCAAAGCATTTGACTGCCATCAACAATTCCGGGATGACCACTTCACTTTTTCATACGCCAGGCGTTTGTACTGTTTGTACTATTGTTGAGGCCATTTTGATTGTTAATTTTGTATTATTGTACCTTACAGACAAATACTGTTACATCGTCATCATAAACAGTGTTAACACTTCTGAAGATTTTCTCAACACAAAAGGATTCATTCATTAAGAACGTTTAAAATATTAAATCATGGATGTAATCATTCACGATGTCACCTGATGTAAAAAAAATGCAAATGAAATCGGCAGGGAAGAGTGCCAAGCGTGACGTCAAACGGTCACGTCTTCTTCCCGATCGCGCGAGAATGATTGAGTTAGAAACTACTCCTATATGACTATTCGAGAAGTGGAAAAAAAAACGACCGCGTGATAATTAAAACATTTAAAAAGAAAATCGCTCGAAGGTAAAGAAATATGGGAAAGGAATGGCCGATTGGTATTGTTGGAAAGACGAATTTGTATTGTTGTCGGCATTTGGAGAGTAAATCAAACGAAATCACGTGCGTTTATCTTTTTTCTGAGGGCGTTGGAAATTACCGTCTAGACAGGCGAAGCCCGGCTAGTCTTGTATAATATGCATGTAAATTTTTTCATTTAGGTAATAATGGTACATTATTTACTTTAATTAACGATCAATGCGAATACAAAAAAAAAATAAAGAAAATAATGTTGAAAAATATATCCAGTTTCACTTGTTTATTAGAATTAAAATTACAAAAGAAAAAAAGAAAACTTTGTCGGTTTTCTACAGTAAACATCGTTTTTTAAAACTTTTCATATGAAATAAAAGTTTTGTGATATCTTCGGGAACGCGGAGGGTATTTATTCTAATGATGCTCTACGTATCTTCCACCTGTTTGGCAGATTCTCATCGAAATAAGATATTTCATGTCTATGGAGGTGAGAGAGGGTGCTCCATCTTTCTGAAAATAAAAATAATCAACATGTCAGTTTTTAGAGAAAAAAATTGTGTCAACATTTATTGTGAAAGCCACAATATTCGACACTCTTGATAAATTATACATCTAGAAATTTTACTAACATATATTTAGAGAATAATTTTTATTTTTAGAGATACTTATAACACCGATTCGGAATAATTAACATCGGTTTAATAATTATCGATTTGTAAAGCAGACTAATTTATAAAATTACATATAATGAAATTAGATGTAACGAAAAAAGTATGCATGTAATGCTTGTAAATTTTTTTCATTTAGCTAATAAACGGTATATTATTTTCTTTAAAGAATGACCAACGAACATAAGAAATTGTAAAAAAAAATAAACTATTTAAAATATGAAACCATTAAAATGGATCACAGTTTGTGTAATTACTAAAATAGGTGTAAAAAAATAAAAGGTTTTAAAACATTAAAACCATTTCAAGATGTTAAAAACATCCATCGGAGTCCCGAGCGCTTTCAACCAGAAACCCTGGCCATCATCAGAGGGTAGAAATGAGAAAAAATTCTGTAACCTCCGGAATGTAAGCTGTTTAAATAGTAGAAGGCGAAACCACATATGGAGAGGGGGGAAGGGGGATGGACTAGTCTACTGAGCGAGGTGGGTTATCCAACCCAAATTTACCATCCACATCAAGTAGATTATACCAGATTTTTGGCACGTTGTATGACAACATATCATTACACGATCTTCCACCACTTGTCAGGATTTCCACTGACTCCCTTACAATACATGTATTATAGTCGTTCATTTGCGCAATAATCTTTACTTTACTAAAATAGATATCAATTTCTGTTTTTAAATTTAACCGTGAAAGTGCAGTAGATGGCTTTCTCTTTTCTATGTCTGACTTATGCTCCTTTATGCGGTCTTGTAATTTCCTAGTTGCCATACCTATGTATGTAAACACTTCATTTTTATTTTTACATTTAAATGGGATGATATAGATTCCTGCTTTTTCATGCATATTTATGGGGTCAATTTTTCTGTGTATATATATATTATACCGTTATGTTTTATTAAAACACACTCCATTTGGGTTTGTGAAAAGTAATTACAAAAATGTATGTTTTAATAAAATCAACGTTTTATGAAAATTAACGTTTTAATAATTTAACGTTTTAATAAAATTAACGTTTTAATAAAATTAACGATTTAATAAAGTTAACGATTTAATAAAATTAACGATTTAATAAAGATAACGTTTTAATAAAGTTAACGACTTTATAAAATTAACGTTTTAATAAAATTAACGCCTGTACTTAAACTGGTGGTCAGCGTGCTGCTGATAACGGAAAGAATCAGAATCTCAAACATCGAGAAATATTTTATTGGGTATTGACGCACATTCCCTTTCAATGTCTTTCTGTCAATGCATCGATTTTTGCCGGTTTTCAAAGGTATACTTCATCTTTTAGGACTTTTTGATATCAAATAAAAAGTAGTTTGATGTCTTCGGGATACCAGAGGGTATTATACTGATTCCCTTCCCATCTGTTTCGCAGATTCTCATCAAGATATTAACTGTTAAACTAATCGGATGTGTCAATCCCAAAACTTTCTTCTATCTCACACAGGTTTCACTACTAAAAAGAATCAGCACCAATTTATATAAAGGTCTAAATGAAACTCGAGTTTTATTAAATTTCGTGCATTATTTCTTGAGACATGACTATCGCTAAAATCGTGTAAATCCTGCAAAATGCTGCATAGCAGCGCCACCTGCTGGGCGATTTTTACCAAAAACTTATCAGCATCAATCTATATCAGGGACTAACTGAATCTAAAGTTTTATTAAATTCCGAGCATTAGTTCTTGAGATAGAGCTATTGCGGAAATCGCGAAAAATGATGCATAGCAGCACCACCTGCCGGGCGAGTTTTACCAAAAACTAATCAGCACCATTTTATATCAGTGACTAACTGAATCTAAAGTTTTATTAAATTCTGAGCATTAGTTCTCGAGATAGAGCGCCCACAAAATGTTTGTCACAGACAGACAGACAGAGTCACACAGTCACAGACAGAGTCACAGGCAGACATTTTCTAAAAATAGTCAAGTCGTTTTCAGGACCTTCTAAAACGTATAAATCCGTCGAAACCGGAAGTCGAAAATTTTCATGAATCCAATACTTTCTTCTTGTAAAGATAGAAGAAAGTAAAAATAATTGCAGCTTCACTCGTTCATAAGAATTAAAATTATAAAAGAAAAAAGACAACTTTGTTTGTTTTCTACTCTGTGTCTTTTAACAATTTTCGTATCAAGTAAAAGTAGTGTGATGTCTTCGGGAAGGTTAGGTTATTTATTCTACTATACTTCTACGTCACATCCATCAGTTTGGCAGATTCTCATCAATTTAAGATCTTACATCTGTATGGCAGTGAGAAGTGCTCCACCTTTTTAAAAATAAAAATAATGAATATATCAGTATTTAGAGAATAAAATTGTGTCAACATTTATCGTGTTTACCATTATATTTGGCATTGTTGATAAATTATATATCAAGAAATTTTACTAACATATATCTCGAGAATAACTGTTATTTACAGAGATACTTATAACACCGATTCTGAACAATTAGCATCTTTTTGATAATTATCGATTTGTAAAGCAGACTCAAATTTATAAAATTACGTACCATTATGAAATGAGATGTAACGAAAAAAGAATGTATTATTCTTGTATTATATGCTTGTAAAAAATTTCATTTAGTTAATAAATGGTGCATTATTTACATTAATTAATGAGCAACGTATAAGGAAATGTAAAAGAAGATTATCTTGAAAGATAATTACCGTTTCACTTGTTTATTAGAAATAAAAGTGTAAATAAAAAAGAAAACTTTTTAAAGGTATAATTCTATCAGTATGATCGCTTTTACTCGGATTGAAATTTAAGATAATTATTAATTAGCATAATGCATTATGATTTTAATATTTGTAAGTGGTCATTTGGCTTTTATATTTTCTTTCGATAACTATGAACTTTACTGAGATGACAATAGTGCGTTTATGACCACAGGTAATTTTCATATTTCCAGATTTAACACTATGTTATTAAATCGAATCCACCTAGTAGTTAATTTAAAAACTAGTCGCTTATAACGAATTATAAAACATACAAACTGTCCTAAATTAAAATAAAATACACATTTTCGAGATAACTACAGGAAAAAATATTCATTAGAAATTCATGAGAGTTTGAGAATGTTCTAAAGATATGATGTGAATTATTTTAGATTGAAAAAAGTAAGTTCCAGAAACCATCAATAGAGGGCGTATAATATATTTATACAAACTTTGAATCGTAAAATACAAACATTACCCATCTAAAGTACTAAAGAGGACAGAAGATATCCAATATGATTGTCTCCATAGTCTGTTAACGTCTGTTATTGTAAAGTTGTCCGTTCAATGTTTGGGTATAGTGTATGTGTCGGAAAGTTACACACGTTTTTACTTTCTTCTATCTTTACAAGAAGTAAGTATTGGATTCATGAAAATTTTCGACTTCCGGTTTTCAACGAATTTAAACGTTTTAGAGGGCCCTGAACACGATTTGACTGTTTTTAGAAAATGCCTGTCGTGAGACTGAGACTCCCTAACTCTGTCTGTCTGTGTGTGACAAAAATTTTGTGGGCGCACTATCTCAAGAACTAATGCACGGAATTTAATAAATCTTTAGATTCAAATAGTCTCTTATATAAATTGGTGCTGATTAGTTTTTGGTGTATATCGTCTAACAAGTGGCGCTGCAAAAACTCTATCTCAAGAACTAATGCACTGATTTTCTTCAAATTTCAGATTCAGTTAGACCCTGACATAAATAAACACTGATTACGTTTTGGGGTATGCATACCAACAAGTGGTGCTGCTATGCTTACTTGTTTTATGATTTTCACGATAGCTATATCTCAAGAACAAATGAACAGATTTTCATCAAACTTCAGATTCATTTGGACATTGACACAAGTTGTTGTTGATTAGGTTTTGGTGTACATCTCTAAACAGTTGGCGCGACTGTGCTGTATTTTTCAGTATTTACACGATTTTAGAGATAATCATATCTCAAGAACTAATGCGCGCAATTTAATAAAACTTTAACTTCAGTTAGACCTTGATATAAATTGGTGTTGATTCGTTTTTTTTTGTGTATACGAAACCTGTGTGAGATAGAAGACAGTTTTGGGAATAGCACATCCGACTAGTTAATATTGCCCAAAGTCGTATGAAATCACGGTAGATGAAATCGTTTCTATCACCTTTATAAATCTTCCATCATATCTTTACTATCCTCTCCAGATTTCATGAACTTCTGAATAATATATGTTATTCTAGTCATCCCCAAAGTATGAAGAATTATTTGGAATAATTTGGGTACATTTTATATTGCTCTATTTCGTATTATTTACATTAATTTGCAGAACTACAGGAAAATTGTTAATTAAAGAGCTATTTTTTGAAATGACCATGAAAAAAGTCCATTACATCGATAAAATAAATTACTGAAATTGTACAGTCACGTTTGTGAAAGTTGCAACACCATGAAGGAATTATGCAAATTGAATCGAACTTACAGGAAATGTAAAGTGAGGTAAGACATGCAAATGATTAGAATTACAAAGTGATTACGCATGCATGGAACGAGAAACGGCTGCTTATCATTCGCTTGTTCCAGGTATATAAGGATTGTAAGGGTGCTTTGAAATCCGTTTATCGTCCTCTGTCTGCGGTAAACGTTTCATTGGTGGTCAATATGCCTCGTCAAAGTAAAAGAAGACGTACCAACAACTAACGGAGTTCGTACGAGAGCGCATCGTCGGTATGCGTGAAGGTGGATTTTTGTATCGAGAAATTGCAGCACGCACGCATTGTAATGCCACAACAGTGATAAGTGTTTGGAAGAAATTGACAGAGGAGAATCAAACCAGGCGAAAAAATGGCAGTGGGGCACATAAATCAAAATGTCCCGTGACGACAGACACCTCATCCGCATGCCTATGGCGGACTCTCGTATGGTTGGAGCACAGCTACAGGTGTTTTGTTGCTTAGCTCCACAGTTCATCTCCGTCTGCTGCAGCATGAACTGCGTGCAAGGGTTCCTCTATGCAGGATTCCCCTCTTGCTGAATCACAGACGCATCCGACTTCAATGTACTCAGCAACACAGCACATGGAGTGTCCAGTGGCAACAATCTGCTTTTTCCGATGAATCTCGCTACAATCTGGAGTACTATTATCGAAGAGTACGCGTCAGATGTTACAGAGAGGAACGTCTACTCTCACAGTGTGTTATCTAGCGTCATATCGTATAAACGCCTGGCATCATGGTATGGGGAACAATTCGGTATAATTGTAGATCCCATCTAGTGAACATTGATGGTGACCATCAACAGTGGTGACCATCAATAGTGATCTCTGCATAATGGAAATTGTAGAGTCAGAGTTCCTCCTTCTTCTTCGATGCATTCCGGGTGCTGTATTTTAGCAGGAAAATGCCCGTGCAAATGTTTCTAAGACTGCACAAGCCTTCTTCAGTGCACAACATGTTTTGATTCTTCCATGGCTTGTTTATTCACCGGATATGTCTCGCATCGAGCAAGTCTCGAATTTTATTGGTCGGCGACTCGCTTGTACAGCTGGTGGGGAATACAGTAAGATTGAAGTTTGATTTCAAGTCAAAGCCATCTTGAATACCATTCCCCTGACATTTAGAACATGTATGATTCAATGCCACGAAGTGTACAGGTTCTCATCGCTCAGCGTGGCAGACACACAAAATACTAATTTCTGACGTTCTTTTTGTTGTTTTTTTTCTTACAAATTTGACCGTTTTTTTTTTTTGAACCACTATCAGTAATATGTGGAACGAATTTCATTAATTCCTGACAATTCCATCATGGTGTTGTAATTTTCAAAGTTTAAATAAATTACTACTACCCCTATTTTTTTTTTATAATGTTAGTTTCAGTAGATTAGTATATAGAGGCGAGGGAACATATTTTGGAAGTGCATTTTGGACGATATCTCTGAAAATATAATATCTAAAATTAAAACCAAATATTTTCGAGTTCGGGCTTACAAGATCTGTCACGCTATAACACACCACACGATATACTAAAAGAATTTTTTAAAGTATTTAATTAGCTCTCTAAATATTTCCTAAACATTTTTGTGAACGGCTAATAATCTATAAATATGTGTATCAATACGCTTTATAACTGTTCCAAGTTTTAACTTTCTACTTTCCATAGTTTGCGAGAAAAACTACTCTGAAAGACGGCAAACAGACAAATACACGAGTGATCTTATAATGGTTCCGTTTTTACTTTTTAAATACCGTAGCCTAAAAAGGAAGTTTTACATTTTTATTAAAACTAAATGTGTACAATATAAATCATAATCTTTTGCAATATCAATTAAAACTTCCATAGCCAGGAGAAAGAAACAGTTAACAGGAAGGGAAATATTTCCTTTAAAAAAAAACATTTAATTTACTTTATTTTGACTCAATACTTAAATGTTGGAAAACAGTTTTATAAATTAGCGATATTCCTAATAACTAATATTTCGTAATATACAGAATTAAAATACGTAACATACATACAGAATAGCATAATAATCCGTAATACACATACAGAATAATATATATTATAATCCGTAACATACAGAATGAAATTGGTTGTTTTTTGTTTAAAAAAAAGCAATTGATTTTCTGATATCTGTCATATTTTTCTTTGTAAAATTCCATGTAGTATAAAACTATACGTAAACAATAAATATTGCATTATTATTGTTTTTTATTTATTTATTTATTTATTTATTTTTTGTAACCAAGTAAATAAACTCATTTATCAGAATAAACTACGATTGTATTACTAAACAAACGCCGCTTCTTCCATTAGATAATATAAGAAATCTCGCAGCCATATGGAAAGAAAAAAGAAAACATGAAACAACAACCATAAAAATAGTAGGGTTTTTTACACTCTAGCTCTGTATATTTCTTTGGGAATTCTAATGTAATGGAATCTATTAGTTCAGAAGATCGGATCACTTTATTTAAATGGGTAAGTACAACTTCGAAAAAATATCTCAACTAGGCTTAATGCTTTTGTGGATATGTTGTACGCATAGGGAAGTATGTTTATTGCCTTTGTATAACAATAAAAAAAACAAAATTTTATTTTTAAACATAATATGAAATAATTAAGTAAAACAGCAGCTTCCCTTTGTTTAGATTAGATAATTTAGAGGAAAAGTATGTTATTACCTAATACTTCTGCTTTTATCTGAAAGAAAAATATACATAAAATTATTAAATTAAAATTATTAAATTAAAATTATTAAATTAAAATTATTAAATTAAAATAATAAAAAATATTGCATATAAAATGAAATATTGATGAAATGTAAAATGTAGATTTCCAATTATACGAAATACAAATATTAGTTAAATGTTAAAATTAAACTTATCATGGATGCATAGCTCTTTCAGTGACACTGGACAATGTGCAACCTATGTATGGTTGCCTACACTGGACAATGTGCAACAATGAAAGCTCATTTCATTTGGTATTTTTGTACAGACAAATATACCAAAATTATACACCGGAAAAATCTTGTAGGAATTACTATAAAAATTAATATTTTGAATACTTATTATTAGTAAATTATTTTGAGTATAATATAGATCGAGTTATCTAATGGCTCTCTACGCTGTTAAAGAAACAAGAATGAAAGGTACAATGATATTTTGAGGTCGATAGGCCAAAAACCCTGTAAATGACTAGAGTTCTTTGGTTAGGCAGGCTAGAACATTATTTAAGTAAATCTGCTTTCATAGCGTCCGTATGTTTCGTTGATACTTTTGTAATCACCGCACACATTATTTGCGCGTTTTTAGCTCTAAATAGCGAACACCTTGGAATAACAGAAAAATTTCTCTGCTACGAAATGTCCTTTATTTAGAGATTTTACTGTTCAACACTATGTATGGAATAAAGAGCATTGTGAAAACTCTTAAGTGAATATTTATTTTATTATTTTTTTTTGGAGTAAACGTAAAATAGTTATAAATTATTTATATATTAAATATTAATTTCTAATTATATATTTATATGACTGTGAGGTAACTCACACACCGCAATTTTTTCACTTCGCCGATTCAACTTTTTTATTTTTAATTCTTACTGCGTGTGAACCCTACTTGGGCGTTTTAGTACTAATCGGCGCGGCGAGTACATCTTGATGCCGTGAGAGTACGGTCTCCTTCCCAATGAAAATAGGGTTTGCTTGCCAGGGCTCCCTCTGATTTTTTCGGATTCTTGGAGGAGTGGTTTGTTATGGAGTGCGCATTATTTGGCCTGTGGCCGCTTCATGAGGTGTGACTTTTTTTGTCATAAATGATGTATGCCCTTATTGCGTATAAAAATATAGTTTTGGTTACCTGGCTGCAATTGCTTTTTTCAAACTGACGTTTATTTTCCCTTCAGCAAATGATTTTTAAATTCTTCTTTTGTTAATAAACCTGTAGCCCCCATTTATTTCATATTTAATGCCGGTCCCTTAAAATTTTAATTGAGTTTGAAGAAAGAGGAACGGCGAGAAGTATATGGATGGTCTCATGGATGATTTTAAGAGTTTGTTTTTTTTTCTTTAAAATTTAAAAATCGAAGATGAAATAGGAAGAGATTACCTGTTTTTAAGCATTCCTCCGGATGTTTATTCTCAAATATTTCATAAGCATTTTCAAGTTCATGGACAAACTGGAACTTCTTTACTGCTATTTCATATGTATTAATAAAGACGTATGTCACTTTTTTCCTTTGAAACTTTATTGATTTCAAGAACAAATGGTAAAACCTTTTAATTATTCTATTTTTCTCTCAAGTGACCTATATAATGTCCTGTAAGAATTATTGCTATTCATTTTACTTAATTCACACCGCTTTCTTATAAATTGTATACTTTTAAATTTTCAACCACCTCATCTCTTAAAATTTAAGAAACTATTTTATGATTTAAATAGCCAAAATTGAATATCCACCATCTTAATAAATTTATTTTTACTACAGTAACGAATAATATATCTAATTAGTTAATCAAAAATGTCTAGCTCTTTGTAAACATTCAAAAAACAAAATACAAGATATAATTCTCTTAATCCAAAAACACAATGAATTTTACGTGTCAAAACAAAGTGAACACAGATAACTATTTTCTTCAAATTTTTTACCATTTTCTCCTTACAGAATATTAAAATATGTTGATTTCCATCTAACAATCTCTTTTAATATTTTTTCTAACTTAATTTTTTACTGTTTTCAGAAAAGTTTAAAGGATTTTTAAATGGGGAGCAAATATCTAAAGAAATGCAAAAGAGGCACTAAATTTGGAGGAAATGGAAAGTCATTACGTAAAATAGATGGAATTGCTAATCGAAGCAACAATACAGATGAGAAAATAATTGAAAAATATTTTAAGTATAGGTAGATTAGTGATTATGTGTGAACAGGAAGGCCAAAACGGCTGAATAATACGGAAGTAGGAGATCTGTTAAGAGATTTCAATGCCAATGTAGCTTCAAGGGTTGTTAACACTTAGAAAGACATCAAGCAAACATAAGTAAAGACGACTGAAAGTATATGACAGGGTGACAATTATTGAACTATATGAAATAAAACGTAAATTATTTAAAAACTATTGAGTGCACAAACTTTATTCAACATGTAAACATCGCTATAGATATTCGGCTTTAGGTTATGACATGTTCGATACGGCTGCCATCATTGCCTATGTTGTGGTGCAGACGAATATCAAAATTCTGCATGACCCGCTGAAGTGTCTGGACATCGATGCTGTTGATGACCTCCTGAATGGTGGCTTTCAGCTCAGCAATGGTTTTGGGGTTATTTCTGTACACGTTGTCCATAATGTAGCCCCACAAAAATGTGTCACATGTGTTCAGATCTGGAGAATATGGCGGCCAAGCGAGTCCCATTCCAGTGGCTTCTGGGTACCCCAGAGCCAGAATGCGGTCCCCAAAGTGATCCTCCAGGACATCAAACACTTTCTTGGTTCGATGGGGTCGAACCGACATTGCCAACTCTGTCATCACAAACACTACCAACACTCTCAAACTCGTGAATCAAATTATTGATTGTTAGCACACTTGGACCGGTTGTCTTCAGCTTGTTCTCGGTCGCAAACTGTCTTTGAGCGGCAATCGGGCTGTTATTGCTCGCATAGAAGGCCTTCACAAGCGATATACGCTCAGGCACGCTGTACCGTGACATTTTCACTTGCAAATGACCGACAACAACAAGTTGCGAGCGCATGCGCATACAAATTCCCATCATGCCCTGTGTCCAACCATGAAGTTTGAACTTCATCAGGCAAACCGTTCAGAATTTATGACGGTTTAATTTCGTATAGTTCAATAATTGTCACCCTGTAAGAATAGCATTTAACAAACGTGGAGTATCTGAAAGGATACATCAAGAAAGCAGAAATATCTAAGTAAAACAACAAAAACGTTTGCGATTGGTAAATAAAATTAAATAAAATTAAGGATTTAAATTTTCAGAAAACATTCTCTTCCACCGTGAAGCTATCAGAAAGGTTTCAAATATCGAAAATTGACTAAAGTTTGTTCGTGGGTTAGGAACCTTCGGATAAATGTGACTATTATCTCTTTTTTTCATTTATTTATTTATGTTTTATAGAAATAAGAAAATATTTGGTAAACTGTACAAAACAATAACAGAAATTCTATTGTTGTGAGGCCTATTGAATCTTACAAAACGAGTATTGCCATGATTTTGGAATCCAGGTTCCATTTATTTAAGAAAACATCTGTTTTTTATACTTCTTATTAAGTTGTCTCTTTATTATAACTGAAAATCAAGCACAAATTTGTAAAACAGAATTAGAAAATAATATAATAAAATAATTTAATCCAAAAAAGTCCTTCCGGCCAGTACTGGGAGGAAAAAGTACCTTTCATAGTCCATGTTTTTAAAATTCAGCTCATTTTACTTAAACACCCGAAGCTAAAATGCTTGGAACTTGATTATAGAAAATTCAATCCCTGTTTTAATTAATACTGAATTTGAATGCGAATTTCAGTATAACAAAAATCAGATTGTTTCAAAATGTCCTTCACCCTAGAATTTGAAACTGCCATATCTCTGCCATTTTTAAGATAAAACCAAAACAAAAAAATGTTCCGGAATCCGTGTAGGTACTTTGGGGGTCTGGGGGTCATGATCGTTGAAAATATACCAAATTGTTTTGGAATTGCTTTCCTCCGAACGGCTGCAACAGGTAGATTTTTGTAATGAATGCTACCTAAAACTTGATCATATTTTTTGTTAGTCATATTTTTTGTTATAACTTGAAAAAGTATATATATATATTTTGTTTTTCAGATATAGTTTGTACATAATTGAATGTTCGTTATTTGCAAAAAAAGACGCATGTAAATACGTAAACTTATTCAAAAGTTGTCGTTGAGAAACCGCTGAAAAAGAGTGTTTCGGGGTAACTGAGTTTAAAGTTTTACCTTCACAGGTATCGCTCGTGGAGAATTCAGTGACACGTGTGCAATTCAGGCCACAACGGTACTATTTTATATGGAGGAGTAAGGCATCAGCGGTTTCCGGAAATCTAAGTTTCCATGGAGTGAAGACTGCATAAAATGTATTACTGAACAATCTTGGGAGATAATATTGTCCCCTAACGATGAGAAGTTGCGGCTGACAGCAAACTGGTTCTTTCAACATGACAATGAATCTAAGCAAGCATTAAAAATAATGAAGAAACAGACGCCAAAGCTTTGGCCAAGTACATCGCACAGCTGCTCCGGCTAAGAACTTTACTCCACTGAATGTTTGTGACATATCTCGAAAAATAATTACGTCATAGGATATTTTCATCATAAATACCAGCTTTTACGCTTTTTTCTTACCAATAAAATTTAAAACTCAATTTTGTGTTATTTAATCGGAGAAGTCTCCGATGCAAGACCATTTTTTTAAACCCAAATTGGAGTTGTAACATAAAAGTGTAAAATTTGGCAGATCTGCTTCATATTAAAGTTATTTAAGAAAATGAATGACTTAAAATTTCACCTAATTTCACAAAAAAACTGGTAGAATATACGAATGAAAGATAAAGGGTGTTTTACAATGCAAATTAAAAAAATAATAATAAATAATAATTGATAAGAATAACTTACTTTTTATATTTAATTTTTGTATACGCTTTGTTTGTTTGGTATCTTTTGACGTGTAGAAAAAGATAACCTTTTAGTTTAATGTATTATTATGCTTAATTTAATTTCTTTTGGTGTTTTTCTCTCATGCTTACCATATATTAATGATTTTTAGTGAATATTTGTATGCATATTCGTCTGTTTTTGTAATGCATATAATACGGGATCTATTTTTTTAGTTACAGGAATTCTGCGCATAGTACCAAAAGTTGTCTTGGTTATGTGAAAACTCTGTGGCTGATTTAAAGTGGATACTCTCTGAATTATGTAAAATTCTCGAAATCTTTTTCTTATATATTTATTTAAACAGAAACGAAACCTTATTTAGATATGTGCCAACCATCCACCCCACAAAACAATGAAATATGAGGACTAGATCCATTTAAGTGTCATAGTGTACTGTTGAAAGCTGCATGAGCAAATTAAGAGCGAAACAAAATTTGCAAAACGAAACAACATTTAAAAATAAATTTACATGTCTGTATTAATTTCTTCTAGAATAGGAATCAACAACTCTAAGTTGAAATATTCAATGTATTTTTTTAATTTTAATTTATTTATTCTTTTTAAATTTATAAATTTTGAAAACGTTTATTGCTTTCTAAAAGGCGGCGCTTAAAGTTTAATATCAATGTTCCGTTATAGTGAATCAATAATTATACATTAATATGTAATCTGAAATATTGAATACGTTTTCCATATACTCTTAACGAATATATAAAATTGCAGTACTTTATAGTAGTTCAATACTGCTTTATTGTTCATTTATTTAAATGACATCGGATGCTGGGATATTTTTCACAATTGTGTAATTATTGCATCAAAATTCTAATCTAAGGTATCTGCAGGTAATATGGCCATCCTAAAGTCAGAAAATTTTAAAAGGTAATAGTAACTGGTTTAATATATATATATATATATATATATATATATATATATATATATATATATATATGTAATAATAAAAAAATTTCGCCCTATTTCTTTAGTTAAATTATTCCAAATTCTTCAATTCTTTTTTCCTCTCTTTATAAAATATCTCTTAAATCTATTTTGTATTTTATTCCATAACTTAATCAAAATATTCTGTTATTTATCATTCTAAAAATCTTAATCTGTTAATAGCTACACGTATTTATTAAAACCTTATTCTCTTAAATTGCAACACTGCCTCTAAACGCACCTGCCTAATTTCTTCTTTTGAGACATTTAATTTTTATTCTTTGGAACTTTTATAATACCATTTTTATTTCTATTTAATTCATTCGGCATCCCATGATTCCAAGTGGTTTTCGCGCCCAAAGGCCTTTTTACCTTTTTAATTTGCCGCTTCTGTTAAAGAGTTTTAATCATACGTCAGAGACACGTCTTCGTGGCCTCATTTTTTCATCCATTAGCGAGAAAGCTCCGCCTTCTTTATCCCCCTAGTGCCCTCCGAACATGGATGCGAGTGGACCAGCTTGTTCGCGCGTTTTGTACCTTTGGGCCAAATTTTGAAGTATTTATACGGTTACACTGGCTTCGGAGACAGAATTTACACGAATTAGTGGTTGTCATCTAATTGCCGTCACTGGGGAGTCTACACTAATGCATCGGTAGTATGTTCTTCAAGCTCTACTAATTCTTCAAGATCTTCAAATGTGTTCAGTTTTAATGAAGCGAAAGTTGGTGGAGTTGCTTTCATCTCTGTGATCACAATAAAGCCACTGCTCATCTATTAAGTATTAAGTCTTCTTTTTAATGTTTTTGGGAAATTTCTTCTGGATTTCACTGCCTCTGCTCCATTTTTACGACTGCTAATTACACTACGATTTCCGATGTGATATACTTCGAGATTTGTCTTCATGGTGAGCGACTCGAAGTGATGCCCTGCCCGGGTGTCATGACTACATTTCAACGATCTCGACTGCGGCTACCTCGATATGATTATCAGGTAATTTTAGTGGTTTCGGACTGAGATGTTCCGATTGTCTGGTGGAAAGAACGTTCAAGTCGACAGCACTAGCGATCGTCTATAATGTGCCAATTTTCGACAGGAATGTATCAAAAAAGCCGGTCAGGATAACTGATGACCTGTGTAATAAAAACATTTTGGAGACTTCCCAGTGATATTGGAGAACAACTACCGATTAGTTGTCAAATTATCACTCATAAATGTTTATAAAGTTATCCCAGAAGTGACGTCTGTAAGTTAAATTATTCTTTTATTTTTATTGATTTCTTATTTTATTGATTTGTTATTATTGGCTTATATAGAACAAAAATTGTTCTTAGAATACTTTAGAAAAATTTTGTTCCTTTTATCCTGAAAATTTAGAACTTACGAAATTTAATATTTATTCTTATGTATTGTTAAAAAATTAATTTTATTTGGTTAAGCTCACAAATATTACTGAAAGTTTTGAACTGCTCTGATATTTATTCCTATATTACTTCATTTTACAAGAGTAACTTCATTTTATGTTCTTATTTTATCATTTAATTATAGTCCCTTTTCATTCGGTGATATTTATTCATAGGAAATAATTTCTATTTATTGAAAAAATATATGAGTAATCTCTTTTCAAGTAACATGTATTGGAACATATTCTATGCCATTCTAAAAATGCATAAAAATTTATTAGATTATCTGAAATTACAGCTTCACTGATTGCATAATAATCGCAAAAATAGCTTTTGAAGTTTATTAATGTGAAAAAAAAAAAAAAAAATGTGTTATCTCAAAAGAAAGTTGAGTAACATTGAAAGGGTAAAATTATTGTGCAGTTAATTTATTTGTTTGTTTTATTACTTTTGTTTTTTGATGCTATATTCTGAGAGTACAATTCAAGAGCCAAAAAAAAATTGTTCTTACGAAATAATGATACTTATTTTAAAAAAGTGTTTTATTTATTTCATTCTAAATTGTGATATTCATATATAGTGGATCTATTTATAGAAAGATTATAGTAGTAGTTTACATTTACTATTTAAGTGAAATGAATTTTAATATGAATTGGACTTTTTTACTGTTGAATATTATTTAGTTTGTTATTTAAATTATTAAGAGTTAGATATTTACAGTTGTTGTTAAGTTAAAGAATTCTTTATACATTGTTATTTTTTTTACATGTTATTAAAGTCAGGGTTCGTTAAAGTTATTGTTGAAAGTAAGGGTACTCAAACCAAAATGGCTGAAAAAGAGCTTAATGTTATTATTTTTGACCCAGAAAGTGGGATGAATGTTGTGTCTTGGCTTAGACACTTTGAAGGATCAGCCCCTCCAGATAAAAAAGAGTGGAAAATCAACAATATTTCCAAATAATTGAAGGGCGAAGCATTAAAGGTGTATGTTAATGAATGTCTAGATTGTAAAGAGTATGAAAAAATTGCTGAGATCTTAACTGAAAATTTTCTGAAAGTAACAGTCCCCCGTTTTTCTGATTTCGCCTCGCTGAAATTGCATGACCTAAACAACTTAGAAAATTATTTCCGTCAGAAAATAGAGATAGGTCGACAACTTAAACTATGTGAAACTATTATTTTACAAGGATTGAGAGATGGCTTAAAACCTGAATACCAGAACTATTTAATAGTAAATCCTCCTGAATCTACTACCGATTGGTATAGATTAGTTAAGCAACTTGTTGTCATTCCATCTCATTCTAGCAGTAACAATAATAGTAATGTTAGAAATATGTCTCAAAATTCCAGACCTTTTTCTCAACCAATTAATTCACCTAGACATTGGATTCGCCCTCAACCTAATTACAGGAATCCAAATTTCCAAGCAGCAACTAATTTTAACCCTTCAACGTCCAGGTTCGTTAGTCCCAGATTGCCTGTCAATCATTATCAAAGAAGGCTTCCCAGTCGACCATGTCGAATGTGTTTAAATAGAGGTATCCAAAATGCTTATCACTGGGAGAGGGATTGTGTATTCAATGTTAGGCCTCTGCAATCTTCTGCACCCCCTCTTAGTCAACCACAACCATCTACTGATAATATATGACAGTTAATTGTATCAGGATATGTAAATAACAGGGAACTACCTTGTGTGATTGACTCTGGCTCAACCATAAGTATTTTGCCTTTTAAATTTGTTAAATTCTTAAATGCTAAAGTTATAAATATTCCACCTGTTATTATTGGCCAAGCCAAAGGAACTGTTGTAATAGATAAAGCTTGTAATTTATTGTTTAAATTAGGTAATGTGCAACAAAATATTAGATTTTTAATATGTAATACAAATTTAGATTATGCTATACTAGGTTTAAAAGAATGCTGTAAGTTTAATTTAATTATTGACTGTGCTACATGTCGAGTATTACAAGGAGACCTTGTTTTAAATGAATCTAAGAACATATCCAGTGATAAATTAAGGTTACTTCATTTTAATGTTAACTATGATTATCAGAGAGTGCAACCCGATTATGGAAAGATCATATCTCCTCAATCCTTTGTTCCATCTAATGTTGATAATTCTAAATTAATTGGGGAAATAAATTCTATAGAAAATGAAACTTTAAGGGAAAGTATAAGGGATTATTTAGATATATTTTCTAAAAATAAATTTGATGTCGGGAGAATTAATATCGAACCGCAACGTATTCTTCTTAATTCTGACCTACCAATATCTCTGAGGCCATACAGAACATCCCCTTTAGAAGAAAAAGAGATTTCGGATCAAATTCATTCACTATTAGATGCTGGTTTAATTAAAGAGAGCAATAGTCCCTATTCTGCCCCTGTTACATTAGTAATGAAAAGAGAAGAAGGTAAAAAAACTAGATTATGTGTTGACTATAGAAAATTAAATGCAATAATGAAAAATGACGCAGAACCCCTACCTCGTATCGATGGAATTTTAGATAAACTGAGTAGTGCGCAGTATTTTTCAACTTTAGATTTAGCCTCTGGCTACTGGCACATACCCATACATCCATCCGATACTGAAAAATTGGCTTTTGCTACCAACTTTGGGCTCTTTGAATGGTTAGTTCTGCCCTTCGGGATTAAATTAGGCCCCCCGATATTTAATAGAACCCTTAGAAGAATACTTACTAAATACAAAATAGACTTTGCTTGCCATTATTTTGATGATATCATTATTTTTTCTTCCTCATTAGAAGAACATATGCAACATTTAAACCAAATATTTGAATTATGTAGACGCGAAAACATTAAAGTTAAACTCTCTAAATGCAATTTTGTCCAAAATAAAATTAACTTCTTAGGATATACCATCCAGAATGGCACATTAACTCCTGCTAATGCTAATATTGAAGTAATAAAAAAACAAAAACCCCCTTCAAATGTAAAGGAACTTCAGAGATTCTTAGGATCTATCAATGTTTATCACAAGTTTATAGATAAATATGCCGAAATTCGAGTACCTCTTAACAGATTACTCAGAAAAAATACACTATGGGAATGGAATACAGATTGTCAAAATTCTTTTCAAAAATTAAAAGATGCCTTAATAGCCAAACCTATCTTAAAAATTTATGACCCTAAGTTACCCCTCCATATGTTTGTTGATGCCTCACAGGTGGCAGTAGGTGCAGTCTTAAAACAACCTGATAGTAATAATTTTTTACATCCAATTGCTTATTACTCTAGAGGATTGAGAAGTTATGAGAAGAATTATTTTATTACCGAGTTAGAGTGTCTTGCCATCATTGACACCTTAGACAAATTCTATCATTATTTTCATGGTGTAAAATTTACCATTCATACTGATCATGCATCTCTTGTATGGTTAAAAAATACTAAACATTTGAGAGGCAGGTTATTTAGATGGTCTTTGAAGTTGAGCATGTTTGAATATAATATAGTTTACGAAAAGGGATCCACAAATGTCGAAGCCGACATGTTGTCGAGAAACCCAATTTCACATTTTATTCAACCACTTACTTTTCTTCTGGACGTTAAAGAAATTATAGAGAGGCAGGAAAAAGATAATGTGTGTGGTAAAAATTATCTAAAGGAAAATGGACTTATGATAGTAAAAAAGAAAGGTTTTAGAAAAATAGTAGTCCCCATGTCTTTAAGGAGAAAAATACTAAATGTTGCTCATGAAAAATTTGGTCATCCTGGTATCCAAAAAATGTTAAATTTAATCTCCCCTAATTATTATTGGCCTGACATGACGCAAGATATAACCAATTTTGTAAAACATTGTGATATTTGTCAAAAGAATAAAAAACCCAGACAGAAAAAATTTGGCTTATTACAAGCTATGCCCACCACAGATCAACCTTTTGAATGTCTTTCTATTGATACTGTGGGAGGATTCAATTATTATAACTCCACCAAAAAATATCTACACATCATCATCGACCATGCTACTAGATATGTTTGGGCTTTCCCCTCAAAAAGTGTTACCACAGAAACTTATACTAATTGTCTAAACCAAGTTTTTAATATTCAAACACCACAACAATTATTCTATTTTAATAAAATTCTTAATGTCCAGACCCATCAAAAAGTGTTAAGTGATAGAAATGCAGCATTTACTTCATCTAGATTTAAAAAAATTCTGCGAAACCACAATATTAAGCAACGTTTAACCACATCACATCATCCTCAAACGAATGGCAAATGTGAGAGAGCGAACCAGACAATAGTTACTAGATTGAAGTGTAAAGTCAATTCTGCCAACTCCAAAATTCCTTGAACAAAAATTTTGACAGAAGTAGTTAATGAGTATAACAATACCCCTCATTCTATCACTAAATTCCCTCCTGCTTACTTACTTTTTGGCCAATTACCCTATGATTCTCCTCTTCAACAAAAT
The DNA here is from genome assembly GCA_963931845.1 of Maratus michaelseni. Lineage (NCBI taxonomy): Eukaryota > Metazoa > Arthropoda > Arachnida > Araneae > Salticidae > Maratus > Maratus michaelseni. The sequence goes on from OZ007592.1 coordinate 305,478,646, forward strand.
TATTACCCTCCTGTTCAAGAAGCCCTTAAACTTGCTAAAAAACGCACTGATGAATTCTATTGGAGAAGCAAAAAATATTATGATCGAAATTATCTAGAACCAAAATTTGAGATTGGAGATCTTGTAATTTATGAAGAGTTCCAATATCCTAATACCAGAAAACTTTCACAAGTCTTTAGTGGTCCTTATCAAATCCTTAATAAGTTATCTGATGTCAATTTTGAAATTGATAGACAAATTCAAAATAAACCTACTGAAATAGTACATGTATCAAAATTACGCCCTTATTATCCTCCTGATCAATTAAAATTATCCCATGAGAACCAACAACAAACTAATGTTAAATTTATAGTTTCGTCTTGATTTTAATATAATCCAAAAATAAACGAAATAAAATAAATTAATAATTAACTAATCAATTCTCTTCTGTATAACCGTGGTGTTCTTGATTGTGCACACGAGAGTGTCACTGTTGAAGTTTCCACTTGAGTCAACTTTTTATGCTGGCGTAATTTAGTTGATTTAAGTTAGGAGTTTCTGATACTGAATTGGATTAGATTAGAATAATAAATTAAACAGTATTAACTAAACTAATAAAGTAAACTGAATTAAATTATATCTTAAACTAATCAAATATGATATCTTAATACTAATTGAGAATTGTCCAACCTTTCTTAATATGCTACAAGGTCCCATTTTTTCATTTCACAACTTATGTTTTCTTGTTTGACTGAAAGCAAGATAGTTACATAACCATCATCTACACAATAATGATTGTTTTCACGAATTTTTCTTATTTATTCCTTTTTTTTTTGTATTATGTATTTTATTGAGTATATTTCATACCTCATTCACTATTATATGGATGAGATATTAATTATATACTTAAGAAAGTAATTAAAGAAAGAGTGTGATATTTTTGAATTATAATGCTTGTTATTGCTGAACTTATTGTTAAATATTATTATTATTAGTTATACTATTTATAATTTGATATTGAGATTAAATATTACTTGAATTTGAATACTACTTGAATTTGAATATGTTGAGATATATAAATTTTTACTTCTAGAAGTAAACAAGTAATAAAGTAGTAAAGGTAATGGAAGTTATAAAGGTAATAATGGTAATAGTAATTTTGATGTTGAGTAAAAAACTCTTATACTGCTTACATTACCTATTTGCCTTTTTAGAGTAATTACTATTTGTCAGACAAACTATACCATAACAAAATACTCATTTCTCTATTTACAAAAATACAAAATACTCATTTCTCTAAATTTTTCTTAGCATTCCATTCAGGACTGAGTTTTTCAGACAAACATAAGTTTAATATTTGAAAATTAACTTATGATTATTGTTATTGTTAAGTATTATTATTTTAAATTTTTATTGTTGATATTCTTATTCTTATTCTTATTATTATTATTGTATTACTTGTGTTTTATTGTTGTTAATATTAATCTTAGTACTATTTTCGAGTTGTTGCTAGTAAATATAAAGCATTCAGATGAACTTTAATTCTGAAATAGACTTTCATAAGGAAGATCAGTAAGATCTAAAATTTGAAGGATTTTTCTCTTTCAATTTGTGAACTGCTCAGTTTGTGAGGTATGTAAATAACTTTTTTGGATGGACTATCACTCAGACGAGAACTGAACTACAAATTAAGCAACAATTCTACAAGCAATTTGCAACAAATTTTGTAAGATGATACTCTGGAAGTATGTTATCTATTATTTTAAAGTGTTACAATTTTTTACTTATTTTGTTTAATATTTTCTAAAGCTTTTTATGTCATTGTTAACAAGATTAATATCTTGTAATTGTATTTTTATTAACAACTCCACCAATTCGCGTTATACTTATTAAATTTAATGTTATTGGGCATTAATGAATAAATTTTGGAAATGTACTTATTTTGACTTCCTCCAGTTGATAAATTGTAATCCAAGTCCGTGTAACATTTCCCTTCAATGAACTTACAGGTCATATGACCTACCGGTTCATTCGTCTTTTTGGGTGGGGGGATATGTAATAATAAAAAATTTTCGCCCTATTTCTTTAGTTAAATTATTCCAAATTCTTCAATTCTTTTTTCCTCTCTTTTTAAAATATCTCTTAAATCTATTTTGTATTTTATTCCATAACTTAATCAAAATATTCTGTTATTTATCATTCTAAAAATCTTAATCTGTTAATAGCTACACGTATTTATTAAAACCTTATTCTCTTAAATTGCAACACTGCCTCTAAACGCACCTGCCTAATTTCTTCTTTTGAGACATTTAATTTTTATTCTTTGGAACTTTTATAATACCATTTTTATTTCTATTTAATTCATTCGGCATCCCATGATTCCAAGCGGTTTTCGCGCCCAAAGGCCTTTTTACCTTTTCAATTTGCCGCTTCTGTTAAAGAGTTTTAATCATACGTCAGAGACACGTCTTCGTGGCCTCATTTTTTCATCCATTAGCGAGAAAGCTCCGCCTTCTTTATCCCCCTAGCGCCCTCCGAACATGGATGCGAGTGGACCAGCTTGTTCGCGCGTTTTGTACCTTTGGGCCAAATTTTGAAGTATTTATACGGTTACACTGGCTTCGGAGACAGAATTTACACGAATTAGTGGTTGTCATCTAATTGCCGTCACTGGGGAGTCTACACTAATGCATCGGTAGTATGTTCTTCAAGCTCTACTAATTCTTCAAGATCTTCAAATGTGTTCAGTTTTAATGAAGCGAAAGTTGGTGGAGTTGCTTTCATCTCTGTGATCACAATAAAGCCACTGCTCATCTATTAAGTATTAAGTCTTCTTTTTAATGTTTTTGGGAAATTTCTTCTGGATTTCACTGCCTCTGCTCCATTTTTACGACTGCTAATTACACTACGATTTCCGATGTGATATACTTCGAGATTTGTCTTCATGGTGAGCGACTCGAAGTGATGCCCTGCCCGGGTGTCATGACTACATTTCAACGATCTCGACTGCGGCTACCTCGATATGATTATCAGGTAATTTTAGTGGTTTCGGACTGAGATGTTCCGATTGTCTGGTGGAAAGAACGTTCAAGTCGACAGCACTAGCGATCGTCTATAATGTGCCAATTTTCGACAGGAATGTATCAAAAAAGCCGGTCAGGATAACTGATGACCTGTGTAATAAAAACATTTTGGAGACTTCCCAGTGATATTGGAGAACAACTACCGATTAGTTGTCAAATTATCACTCATAAATGTTTATAAAGTTATCCCAGAAGTGACGTCTGTAAGTTAAATTATTCTTTTATTTTTATTGATTTCTTATTTTATTGATTTGTTATTATTGGCTTATATAGAACAAAAATTGTTCTTAGAATACTTTAGAAAAATTTTGTTCCTTTTATCCTGAAAATTTAGAACTTACGAAATTTAATATTTATTCTTATGTATTGTTAAAAAATTAATTTTATTTGGTTAAGCTCACAAATATTACTGAAAGTTTTGAACTGCTCTGATATTTATTCCTATATTACTTCATTTTACAAGAGTAACTTCATTTTATGTTCTTATTTTATCATTTAATTATAGTCCCTTTTCATTCGGTGATATTTATTCATAGGAAATAATTTCTATTTATTGAAAAAATATATGAGTAATCTCTTTTCAAGTAACATGTATTGGAACATATTCTATGCCATTCTAAAAATGCATAAAAATTTATTAGATTATCTGAAATTACAGCTTCACTGATTGCATAATAATCGCAAAAATAGCTTTTGAAGTTTATTAATGTGAAAAAAAAAAAAAAAAAATGTGTTATCTCAAAAGAAAGTTGAGTAACATTGAAAGGGTAAAATTATTGTGCAGTTAATTTATTTGTTTGTTTTATTACTTTTGTTTTTTGATGCTATATTCTGAGAGTACAATTCAAGAGCCAAAAAAAAATTGTTCTTACGAAATAATGATACTTATTTTAAAAAAGTGTTTTATTTATTTCATTCTAAATTGTGATATTCATATATAGTGGATCTATTTATAGAAAGATTATAGTAGTAGTTTACATTTACTATTTAAGTGAAATGAATTTTAATATGAATTGGACTTTTTTACTGTTGAATATTATTTAGTTTGTTATTTAAATTATTAAGAGTTAGATATTTACAGTTGTTGTTAAGTTAAAGAATTCTTTATACATTGTTATTTTTTTTACATGTTATTAAAGTCAGGGTTCGTTAAAGTTATTGTTGAAAGTAAGGGTACTCAAACCAAAATGGCTGAAAAAGAGCTTAATGTTATTATTTTTGACCCAGAAAGTGGGATGAATGTTGTGTCTTGGCTTAGACACTTTGAAGGATCAGCCCCTCCAGATAAAAAAGAGTGGAAAATCAACAATATTTCCAAATAATTGAAGGGCGAAGCATTAAAGGTGTATGTTAATGAATGTCTAGATTGTAAAGAGTATGAAAAAATTGCTGAGATCTTAACTGAAAATTTTCTGAAAGTAACAGTCCCCCGTTTTTCTGATTTCGCCTCGCTGAAATTGCATGACCTAAACAACTTAGAAAATTATTTCCGTCAGAAAATAGAGATAGGTCGACAACTTAAACTATGTGAAACTATTATTTTACAAGGATTGAGAGATGGCTTAAAACCTGAATACCAGAACTATTTAATAGTAAATCCTCCTGAATCTACTACCGATTGGTATAGATTAGTTAAGCAACTTGTTGTCATTCCATCTCATTCTAGCAGTAACAATAATAGTAATGTTAGAAATATGTCTCAAAATTCCAGACCTTTTTCTCAACCAATTAATTCACCTAGACATTGGATTCGCCCTCAACCTAATTACAGGAATCCAAATTTCCAAGCAGCAACTAATTTTAACCCTTCAACGTCCAGGTTCGTTAGTCCCAGATTGCCTGTCAATCATTATCAAAGAAGGCTTCCCAGTCGACCATGTCGAATGTGTTTAAATAGAGGTATCCAAAATGCTTATCACTGGGAGAGGGATTGTGTATTCAATGTTAGGCCTCTGCAATCTTCTGCACCCCCTCTTAGTCAACCACAACCATCTACTGATAATATATGACAGTTAATTGTATCAGGATATGTAAATAACAGGGAACTACCTTGTGTGATTGACTCTGGCTCAACCATAAGTATTTTGCCTTTTAAATTTGTTAAATTCTTAAATGCTAAAGTTATAAATATTCCACCTGTTATTATTGGCCAAGCCAAAGGAACTGTTGTAATAGATAAAGCTTGTAATTTATTGTTTAAATTAGGTAATGTGCAACAAAATATTAGATTTTTAATATGTAATACAAATTTAGATTATGCTATACTAGGTTTAAAAGAATGCTGTAAGTTTAATTTAATTATTGACTGTGCTACATGTCGAGTATTACAAGGAGACCTTGTTTTAAATGAATCTAAGAACATATCCAGTGATAAATTAAGGTTACTTCATTTTAATGTTAACTATGATTATCAGAGAGTGCAACCCGATTATGGAAAGATCATATCTCCTCAATCCTTTGTTCCATCTAATGTTGATAATTCTAAATTAATTGGGGAAATAAATTCTATAGAAAATGAAACTTTAAGGGAAAGTATAAGGGATTATTTAGATATATTTTCTAAAAATAAATTTGATGTCGGGAGAATTAATATCGAACCGCAACGTATTCTTCTTAATTCTGACCTACCAATATCTCTGAGGCCATACAGAACATCCCCTTTAGAAGAAAAAGAGATTTCGGATCAAATTCATTCACTATTAGATGCTGGTTTAATTAAAGAGAGCAATAGTCCCTATTCTGCCCCTGTTACATTAGTAATGAAAAGAGAAGAAGGTAAAAAAACTAGATTATGTGTTGACTATAGAAAATTAAATGCAATAATGAAAAATGACGCAGAACCCCTACCTCGTATCGATGGAATTTTAGATAAACTGAGTAGTGCGCAGTATTTTTCAACTTTAGATTTAGCCTCTGGCTACTGGCACATACCCATACATCCATCCGATACTGAAAAATTGGCTTTTGCTACCAACTTTGGGCTCTTTGAATGGTTAGTTCTGCCCTTCGGGATTAAATTAGGCCCCCCGATATTTAATAGAACCCTTAGAAGAATACTTACTAAATACAAAATAGACTTTGCTTGCCATTATTTTGATGATATCATTATTTTTTCTTCCTCATTAGAAGAACATATGCAACATTTAAACCAAATATTTGAATTATGTAGACGCGAAAACATTAAAGTTAAACTCTCTAAATGCAATTTTGTCCAAAATAAAATTAACTTCTTAGGATATACCATCCAGAATGGCACATTAACTCCTGCTAATGCTAATATTGAAGTAATAAAAAAACAAAAACCCCCTTCAAATGTAAAGGAACTTCAGAGATTCTTAGGATCTATCAATGTTTATCACAAGTTTATAGATAAATATGCCGAAATTCGAGTACCTCTTAACAGATTACTCAGAAAAAATACACTATGGGAATGGAATACAGATTGTCAAAATTCTTTTCAAAAATTAAAAGATGCCTTAATAGCCAAACCTATCTTAAAAATTTATGACCCTAAGTTACCCCTCCATATGTTTGTTGATGCCTCACAGGTGGCAGTAGGTGCAGTCTTAAAACAACCTGATAGTAATAATTTTTTACATCCAATTGCTTATTACTCTAGAGGATTGAGAAGTTATGAGAAGAATTATTTTATTACCGAGTTAGAGTGTCTTGCCATCATTGACACCTTAGACAAATTCTATCATTATTTTCATGGTGTAAAATTTACCATTCATACTGATCATGCATCTCTTGTATGGTTAAAAAATACTAAACATTTGAGAGGCAGGTTATTTAGATGGTCTTTGAAGTTGAGCATGTTTGAATATAATATAGTTTACGAAAAGGGATCCACAAATGTCGAAGCCGACATGTTGTCGAGAAACCCAATTTCACATTTTATTCAACCACTTACTTTTCTTCTGGACGTTAAAGAAATTATAGAGAGGCAGGAAAAAGATAATGTGTGTGGTAAAAATTATCTAAAGGAAAATGGACTTATGATAGTAAAAAAGAAAGGTTTTAGAAAAATAGTAGTCCCCATGTCTTTAAGGAGAAAAATACTAAATGTTGCTCATGAAAAATTTGGTCATCCTGGTATCCAAAAAATGTTAAATTTAATCTCCCCTAATTATTATTGGCCTGACATGACGCAAGATATAACCAATTTTGTAAAACATTGTGATATTTGTCAAAAGAATAAAAAACCCAGACAGAAAAAATTTGGCTTATTACAAGCTATGCCCACCACAGATCAACCTTTTGAATGTCTTTCTATTGATACTGTGGGAGGATTCAATTATTATAACTCCACCAAAAAATATCTACACATCATCATCGACCATGCTACTAGATATGTTTGGGCTTTCCCCTCAAAAAGTGTTACCACAGAAACTTATACTAATTGTCTAAACCAAGTTTTTAATATTCAAACACCACAACAATTATTCTATTTTAATAAAATTCTTAATGTCCAGACCCATCAAAAAGTGTTAAGTGATAGAAATGCAGCATTTACTTCATCTAGATTTAAAAAAATTCTGCGAAACCACAATATTAAGCAACGTTTAACCACATCACATCATCCTCAAACGAATGGCAAATGTGAGAGAGCGAACCAGACAATAGTTACTAGATTGAAGTGTAAAGTCAATTCTGCCAACTCCAAAATTCCTTGAACAAAAATTTTGACAGAAGTAGTTAATGAGTATAACAATACCCCTCATTCTATCACTAAATTCCCTCCTGCTTACTTACTTTTTGGCCAATTACCCTATGATTCTCCTCTTCAACAAAATTATTACCCTCCTGTTCAAGAAGCCCTTAAACTTGCTAAAAAACGCACTGATGAATTCTATTGGAGAAGCAAAAAATATTATGATCGAAATTATCTAGAACCAAAATTTGAGATTGGAGATCTTGTAATTTATGAAGAGTTCCAATATCCTAATACCAGAAAACTTTCACAAGTCTTTAGTGGTCCTTATCAAATCCTTAATAAGTTATCTGATGTCAATTTTGAAATTGATAGACAAATTCAAAATAAACCTACTGAAATAGTACATGTATCAAAATTACGCCCTTATTATCCTCCTGATCAATTAAAATTATCCCATGAGAACCAACAACAAACTAATGTTAAATTTATAGTTTCGTCTTGATTTTAATATAATCCAAAAATAAACGAAATAAAATAAATTAATAATTAACTAATCAATTCTCTTCTGTATAACCGTGGTGTTCTTGATTGTGCACACGAGAGTGTCACTGTTGAAGTTTCCACTTGAGTCAACTTTTTATGCTGGCGTAATTTAGTTGATTTAAGTTAGGAGTTTCTGATACTGAATTGGATTAGATTAGAATAATAAATTAAACAGTATTAACTAAACTAATAAAGTAAACTGAATTAAATTATATCTTAAACTAATCAAATATGATATCTTAATACTAATTGAGAATTGTCCAACCTTTCTTAATATGCTACAAGGTCCCATTTTTTCATTTCACAACTTATGTTTTCTTGTTTGACTGAAAGCAAGATAGTTACATAACCATCATCTACACAATAATGATTGTTTTCACGAATTTTTCTTATTTATTCCTTTTTTTTTTGTATTATGTATTTTATTGAGTATATTTCATACCTCATTCACTATTATATGGATGAGATATTAATTATATACTTAAGAAAGTAATTAAAGAAAGAGTGTGATATTTTTGAATTATAATGCTTGTTATTGCTGAACTTATTGTTAAATATTATTATTATTAGTTATACTATTTATAATTTGATATTGAGATTAAATATTACTTGAATTTGAATACTACTTGAATTTGAATATGTTGAGATATATAAATTTTTACTTCTAGAAGTAAACAAGTAATAAAGTAGTAAAGGTAATGGAAGTTATAAAGGTAATAATGGTAATAGTAATTTTGATGTTGAGTAAAAAACTCTTATACTGCTTACATTACCTATTTGCCTTTTTAGAGTAATTACTATTTGTCAGACAAACTATACCATAACAAAATACTCATTTCTCTATTTACAAAAATACAAAATACTCATTTCTCTAAATTTTTCTTAGCATTCCATTCAGGACTGAGTTTTTCAGACAAACATAAGTTTAATATTTGAAAATTAACTTATGATTATTGTTATTGTTAAGTATTATTATTTTAAATTTTTATTGTTGATATTCTTATTCTTATTCTTATTATTATTATTGTATTACTTGTGTTTTATTGTTGTTAATATTAATCTTAGTACTATTTTCGAGTTGTTGCTAGTAAATATAAAGCATTCAGATGAACTTTAATTCTGAAATAGACTTTCATAAGGAAGATCAGTAAGATCTAAAATTTGAAGGATTTTTCTCTTTCAATTTGTGAACTGCTCAGTTTGTGAGGTATGTAAATAACTTTTTTGGATGGACTATCACTCAGACGAGAACTGAACTACAAATTAAGCAACAATTCTACAAGCAATTTGCAACAAATTTTGTAAGATGATACTCTGGAAGTATGTTATCTATTATTTTAAAGTGTTACAATTTTTTACTTATTTTGTTTAATATTTTCTAAAGCTTTTTATGTCATTGTTAACAAGATTAATATCTTGTAATTGTATTTTTATTAACAACTCCACCAATTCGCGTTATACTTACTAAATTTAATGTTATTGGGCATTAATGAATAAATTTTGGAAATGTACTTATTTTGACTTCCTCCAGTTGATAAATTGTAATCCAAGTCCGTGTAACATTTCCCTTCAATGAACTTACAGGTCATATGACCTACCGGTTCATTCGTCTTTTTGGGTGGGGGGATATGTAATAATAAAAAATTTTCGCCCTATTTCTTTAGTTAAATTATTCCAAATTCTTCAATTCTTTTTTCCTCTCTTTTTAAAATATCTCTTAAATCTATTTTGTATTTTATTCCATAACTTAATCAAAATATTCTGTTATTTATCATTCTAAAAATCTTAATCTGTTAATAGCTACACGTATTTATTAAAACCTTATTCTCTTAAATTGCAACACTGCCTCTAAACGCACCTGCCTAATTTCTTCTTTTGAGACATTTAATTTTTATTCTTTGGAACTTTTATAATACCATTTTTATTTCTATTTAATTCATTCGGCATCCCATGATTCCAAGCGGTTTTCGCGCCCAAAGGCCTTTTTACCTTTTCAATTTGCCGCTTCTGTTAAAGAGTTTTAATCATACGTCAGAGACACGTCTTCGTGGCCTCATTTTTTCATCCATTAGCGAGAAAGCTCCGCCTTCTTTATCCCCCTAGCGCCCTCCGAACATGGATGCGAGTGGACCAGCTTGTTCGCGCGTTTTGTACCTTTGGGCCAAATTTTGAAGTATTTATACGGTTACACTGGCTTCGGAGACAGAATTTACACGAATTAGTGGTTGTCATCTAATTGCCGTCACTGGGGAGTCTACACTAATGCATCGGTAGTATGTTCTTCAAGCTCTACTAATTCTTCAAGATCTTCAAATGTGTTCAGTTTTAATGAAGCGAAAGTTGGTGGAGTTGCTTTCATCTCTGTGATCACAATAAAGCCACTGCTCATCTATTAAGTATTAAGTCTTCTTTTTAATGTTTTTGGGAAATTTCTTCTGGATTTCACTGCCTCTGCTCAATTTTTACGACTGCTAATTACACTACGATTTCCGATGTGATATACTTCGAGATTTGTCTTCATGGTGAGCGACTCGAAGTGATGCCCTGTCCGGGTGTCATGACTACATTTCAACGATCTCGACTGCGGCTACCTCGATATGATTATCAGGTAATTTTAGTGGTTTCGGACTGAGATGTTCCGATTGTCTGGTGGAAAGAACGTTCAAGTCGACAGCACTAGCGATCGTCTATAATGTGCCAATTTTCGACAGGAATGTATCATATATATATCAATTGAATAACAAAACTCTTTTTAGAACTAGAAAAATATATTAAAAATTTAAACTAGTCAAAATTTGTACCTGTAGCAGTTTGTTTTAAAAAAGCGAGTTGATGAATATAATATGGCCCCATGCCCGTAATATGCCCATAGGTGAAATAAAATGAAAAGATTTATATTAAACGTTTAAAAAAACAACAATTATTGCAAAACTAACTTTATTATTTCTAAATTTCTAAAACTAATAAAAAAAAATAACCATGTAGAAATTAATAATATTTTTTAAAAACAATTATGAAACTTTTACTGTAAAAAATGTTTTTAATTTTTTTTTAACGACACATGTAGGGAAAATATTTTTTTTTGTATTTTTACTGGTAAATTTTGAAACTTTTCTCGCGCACATAATTACGACAAACAACATATAAATTCGTATTTATAACTTTTTCCACCTGCCTGGCCATATTGCCAACAAAAGCCAATTTTATAGAAGTTCTCGTTATTCTGTCGGCACACTCCGATATGGAAAATCGTTTATGCAGTTAAAAACAGCATTATACAATCTAAAATATCATGTATACAAATAATCATAAACACTTCGTTTAAATTAGATAAATAACAAACCTACCGGATACAAATTTATAACATGTAAACGTAACTAACAGCAAGAAAACGATGTCTGCTGTCTAGTGCACGTGGTCTGAGAATGCGACCAAAGCGGAGCGAAACCAACTCGACTGGATTAAAGTGCCATGTTTTTATTTCACTTAAATTATTCACAATATTACGAATTGGCTGTATTAACTTCACTGGCCATATTACCATCAGATACCTTACTTTCCACTTTGACGTTAATGTGAAATTAATAAGATCAGATATGTATAATGAATTTTACTCGTAGTCTTATTTTATAGTGAGAAGTCATAAATTAAATACACCGTAAATGTCGGCATAGAACGCGCATCAAAAGCTTCAGATTTTTTTCTATTTTTTGGTATATACTCCGTATAACGCGAGCGTCTTTTTTGCAATGAAACCTTCATATGATACATAGCAAAATTAAAATAAATAGCAATTTAAAGTATAATAGCTATCATTTTTCATATTAGAAGATAACGAAAATTATTTTTTTTAAATAATTAGCATGTGCATTAAATTAGAAATATTAGTTCGTATGATCATCTTTTTTTATAATAATATAACAAATTATATTACTTTGTAATAATATACTTATTTTAATTGCTGAAAGGCGTAAAATAAAAACATGATAAATAGTAAAATATGTTTCATTAGACTGCTGACGTTTTTCGGCTCCATCTGAGTCATTATGAAAACAAATAAAAATATTCTATAATTGCAGGGTCTATGAAGTTATTATCTGAAACGCTATCATTTAATTTTTCACCGTCTTTTTCAAATTACGCACGTTGTTTTTTATTTTTACTTGGATGTTTATTTCCAAGAATTAATTTTATTTCTATTTTACTATTATAAGAATTCTTATATTGGCATGAAAAGCAGGAAATTTAGTTATAGAAAAAAAGTGTCTATAGCTCATGTTAAGTATAATAGAAAAACCACAACCCTGAGAAGATTAAATAGGGAAGAAACTATTCAAATAAATTTCAATGAAAGTAAGATATTTATTTCTTCCAATCTATACAATTAATCCATTATAAGAGAAACCATAGAGATTGTAACACGTTACGTTGCAATATGTAACGATGCAGCATCATTTAACTTACCAAATTGTGGCTCGAATTACTCCATAGTTACAAACATGAATAAATATATCCAAGTGAAAATAACGTGCGTAATTTAATAAAGAACGTGAAAAAATAAATGATAGCGTTTGAAATAATAACTTCATAGATGGTGCAATTATAGAATATTCTTATTTGATTTCACAATGGCTCCGATGGATCCAAAACATGTCAAAAGTCTAATAAAACTTATGGTAATTTCGTGTTATAGCGGCCCCCACAATTATGAATATGCATAGATTGCAGTTAAGATTTTGCCAAGATCACATCAATGCTTATATAAGCCTCATATACACGCATATGTACACTACTTCTAGTGTTCATATAAGGGCCATATACGTCATTATACACGTATTATTTACTTCTTATATGCCATATATAGATCATACACACCTTATAAAGATGTGATATATAAATATATATACGTCATACATGCGTCATATATGACTGTAACTGGCAATATGCGTGACGAAATGTTATATGCATCATATATTATTATAATGTCATATATGGTTTATAATTTGACGATAAATCTTGTCTGCTTGGTGATTCATCCTCGGGGTCCGCTATAACACGAAAGTACCAAACTTATTTAACTGTTTAATAAACAGTGTTTATATTGTTTTTATTTTCTGCTTTTCAGCAATTAGAAGAAGTACATATTTTTTTATCTTAAATTTTTATCTTTCATTTTTTTTTAACTGGTGTATAATACGCACCTGTAATTTTTTTACAAATTTTCTTGTATCATTAAGTGCGCGTTATAAGACATATTATACAGCATTTTCAAATAATGTAATAAAATAACTGCTTGACGTTAAACTGAAGATGTAATTAATGCTTGCTTAAAGTGATAAAAAAATCTTTCTATCACTTTAAACTTTAAGCATTAATTACACTAGGGCATACAACCTGGGCTTCCCGGAATAGAGAATATATGTGAAAAACTTTTTTTTTTTGAAAACTCTAATAGATTTTTTACATGTAATACTCTTTTTTAGATTGTCCTCTAACAACACCAAAGAGCATTTTTATATGAAATTTGTCAATTATACATTCAAATAAAATTTTGAAATTTATTAAAAGTTGTAATTTTTTATTGACCAGAATTTAATAGCCGAAGAAATCGTTAAAAATTTAAACAGGCAGCGTTTTTTGCAGCTTTCATCCCATTTTGATAATAGAGTTTTACCAATTCACCACGAACTGTGGCTGGAAGAGTCATTTCGTCGGCATGTGCGTGCTCCCGACTGAAGAACTACCACTCCCACCCCACTTTTTATCCGTTTTCTACGCTGACTATCTGGCGATCGGCGTTCCGTGATTGGTGTTTTGTCTCTGTCATATGCAAATTTCCTTCGTGCGCCCTGATCGTTTTTTTTTTGTTTTTTTTTCCCAGTTTGCAGAACTGTTTTTGTTCGTGCATAACGCGTCCGTTTATTGCGATACACGTACCGTTCCAACGCTCTTTAGGGTTTTCGCATGCGCTGAAAAAAATGGGCGTTGCCATTTGAAAATTTTGAGTTTCTGTAGCTATAACCGTAACCGTGAGCGCCAATTTTTTGCCGTTCACAGAATACCGAGCTCATACCTGTGAATAACTATCTCGGAAATTTCATCTCGATCGGTTGAACGGCTCGGCCGCTAGAGTTCGATATATCGGAAAAGTTTTTTTTATGACCACCCTGTATATGTCGAAAATAGTACACATTCAGGCTGTAACTACGATCTACAATTTTTTTTTGTATTTGTGCGATTATTTAAAAAAAAATATTTGTGCTACTTTTCTCTTGAAATTGTCCTAGAACTGTGGGGCAAATTATTTTATTTTTGAAAAGTGGTACGAATGGAATATACAATAGTCGCTGGTGGAAACCCGGCATATTGTAATACACTAATGAAATATTTGATAAAAACTGTTTACGAATGATTTACATTTATATATAGTTCAATCAATTATATTAAAAAATATTTCATTTGTCCTATTCTTAGATTTTTTTAAAAATCTTACCAGTAGAACTTAATCTAAAGAGCAACTCGCAACTTGTCTTACCTGAAACAGTGAAAAGTCAGTCATTTTTTCACATTGCTTTTTGTGCAATGAACAGCACTATCTTGTTCATTTTGAAATTAATGTGAGCTCTGATACATATATTTAATTAAATATATTTTATGCAAACTGTATCACAGCAGTTGTTCAACCAAAATTTCCGTAAATATGGGGGGGGGGGGGGATTTCTTATTGGGTACCCATTATGTGAATAAAATAATCTTTCATTATCACAATAAAATAAAAAAAAACTGCAATTCCCAGTTAGAAAATTAATTGTAATTTTTGGAATATTATTAACTTTAACACACTTTCTTAGCAATAAAAGGTGGAGTAGAATGCAGTGCATCTTTTCAAAAGCAAAATGTCTATATTTAAATGCATTTTCTATACAATTGCAAAAATTGCTTCATATTTAATAAATAAAATTCTTTTATTTATAAAAAAGTTCACAAAACATGAAGATTTATCTAAAGATTCATCAAAAATATTTATCTAAACTGATAATAAAAAACATAAAGAATTGAAATTTCTTCCGAGAATGTATGTATTTTTATCCATTAACTTTGACTTTCGTCAACAATTTGTTTCAGCATTTTCATTTATATTTATATTTTTTTCACATTTAATTCCACAGGTGTAGGATTTATTCAAATTCCTAGCTATGCAAAAATAATAATCCTCTTAAATCTTTACATAATCTGAAAAACAGAAAGAAATATAATATAAATGTATTTCCAAACAAATAATCCGAATTTTTTTTGTTTACACTAAACAAAAAGGATCTGAATTCCATTGTTTCGAAAATCTGTTTGACATGTTTTTTTTTTTTTTTTTTTTTTTTTTTTTTTTTTTTTTTTTTTTTTTACATTTACTATTTTTTTTAAGTTTCTAAACTCTTTTTGGTTTAATTAAGTTTAAAATGAGTTATGTTATGTTTTTTAAGGCGTTTTACCGCATTTGAAACATTTACCAAACAAAAATATAGTAAAAGAAAACAGAACAAGAAAAACAAGAAATCTTCTATACATTTTATTATTTTTTCCATATAATGCGACATATTACATAATTTAAATAAACAATTAATAATCAATAGTTAATACATTAAAAAATATATCAGTTTAGTATTTTATGTAATAACAAGAATTAATTTCACATTTTTAAACTTTAATTTATGTTTAATTAGGATTTTGTACGAAATTTCAAGAATATACTTGTTGGAAAAAATGCTTATGCCGAGATGTATCGAATTTTATGTATTATATCTATACCTTCATCTATCTACACTGTAGAAAAAAAAATCGTGAAAAAAAGGAAAATGTACTGGCGGCAGAGTTGCGGTCAATTCTTCTTCTTCTTCTTTCTTTTTTTTCACAAAACTTCCATTTTGGTAATCCCCCGTTTTTAAGATGGAAACATTCCGCTATTCAAGACGGAAATTTCAGTTTTTAAAAATAAATATGAACTGTAGCGCAATATTAAAAAGAATCTATGTAATAATTATATACATTAGAGAATAGGGTAAAACCGGCTACGTGGATCAAATCGGGTATATTTTTTTCTCGTTGATTTATGCTGCCCTGTGGAAAGCCCCGTAGTAGTGTGCCATCGGCTTTTGAAGTGAGTTAATATCTGTGTTCGTGCAATGCTATTTGAAAGAAATTCACGTCAAACGTTTTATTTTTTGCCGACTTTTCTGCTTTTTAATAAATCCAGGCTAGCAGATAATTTTAGATAAGTAAACCACAGTTTTCTATAGCTTCCATGCGATATTTTGATGCCAATTAGAAGTCCGTACATTCAGCTGCCCTTAAGAACAGCCATGTTGATTTTTGGTCGTTTGTTGGGGACAAAAACGGGTGCTTGTCTTTTTCCATTGAATTCTGTAATGAATTCTTTCTTTACTCAGCTGGGGGTGAAGGATGGATACAATGACCAGTCTGCGAGGAGTGAGAACAGGTGGAATACACAGGTGGAGAAAATCATTAGATGACAATATTAAAAATTGCTTGAAAACCTGAAAAAAATGTTACCGTCCTGAAAATATGTATTTATGTTTTAAACTTTCGTTCAAAATTTCTCACAATAAAGCTTCTTCTTTCTGGAAATGCAAAAAAAAAAAAAAAAAAAAAATTTCTAATTAGTAGATGGTTTTACCCTACCACCAAAATCCGAAGCTATTTCAAATGGTCCTAGAAAACCCCTTTTTCCCAGTTTGAGAAGAGTTTTTCTGTGGAAACAAGTGTGCTTTTTCAATAGCTTA